>CM069908.1:27296687-27611027 GCA_036172215.1 Camellia granthamiana | reverse complement strand
GCAAAAGATTTTTGGTTTTAAAGTGAGATACTATATACTATATATATATATTAACCATAGCAAGCCAATTCAAACTCTATTAACATGAACTTGCTCAAGAAGATTGATGCACCAATAGGTTCTCTTAACTTTTTTGGTGCATTAAAAAAGTCTTATTTTTTAGCGGCTTTTTTTATATAAAAAGTGTCACTAATTGTTAGTTTTTAGCAACCATTTGAAAAATTCATCAAAGGAAAACTTCACTAACTATCATTTTTTTAGCGACAGATTTAGAATAACGTCACTAATTATCAATTTTTAGGAATTTTTGGGTCTATACATATAGCGATTCTGGTTTTGATTCGGCCCATTTGATATTACGAACTCAAGTTTTTTTGGTTTCTAGATGTTTTTTCATATCTTTTCCTCCCCCTTTATTCTTGCTTATGTTTGGCCATTGAGTTGGTTAGGACATGTTTGGAACATGTTGGTGTAGACGTCCCCGAACGCTCCGGGAGGGTTAAATCCCGTTCTGTTCATTTGGGCCTCACTACAGTTCAAGGACTTCGATTGTCACGGTTCTAAATCTTGAACCAAAGAGTCCAAATCCGACAAATCGTTTTTGAGAAAACAGATTTTTGAAAAGCAGTGCCAAACATGGACTGCTTTGCCAGATACAGAGTCGCCACCTAAATATTTTTTATGGGGAAATTTAGGAAACCCTGACTCGGTGCCAAAGGCCACGTGTCCCGTCATCACCAAAGTTTGCTTCGGCTCGGGAACTTGGGTACGATTGGGGGAAGGTCACTTCGTGAGCAACCCCCGCTCGCACCCGGTCAAAGACCGGCCTCTACTAACCGTGATATCTAGTTTTGAAAAACATTGTGCGTTCTTATTCCGGTTATTAGCCTAGATTACTACGTGATGCGCGCAGCATATAAGTATAGACTGGATTCGCCTGAATTGGAACAACACATTTTATGTTTGTTTTTTGAAAGATGGTTTGCTACCCCGCAGGTAGGCTTAAAAATGCAGATTTTGCCACCCTCGGGTGGGCTTAGAAAAACATGGTTTTGCCACTATCTAGTGGGCTTAAAAAACATCCAGTCAATGATTTGTTCCAATCTAAGTAACCCAACCTTCACCCACAGGCATCCAAGCAGTTATATCACATAAGCAGTTAGCCTCATGTAAGCATGCTATTATGGCAGTCACTCACAACGCATGCAAGGGATGCTAAAGCATAAAACTCACCGAGTACTCCAAGCCAAAAATAGAAACCGATTAGAAATCCATGCATGATCCTAAGTATACAGAAATTGCCTAATGCAACACATGCAAAAAATGCAACTATAGCAGGCTCCGGCTATTCTAAACATGGCATATGAGATGCAACAGCTATCAAGTATTCAACTCGGAATTGAAATACAGATGCAGTTAGTATGATGCGCCGAGCCCGGTGCATGCAAGACAGATGAATGGGTGCAAACATGCTATCATACTGTATGCTAATTGAGATATGCCCTAATCTAACCATCATAAAGCTGGTAAATAAAAGGGAAGAAAGACGTGGGGTTTGGAAGATATACATCACACTCACGCACAACTTATTACAATTATGCCCCTCGAGCAGAGGGGTCCGAATAAAATATACAGTCACGAATGAAAAGAATAGTACAGTCCAAATAATATAGTCCAAATAATGTACAAATTCCTAATTAATTTACAAATTAACTAAGAAAAAAAATAATAAAATGGCATGCAAGCCAGGGACTTGCCTTGACTCTTCTTCCGATGATGGATGATGCATGTTCGGGTTGCCTTTGCGCGGAAATCCACTGTGATGCCCCAATTAGCCTCTGTTTTACAATGGTTTTTGGAAAGCGCGCCAAGCCTTGGAAGACTGCTGATTATTGATTTTGCTGCAACAAAGAGCAGGAAAGGGACATGGTAATGTATTTTCACAAATGTATGCATGCCTCGATCCTCGTGCCACCAATCATGCATCTCGATGTATGATGGCCGAGGAGTCGAATTGCACAACTCAATATGGAATGAATGCAACATGAAAACACAACAAGACCTAACTCCAACATGGGTGATCCGGAGTGTCGGTGACCGGGGAATTGAGACACGTTCCGTCACTCAGAGTACGGAACATACCTCGTTTCCCGTGCCCGGGCTAACTCCTATCCCAAGCAAAAATGCAATATGCATGACATGCATGAATGCAACTAAGATACAACCTAACGTGTACAATGCTATGAAATGGCATACACGATGCACGAGGTGACATGGCATACATAATGCTCTAATATGCAAACCTAGCATACACAATGCTATGAAATGAAATGGCATACACAATGCACAATGGGACTTACACCAACACAAGTGGACCTCAGCCACACTCACATTAGGAGGCCGTAAGATGAAAATGAGATAACTCGAAATACGTGCACGCCGTGCACGCAAAACCGAGGATCGACCCTAAGGCACCAAAATGCCACTCTAACAAGACATGGCAAGACATGGAATATGGCATACAAGCATGCAAATTTCAGAGGCAAAATGAGATGCAAAACAGCCCCGAGTCATGGCAAAATGATACCCGATGCATGGAACGAATCCCCGAAACATGAAGCTTTGGGCGCATGGAAATGGCCTATAGCTATGCAAATGCATTGCATAATTTGAAACATGAAGTGTAAAGACAGAAGCAAGGCAGCCCCAAAACAAGCATGTTTTCCAGTTTTTAAGAAAGGCCAAACAGTGAGTAAAAATGGGCCTAAACCAGCATGCAAAATTGGCCAAAAAAGAGAGGGGTAATGAAGCAACTCACAAATTCTGGCCCCAAACAGGGAAGGGGCCTTCTACAATATTGAAGAGGGGCCAAAAATATGATGTATTACAGTTTATGACAAACCCCAAAAACAGATACAAGTATGCTCAAAATGCTATGGCAAAATAAGGGCACCAAGAGAGCTATATAACATGAAGTATAAAAAAGATGTCCCAAACAGCCATAGACCCTTAATAAAACATGAAGAGGGGGTTAAAATAGGGCCATTTTAACTTCGGACCAAGGTCCAAAAATAGAAGCTCAATAGGCTAATAAATCATGCAAAAATGGGGACCAAAGAGGGGTACAATGGCAAGTAATACATGGAGGTCCCAAACAGTGATGAGTCCTTCTTCAATATTTAAGAAGGACTCAAAATAAGCCTATCTACAGTTTACATCATGCTCCAAAACAGATTACACATAGGCCAAAAATACTATGCAAGATTATGGCATACAAAGGGGTAATGAAGCAACTGCAAAATGGGGGTCCCAAACAGGGTAAGACCCTTAATAAAAGATGAAATAGAGCTCAAAAAAATGCCACTTTCAGTTTTGGTCAGAGGTCAAAACAGCAAGAAAAAGGGGCTAAGAAAACTTGCAAAAATGAGCTAGAAAGAGGGAGAAATCAACTCACCCTTGAAGACCAATCCTTTGCTGCCTCTTGGACCAAGAAACGCTGCCTCCTAGCCTCTGAGAAGACCTCCAAGCTGCTGGAATGGAAGTGGTAGTGTGGTGCTAGGTGGTGATGAAGAAAAGGGTGTAGGACTTGGTGTTTTGAAGCTTGAATGGAAAGAGGGAGAGGAGATATGCATACAAGGCTCAAAGGGATTTTTTTTCAACCCTTTTCACCAGTGCTGGAGGCTGGTTATATGGACCAAAGAGGGGGAGAAAAGGAGGGAAAAGAGGGGGGAAAACAAGCCAAGTTTCCCCCCAAAAAGTTTCCCCCCCGGATACAGATTTTGGGGAGAAAAAAAGTATACAGCTGTAATGTACCACCTGTAAGGATCAAGGCCGGCCGAGTATTGGAGCTGCAGGTGGCCGGCCAGCCACCCCCCATGGCCGGCCGGCCAGGGGTCAAAAAGGCCAAGTTGAATTAGTGGCCGGCCACCACCAATTGATGTCCTCCCAGGTGCCCTCAACACAACCCTGTGGTCCAAAATTGGAGGAAGTGAAACAGGAGAGAGAATAAGCCATTTTTCAAAGGGGTTCAAAAGGTTCAGATGGAATTACTGGCCGGCCATGTGATATTTGTGTCCTCCCAGGTGTGAACAACACAAATATGTGGTTCGGAACTGAAGAAAGTGGCCTTAGGGTGGTCAACATTGGCTTTGAAGTGAGAAAAACAGGCGTCAGAGGGCGATGAAGGAATATAACTGGTTGCTGAAACAATTACTGGCCTCCCACCCTTCTACGACCTTCCTGGTGATGAAACAGAGGTCCCTGCCAAAAATGAACGAAAACCGATGCAAAATGAAGGTTCGGGGGCTGAAACGCGCAGTCCGAGGCCCCGAAAACTGACTGTTAAGCGCCGGAGGTGGCGTTCGACCACGAAGTTGGTCTCTCGAGCCACAGTGTCCCTCAAAAGGGAGTAAATAAGATGCATGCCAAAAACCGAAGCAAACGAAGGTAGTTAGGCGGTCCCGAACCGAGGCACACGGCCTGACGGCTCCGAAAACCGGGAACCGGGCTCCGAAATGGGGAAAAATGGCCTTCGACCACGAAACGTAGCCTACGGCCACCGAGAGATGATCTACGAGACCTCTCCCTCCCCTCAGGAAGAGAAAACAGAGAAAACAGAGCCTGGTTCGCAAACCGAGGCAAAGTACAGAAAAGCCCGGAAGTCCGGAGGCAAGGCTCGCAGCCGAGACTCTGAAACTTCTGGACGAACACAACATGCAACATCACCGAGCGCTCAATCGGTGACGTCTGAGTCTTAAGGTCGGTCAAAAATGGGGTGTCTACAGTTGCCCCTCTTTGACAGAACTCGAAAGTCACAAGTGACGGAAGTGAATGTCCAAGCCCAGAGACGACCCATTTTTGACAAGGCTGAAGACTTAGACAATCAGGCGAGATAAACAGAGATATGCCCGCAGGCGTGCCCGCAGGCAAGGGGGCAAAATGCAAAGCGATATGCACAGAGCCAGATGTAACTCAATGATCGTACAAATGCAACAAGCTGTAATGAAGCAGGTATTCGCAAATAGATGCAACAGTTTTAAGCAAGAATGCAAAGCAACAACTCCATTTCATGCAGTTAGGAATGCGGAGAATTATTCAATTCTCGTCGCGTCTCACACGGAGAAGATATGATACCTGCGCGATTCGTCTGGCCGCGTCAGCTCCAAATGAACCGTACATACAATATCGTGCCTGCAAAAGAGAGAAACTCAACAAGCACAACATGTTTAGCAAGATATATTCAATGTGATATCGAAAATTCGACAAAAGCGGTGTCGGTAGGTGAGTGCATCGCAATGCGAGAAAGGGGCGTGCGTGACAACGCAAGCTCAAGCACAGAGGCATGGTAATATCAATAAAACATGCATAACAATGCAAGTGTGTGCATGAGAATGCAAGTTACATGCACAACAATGCAGAATAAGCGCGAACTAGAATGCATGTTTGTCACAAAACCACGAGCAGAGAAACGCGCGTTTCGGCGAGAGCGACTCGATCACGGCCTCCGGTTCACCCCCTGGAGAGGTTATAACATGTTTACGAAGGATACACCTTGATTCTGATGAGTAATGATGAGACACATGCCAGAAGTTAAAGCTGAAGTTCCGGTGGAGCGATTTCGCGACAGAAAGTGCACTTTTCTTGAACTTTTTCAGGTCCCGGGAACTCCAATCTTCCCCAAAATTTGCAGAGAGCTTGGGACCCACCTACGGATCACCACCGGCCAGTTTTCTTCCCCATTAGAGGCCACCGGCCAATTTTCAAAAAGGAGATGGCCGGCCAGCCTGAAAAGGTGGCCGGCCGGCCACTTGTTCAAAACAGTGGGCATTTTTGTCTTTTCACCTCATTTTCTTTAAAACCACTTACCCAAACACTTTGAGCTCATAACTTCAGGTCCGAAATCGTCCTCTCCTGCCTCCCAAACCATTTTCCTCTCCAGATCTGAGCTCTATACGCATTTTCCAACCCCCCACGCAAGTTGTTTTCGCGAAAACTTTCAGTTTTAAACACTTTAAACCGATTAAATTTTGATTTCGGGGCTTCTTTTCTCATTTTCGCCACTTGAGGTAAGTTTGTCTCAATATTTGGAAGATTTTCTCGGGGGTTGACTTTTGTTGACTTTTTCATTTCCCGAGAGTTGACTTTTGTTGACTTTTTCCAATTTTGGCTCATTTTTGCTCCTTTTTGCAGATTTTCTGAAATGGCCGGTCGTTTTCCTCGCGGTGGAGGTCCTCCGGGTGCCGGGGATGATTTTGATGTCATGACTCTGCCTCCGAGGGTTCGACCCTTCATTCCCGAGAGGTACGCCCCGCCGGCACACGTTCTTCCGCAGGCCGTTTTTCGTCACTTCACTAACTTTAATGAGCGAGCACCCGGAGATCTGCTTCTGCGGGAGCCAGAGTATCACCTCTCCCACGAGGCACGAGAGGTATTTACTTCGTTTTTTACCTTTTCTGCAATATATTCTGTGTTTTTCATGCACTTCGTGTCTTTGCCATGTTTGTCTGCTCATTTTGAGTAAGCAGCTTATTTAGAATGTTTAGTTCATGACACAGCATCCTGTTTGCATTCTGAACACACAGTTCAATCACTTGAATTTCTGAACACTGGGCCCATAAATTGATTGTGGACGCACGGCACACATCGGTAGGGAATTGAACACACGGCCCAATACTTGAATTCTGAGATGAACACACAGCCCATTCTTTGATGTCGAACACGCAGTTCATTGTTGAGGTGAACATACGGCACACACTGATTGAGAGTTGAACACGCAGCCCAAACATTTGAGATGAACACGCAGCCCATATTTTGATGTCGAACACACAGCTCGTCGTTGAGGTGAACACACGACACACACTGATTAAGAATAGAACACGCAGCCCTAACTCGGATTTTCTGAACACACAGCCCAAATTGAAGGTGAACACGCAGCACACACTGATTGAGAATAGAACACGCAGCCCTAACTCAGATTTTCTGAACACACAGCCCAAATTGAAGGTGAACACGTAGCACACACTGATTGAGAGTAGAACACGCAGCCCAAACTCGGATTTTCTGAATACACAGCCCGCATTGAAGGTGAACACGCAGCACACACTGATTTAGAGTAGAACACACAGCCCTAACTCCGATTTTCTGAACGCACAGCCCAAATTGAAGGTGAACACGCAGCACACACTGATTTAGAGTAGAACACACAGCCCTAACTCCGATTTTCTGAACGCACAGCCCAAATTGAAGGTGAACACGCAGCACACACTGATTTAGAGTAGAACACACAGCCCTAACTCTGATTTTCTGAACGCACAGCCCAAATTGAAGGTGAACACGCAGCACACACTGATTTAGAGTAGAACACACTGCCCTAGCTCTGATTTTCTGAACGCACAGCCCAAATTGAAGGTGAACACGCAGCACACACTGATTTAGAGTAGAACACACAGCCCTAACTCCGATTTTCTGAACGCACAGCCCAAATTGAAGGTGAACACGCAGCACACACTGATTTAGAGTAGAACACACAGCCCTAACTCCGATTTTCTGAACGCACAGCCCAAATTGAAGGTGAACACGCAGCACACACTGATTTAGAGTAGAACACACAGCCCTAACTCTGATTTTCTGAACGCACAGCCCAAATTGAAGGTGAACACGCAGCACACACTGATTTAGAGTAGAACACACTGCCCTAGCTCTGATTTTCTGAACGCACAGCCCAAATTGAAGGTGAACACGCAGCACACACTGATTTAGAGTAGAACACACAGCCCTAACTCTGATTTTCTGAACGCACAGCCCAAATTGAAGGTGAACCCGCAGCACACACTGATTTTGAGTAGAACACACAGTTCGCTTACTTTACTTCGCACGCAGCCTATTTACTTGCACACAGCTTATTCATTTCATTTGCACACAGCTTATTCCTTTCATTTGCATGCAGCTTATTCATTTCATTTGCACGCAGCTTATTCATTTTATACTGACACACGTATTCATTCTGAATGCAGGTTGGTTCTCGTACTGTGCGGGGATACGGCTCCACCGCTGCTAGAGATTGGTACGCTGAGCTCCCGAAGGCTGTCCGGGATTTAGTTGATTTGGCGGGGTTCGGGTCCTTCTGCGCTGGGTTATCGCGTTGTCCTGCCAGGAGGACACTGATGGCAGCTTTGGTGGAGAGATGGTGGGACACCACCAACTCCTTTCATTTTTCCGCCACTGGGGATTTGACTATGACCCCGCTGGATTTTGCTGTATTGACTGGCCTAGACATAGGAGGTCGGCCCATTCCTTACGACGGGGATATGGGCGAATGGGAGGCCGCTTGGATACATTTGCTGGAGGCCCGCCCGCCTGTTGATAGAGCTTCAGGGAGAGTCCGATACACCTGGTTCTCTTCCCATTTTCAGAGGGAAGGGATGGAGCCCGGGACTCCTGAGGAGGCAGAGCAGTATGCCCGTGGTTTTCTTATGTTCCTCTTCGGGACTACTCTGTTCGCCGATAGAGGGAACACGGTTGGGCTGTATCTGTTGAGCGCTCTGGTGGACCTATCACAGGTCAGACGGTATGATTGGGGTGGCGCCGGCTTGGCTACCCTTTACTGCTACACGAGCGCGACCTCCCGCGGGCAGGGAGACTTACTTGGCGGTTATTGGAGAGCCTGGGAGGTACTTTCTGTCCTCTTGATCTACATTTCTGCTCCTCATTACTTGTACATTGCACACACAACGCACTTTACACTCTGTCTTTTGCCCTCAGCACTTTGTATTTACATTCTGCACTGCTTTCTTCAGTTATGGGTTTACGTATATTTCCCGACGTTAGCCCCAGAGTTGGTGGTGGCAGGGCCCCTTATGACCCCGTACTCACTGGTATTCGAGGGCCAGCACCGGCCGAGACCCCGAGAGTCTCTCCTTTATCTACGACAGTATTTTGACACTGTGCGGCCGACGGAGGTATTTCAGAACTCTCAGTCTTTTCTGTTTTCATCTTTGATCTGTCCCGTATATTCCCGATTTCTGATTGGTTTATGCACTGGTTACCCGCAGATTACATGGCAGCCCTGGGCACCCTTGGGTGATGGTCTCCGATTTCAGTATGCCGGAGGATCGGGCACCTCCCAGTACAAGATCCTATTCGAAGGACCAGTTGGTAGAGCATGGTTTCTGGGGGAACGCTTTTTGCGTCAGGTATGGAGGTACACTTCTCAGGACCTTCCCGCAGCACCCCCAGTCAGTATGCGGACTACTGATAGGCTCTCTTCCCGGGATCTTGTTAGTGCTATGCTGGGCACTGATGCTTTGCTACATCTTGAGGAGGGAGACTATGCCACTTATCGCCACGTATATCTGATGCCTTCCTTGACGGGAGTGCGCACTCCCTCGATGAGGCCTATTGGTGTGCCGTCTTCGAGCCAGGCTCGGGCTACAGATATTCCTTCCAGCAGCGGGGCCGGTACATCCAGAGGTGGGGGTGGATCGGTTCCCCCTATTCCTCCGACTCTTCATCATCCTGGGTGGCCAGACATGCCGACCGAGTTGACGAGTTGGCGATTTGGGACTCCTTACCAGGTCTCGCTGGAGCCTCCCCTTCCCGACCACAGATATGTCAGAGATCCTGATTCGCCACCGGTATGTTTTACAGCTTTCATTTATCAGTCGGATACTTAGACATTCATTCCTTTACTGATAGTTTCGCATTTGTATCTACAGCCTCCTGTTGAGTACGTGGATGAGATGCTTAGAGTGATGGCCGCGTTTGAGGGCATGATCCTGCGGAGGGAGGCACAGCTGGCCATTATGGGTGTGCAGGTACTGTTCATCTTTCTTGTATTTATCATATTTCTGATGACACGCTGGTTTTGAACATCCTACTGCATTGATAGGCTGTTTGTGTAGAGCACATCTGACACACACCCCACTCACATACTGTACTTGCATTTGATTTTCATATTTGAACTGATGTATTGAACTCTTCACTTTCAGATGCCTCCTGTATATGCTTCGCCGCGGGCCGGGCCACCCGGGCCTTCTCAGGGAGGTCGATTGTCTGGACCTTTTCGAGGCGCTGGGCCATCTGGGCCCTTTCGAGGAGCTGGGCCATCCAGGCCTTTTCGGGGAGCTGGGCTATCCAGGCCTTTTCGAGGAGCTCGAGGAGGGTCCTCTCACAGACGCAGGGCACATATTATAGAGGCGGAGCCCGATGAGGATGAGGAGGAGGAGGTCGCAAGCCGTCAGTCGGAGACATCCGCTGAGGAGGGGGATTCCGGTCTTGGTTCCGGGAGTAGAGGCGAGGCTGAGGGGGATCCTGAGGATGACAGCTCCGACCCGGATGGTGATGGTGGTGCAGAGGTTGTCTCGCAGAAGAGGATGAGGAGGGCCTCTCATTCCCGCTCCCGAGAGTATTGATGCTGCTGTTCCCTGCTTTATTTTCCTTTTTGCTAGTAGTTTGTAGCACTTTGCATGTTGTTAGGCAGTTTTATTTTCTGTAAAACTTGTACCTTTGTTTGTAAAAGGAAATATGATGGGGTGAAACAGCTTTTTGAAAAAGTGTTGTATTTTTATGCTCTCAGCATCGCATCGCATCATTTTACACAAAATGGGATTGAATGGAAATGTGCACTGTGTATTTACCGGGTCAGGTAGTGAACCGACGCAACAAATCAAATAACTCGACTCACTAAGAAATAACAGAATCTTAGCAAGTTTACAACTCGATAAGCAAAATACAACAATGTTAACGACTCGATAAACAAGACTTAACAAAATTGCGTAAACAAAGAGTAACAACTCAAAACACAAAATACGACAGCTCGACAAAACTTACAACTCGATAAACAAAACGACAACTCGATAAGCAAAAATTACAACTTGATAAACAAAACAAAGCGTACTTCGGACGATCTGGGCAACGGAACGCATCCCAAACAGAGGGAAATGGAGGCCTTCGATACACCCGATGCTTGGAAATGCCTGGAACTTTCCTCTGGAGGGTAAAACAGGACCAATGGCACACATGGGAGCATGGCCGGCCACTTTTGGGAGCCGGCCGGCCAGTTTTTGTATCTGAGGGGGGAAAAGGTAGCCGGCCTACTAGAAAAGGTGGCCGGCCGGCCACTTTGCTCAGCAGCCACCAAATTTTTGACACGTGTCCCCGAATAGTGTCTCATCCCCTTTAAAAGCCTCAAACCCGTGGTTGATTCATTTCATCTTAGTTTTTCACCAAAATGGAAGCCTTTCTCGCCGAAAATCTCACAGTTTGGATGGCTTCTTTAGATGGCTCGGAAAAGTTGAATTTTCGGGGTTTCGGCTTGAATGCACTATTCACGCTGAGCCGCACTCCGCTGCACTTTCCCTTCCTCCATGCTGCGGCGAGGTTTTGGAACCCAGTGACACATGTTTTCAGCTTCGGCGGGCAAGAGGTATGTCCAACTTTCGAAGATTTTCAGGTTTTGATGGAGTCTGAACGCTGTGAAGAGATTTTGCCTAAGTTTCGCTTTGGTCACACCCAAGCTTTAGGGGAAATGTGTGGGCTCTCCATGCACGATGCTCGGTCTCTGATCTCCAATGGGGAACTAGACATTCTCGGCTTGATCCATCGCTTTTCCGACACCGGTGACCGCGGCAACCATTATTGGCAAGGTTTTCGGCAACACGCCCTTTGCTTGTGTATGCTATCTCATTTTCTGCTCACTTCAGGCTTTGGTGGATCTAGCATTCGTCTGATTGAAGTTGCTCAAGGCTTGAGAGAAGGGAAGAGCTGTATCGCCATGACATTGGCCGAGACACTGATGGGCTTGGACGCTTTCTATCGCCGGGAGACGACCAGATTTGCAGGGAGTCCACTACTGCTGCAGGTAATGTTTCCCACCCAACCTCACATATGTATATTGCTCACATCACTCGGCCCTCGGGCTCGGTTTTTCTCACAAAACCCTTTTCTCGCTTTTCTCTCATCGTACATCTCTCTATTCTTTATTCTCTCATTTTTCATCCCTCCCCAGGTATGGTTGATGGATAAATTGCAGGTTGTGGACTCTTACCCAGCTTATTCAGCCCGCGGCTACTTCTTTCGCCAACGCTTAGTCGATGCCCTGGACGAGGGGTGGTGGTTCGACTGGATATGCAATCTGTCTGCAGATCGCATTGCTTGGCGTTGTCCTTGGCTCAATCTCCCGGCGATGAGCTATAGCATGTCCCGACTGGTCGGGATTCAGTTGATTGGTCTGACCCACTGTGTATTCTACTTTCCGTTCCGGTTCCTGCGTCAGTTCGGTCATGATCAGACTTGCCCACCAGAGGGGATTGAGTATCCGGCTGCTTTCCCGGTCCGAGGCGCACAACTTGCCTGATATGCCACGGCATGGAGGACTAGAGAACTCCTGGCCCCCACCCCTACTTTCAACTGCACTTTGTCTGACGAGTGCTGGGATTGGCTCAATGAGGAGGCACAGACCGGGCCCAGCTTGGCATCAGAGGCTTCGACTAGCTCTGGGAGGGGGCGCAGGGACACCTGACTTGACTATGCCCTAGATTTATTGCTTTATTAGTACTTTCAAGTTTTCATTATGAGTGTAATAAAAAACAACTTCAATTGTATGCAAGAGCAGGAGAACTCTGTTTTGAAATCAATGAAATTGAAGGTTGTGGTACTGAAAATTTTCCGCTTTGGTCCAAAAATGGTCTTAGTTGTAAAAAGACTAATTTGAACAAAGTCAACTTCTATTAAAACTTTTCAAAACCATTTTCGATGTGGATCAGAACTGGACACGCCTGAGATCTATCACTGAGATGCACAACCCCGGATTCCGGCAACTAGAAAGTTGCCCCTAGTCTGCATAGCACCGCGGCACTGCACAGCAACTGAAAGTTGCCCCTAGTCTAACAAGCACTGCACCGGAGATCACGATGAATGCTGATGGACAAGGATGACTGAGATGATCAAAATGGACAAAGTTGATCGGGGAAAATGTTTATGGCTGAACTTCAGGATGAAGCTGCCTACGTATCCCAAAGATGGGAATCAAGCCTTACGTAGTTCAGGCTTAGGTTCGCTCGGGTATTTTCACTCTCCTTTTGCGCTCTAACTTTTGCCAAGGCCGCCCTTTGCGGGTTTTCAACCTTGCGAGCTCAGTTTTTATAATTTCAAAATTTTTTGTGCTCTGAGTTTTGCCTAGGTCGCCCTTTCGGGTTTTCGGCCTAGCGAGCCTCTCAAGGGTAGTATTTCTTCAACTTGTCCAGGTTGATTGGTTGTGAAAACTCTAAACCATCCAGATCCATCAGAACCACAGCCCCACCTGACCAGATAGACTTAATGATGTAAGGACCAGTCCAATTAGGTCTGAACTTGCCCCTAGGGTCATGGATGGGAGCTCGGTTGTCCTTGAGTACCAAATCTCCTTCCTTTAAATTCCTGGACTTGACTTTCTTGTTAAAATCCCGGGCGATTCTGCGTTGATAGCCTTGAATGTGGTACAGTGCTTTCAGTCTTCTCTCATCAAAGAGCATGAGTTCCTCGAATCTGCTCTGTTGCCAATCTGCCTCGGCTATTTGACACTCAGCCAATACCCGCAATGACGGAACCTCAATCTCAATAGGTAGAACGGCCTCCATCCCATAAACCAATGAATACGGAGTCGCCCCAGTAGAAGTTCTGATTGAAGTCTGGTTGCCCCACAGAGCAAACGGCAGCTTATCTGGCCAGTCCCGATAGGTTTCCACCATCTTCTGCAATATGTGCTTGATATTCTTGTTGGCAGCCTCGACCGCTCCATTGGTCTGCGGCCGGTATGTAGATGACTTATGAAAAGCCACGTTGTATTTTTCCAACAAGTCTATCACTTCCTTCTTGAAGTGGGAACCGTTATATGAAATTATCTCATTTGGGACCCCGTAGCGACAGATGATGTTGTTTCTGATAAACTTTGCGATGTACAAAGCCTTCAACACCGCGTAAGATTGGGCCTCGACCCACTTTGTAAAATAATCTATCGCAACCAGGATGAACTCATGCCCATTCGACCCCTTTGGAGTGACAGCCCCGATCACATCAATTCCCCAGACTGAAAATGGCCATGGTGAAGTCATATTGTACAGCTTTGTCGGCGGGATGTTCATGCGATTTGCATGAATCTGACATTTGTGGCATCGCCGAACAAAACCGATACAATCCTCCTCCATGGTGGACCAGTAATACCCCTGTCTGAGGATCTTCCGTGCCAGCATTACCCCATTCATATGTGCTCCACATTCTCCTCCATGGATGGCTTCCATTAGACGCTTTGACTCCTCTGCATCAACACACAGTTTATGCATTCCCAGATGACCTCTTCTATACAGCTTACCCCCACAGATGATGAACTGAATGGCCAATCTTCTTATTGCCCTTTTGTCTTTGGCGTTTACCCCTGGTGGATATGCTTCCTTTTCTAAGAAATTCCAAATGTCGTAGTACTAGGGGTTTTCGTCCTGAACTTCATTTATAGCAGCAATCGACTCATAGGCTGGTGCAAACTTCTGGTCAATGATGACTGGATGCATCCGGACTCCATACGGCATGTCTATCATAGAAGATAGAGTTGCTAAAGAATCTGCGAACCTGTTGTTCTCTCTTAGTAGATGAGTAAAACTTAGCTTTTCGAACCGAGGAATTAGCAAATCCAAGGTTTGGTGATACATCATCATCTTTTCCTCTTTTACTTTCCAGTCTCCTTTTGCTTGAGACACAACAAGGTTCGAGTCCCCAATGACGTCCAACCGTCTTGCCCCTAGTTCTAGGGCTGCTTCTAGGCCAGCAATGCACGCCTCATATTCTGCTTCGTTGTTCGAGACTTTGAATCGGAGTTTGAAGGCTAGAGGAATACGGGAATTGTCAGGTGCTATCAGCAACACTCCTATCCCATACCCGTACTGATTTGATGCTCCGTCGAAGTACATCGTCCAAGTTTCGTCGTCAATATGCAAAATTGCTTCATCTGGGAACAAGTATTCAACTACTTCATCCCCCTCAACCGGATGGTCGGCAAGGAACTCTGCTACTGCTCTTCCTTTGACTGACTTGCGTGTGACATACTTCAAATCAAATTCGGAGAGCAACTGCAACCAACGAGCTAGCCTACCCGTAAGTGCTGGTTTCTCGAAAAGATATTTGATGGGATCGAGACGTGAAACCAACATTACGAAGTGAGCTAACAGGTAGTGCCACAGCTTCCTGGTGGCCCATACCAAAGCTAAGCAAGCCTTCTCTAGCGGTGTGTACCGAGTCTCGTACTCTAGCATCTTTTTGCTCAGATAGTAGATGACTCTCTCCACTTTGTCTTCAGACTCTTGTGCAAGCATACAGCCCATCGTGGTCTCAGTCACTGATAGGTACAAAATCAACGGTTTTCCCGGTTCTGGTGGTGATAAAACAGGCGGGTTCTGTAGATATTCTTTAATCTATTCAAATGCGGCTTGACATCGGCCGTCCCATTGGAACTTCTTGCCTTTCTTCAGGAGACCAAAAAGTGGTTCACAAGTCAAGGTTAATTTTGAGATAAACCGTCTTATGAATTGCACTTTACCCAGAAAGTCTCGCACCTCCTTTTCAGTCCTTGGCGGGGGCATTTCTAGGATGGCCTTGATTTTGGAAGGGTCGACTTCGATGCTTCTTTGTGTAATCAGAAACCCCAGCATTTTTCCCGCTGTAACACCGAACGTACACTTTTGAGGGTTCAGCCGCAACCGGAATTCCCTGATCCTTTGAAAAAACTTATGCAAGGCAGTGTAGTGGCCCTCTCTTTCCTTGGACTTGACAATCATGTCGTCCACGTACACCTCAACCTCCTTGTGGATCACATCATGTAATATTGTGGTCGCGGCCCGTTGATAAGTAGCTCCAGCATTCTTCAGCCCAAACGGCATTACTCTATAGCAGTATGTCCCCCACGGGGTGGTGAATGCAGTCTTTTCTCTGTCTTCTGGTGCCATTACTATCTGATTGTAGCCGGAGAAGCCATCCATGAATGAAAGCAACGCGTGCCCTGCCGTGAAATCCACCAACTCATCAATATGCGGTAAGGGAAAGTCATCCTTCGGACTAGCTCTGTTCAAATCCCTGAAGTCTACGTATACTCGGATCCTGCCATCTTTCTTTGGCACCGGAACGATGTTGGCCAACCAAGTCGGATATTCAGATACCAGCAGGAAGCCTGCGTCGATTTGCTTGGTGACCTCTTCCTTAATCTTGAGAGCCCAATCCAGGCGGATCCTCCTGAGTTTCTGTTTGACTGGTCAGGCCTCAGGGTCAAGAGGGATCCGGTGCTGTACAATCTCAAGATCGATTCCAGGCATGTCTTCGTAGGACCACGCAAAAACATCTTTGAAATCTTTTAATAAAGCGACTAAGCGCTCGCGTTCCTCCGAAGACAACGTGGACCCGATCTGGACCAGCCGCGGGTCCTCCTTAGTACCAATGTTCACAGTAGTGATTTCATCCACTAGGGGTTTAACAAATCTTTCCTGCTCCTGCTCAATTAATCGTTGCAAAACCGGAGGAACTTCGTCCTCGTCGTTTTCAAAATTTTGAAAGTCTGAATTAATGCAATAAATTAAGGGCACAGAAAAATACTCAGAAACCACAGTTGCTTGATTCTCATTAGGCACATCCAAATCGTCCGATTCATTTACAACAAACTCAAATAAAAAGGAAAAAGACGACCTAGACAGGACTGTGGCATCCGAGTTATCATCCCCAGGATTACCAGACTCAGACTCAGTCGAGCTGGAACCTGATTCCGACTCACAAGACTCGGTGGAATCAGATTCCGGCTCACTACCTGACCCGGTACTGCTGGACAAAAATCCCTCCTCGTATTGCCAAGTGAGAGAGGGTGCGATAGATGCATCCAAGATAGCTGCTGGTCGGCTCGCAGCCGTTTCATCCCTAATCATGGAAACCGCGAAGTTATCCCCCAAGCACTTATGGTCGATTGGAGAATCAGAGAGTAGACATGCCAGCGCTACCCCCGTTTCAAATTCTGTGCCCTCAGGATCCACTGCCTTACACTGCTCAACCTCAGCTAATGGGTCTGTCTGCTCTGTGGCAACGTCATCCCCGGATAGTTGCAGGTCGAAGAAGATCTCAAAACCGGGCACGCGCTTCTTCTCCGCGTTTATCCACGGCTCTGGGAAGCCGCAAAATGGAAAGTCCTCCCCCTCCCGGACGAAGCGTCCGTTCAGGGTACCCTAGATGGGCCTGTGCATTAATTCAAAAGGCTTCCCAGCCTGCTTTGCTCTGGCTCTTCCGGCCATTTCCTTTCCCTTCCTTACCCAGTCCTCCTTGGTGGGCAGATAACCCAAGCCAAAGGTATGAGGGTTGTGTGGCACCTCGGCCAATGCTGCGATGCCTTTCCTGCCGCTCCTTCCTAATCCCATCCCGGGGCTGTGTTGTAGCTTGTTCATGAGGTAGACGGATTGAGCACTGACGTACACACCTTCATTCACAGCCATAATGTTTTGCACAACCCGGGCCTCGGCCAGAGTAAACCCTGATATAAACACGTCCTCCATGCCGTGCTCGATTTCTAGGACTGGTGTAGATACCTCCGGAGGGGGATAGATCGATGAATTCCCAAACACAATGGCTACTCCCTTTCCATAGGGGTATTTCACCATCTGATGCAGAGTGGACGAGACGGCCTTTACCTGGTGCAACCACGGTCGCCCCAAAAGCAGGTTGAAAGTTGCGGGAACCTCCAAGACATGGAAATCTATCTCGTGTTGTCCAGGTCCAACCTTTGTCTGAATCTTGACAGTCCCCATCACCTCTCTGCTGGTGTTGTCGTAGGCTTTGATCACTTGAGTAGTCAGCACGAAGTCCGCGGGCTTCAACCCAATTGCATATGCTGTTCTGGCTGCGCAGACGTTGATAGCGGATCCAGTATCAACAAGTACCACCGGTATCCATTTGTCCCTACACTCCACGGAGATGTAAAGGGGTTTGTTGTGGTTTGTGCCCTCAGGCGGTAGTTCTTTGTCTGAAAAGGTTAATGCCGGGGAACCTCCTCCCGGAAAAACCAGCCCAACCAGCTGCTCTGGTGTAGTGTCTATAGAGAGTTTGGCCTTGTCCATAGCAGATAGGACAGCTTGTCTGTGCACCCATGATGCCATGAGCAGTCCCTAGATGGAGATGTCTGCTTGTATCTTCTTCAATTGCTTGAGCACAGCTTCTTCTTCAATCTGTTTCTCTCTCTGTTTCTCGGCTTCCTTGTCTTTTCCGGATGCCTCAGGTTGGTCTAAGTGTGGAGGCTTGAAATACCGCCCACTTCTTGTCATATGAGCGACCTCGTCAATATACCAGGTATCATCTAGTTGACTACTCCCCCAGTCCTCATCTGTGTGGGCAAGACATAAGTCATCGTCTTCCCACCACATTCCGTCGGCAGCCGACAGACACCTGTCCGGCTCCGGTATGATCGTACTCGCAGCACCTTCAGTCCTCATGCCCGCAGCATTTCCTGTTCCCATGCACACAGCACTCTTGACTCCCACATGGGCCTTAGCTTTTCTGATTCTCTCGGAATCCTCAAATCTTTGTTGTTCCAACTGCGTCAGTACAGCTGGTTGGTCAATATTCCCTGTATTTACAATCCCCAAATTCTGAGCGAAATTCTTAGTGCCGGCGCTCTCCGGCGGTGTATTCTGACTCTCGGCCCTTCCGGCCACCACTGATGCTCTCGCCCCTGCCGGGCCCTGTTCTGGTTGATATTCTACGACGTTTGGTTGATCATCTAACCATCCGGTAACTTCTGCCGACTCCTCATATTCGAACCAGTTGATTGCTGCATTCCCTAATTCTTGGTCACTGAAGAATTGGAGGTTGGCAAGGTCCTCTCCTACAGCTGTTAGATCATCTGTTCCCCACTCAAATCTGTCCCCCTGAATCACACATATTTCTGCTTTTTCTGGCAACCCTACACTCAGTTCAGACTGGCCCACTGACTGGATGTATTCACTTGGATCATAGGCCTCTTCAGCAAGATTCCCAGACTGTTCAATCCCAGACTCAACAACCCCGCTTTCCTCTGAGATCTGCCCTGTCTCATCTTTAGTGGTCACCACCTTTGGCTCAGATTGGGTTATGGAGATGTCCATCATGCACAAGTCAGTGCAGACAGGAAGGATCACCTCCGGCTTAGGTAGGTGGGATGGCGTGATATAGATACTAGGATCGTAAGGCACGACCCCAGTTTGGATGAAGTTGATTCTGTTGGGAGGAGGGGCTTGGTTATGTGGTGGGAGGGGATTTGTTGTGACGTTGGGTTTTTCAGGAGGCGCGATCACCTGTTTGTCAATAAGATCCTGGATCTCATGACGCAATCTAAAACAACGGTCGGTGTCATGACCGTGTTGTTGGTGATACGCACAGTATTTTGCCGGGTCATGAGAGGGAGGGAGTGGATTTGGTAGTGGCCTCGGCTCTAGGGGCGTCAAATGCTTCTTCCTGATTAATACCCCCAGAGCCTTGGACAGGGGCATATAGAGGGGTGTAAATGTTCTTTGGCCTCTGGGCTGATATTTGGCGGTTTGGGTGCTGCTTCCAGATGCGCCAGAGAAAGGCGTGGCTACCGCGGGCCTTGGATGGGAAGGGGGAATGGTGGTGACCATACTGACCTCCGAAGCTCTTGTGTTTGTAGCGCCACTCGGGCCTGCGTTGTTGTTGCGGTTAAATGTCCTCCGGGGTTGCTCCCGGTCCTGGTCAATCAGACCTTGTTTCATTGCATCCTCGATCTGTACCCCCATCTCATGTAGATCTGAAAAGGTGGGAAAGGGGAGTACAATCATCTTCTGCATCAGTTTTGGTTGGAGATTGCGCACAATCATCCTGATCTGGTCTTTGTCGGTGGGCCTTAAAGTCATCATCGATGCCTTTGCCCTCCACTGGGTCACAAAATCTGAGAAGCTCTCTTTGGGCTCATGCCTTGTCGTTTCGAGATCACAGGTCGTAATCTCGATCTGGGTATTGTACGAGTATTGTGCAACAAAGGCTTCAGCCATTTCATCCCAACTTCTTTTGACCTCATCTTCCAACTTCGCGTACCAAATGGCGGCTACACCTAACAAGGTTCGGCCGAAAAGTGAAAGTTTTTGTGGTCTGGTTAGGCCCATTGGCCACAGTATATCTGAAAATAGCCGAAGGTGGACCATGGGGTCCCCGGATCCATCAAAGCAATCGATCTGGGGCATTTTGAATCTGTCTAGCAATGTCACGGCCACATCGGCATATCCGTCCTCGATATCCGGAATAGCCTTCACCCCTTGGGATTTCTTGAAAAGCTTCTCAAGCTTGCTCAATTTCAGAGCTGTATGGTCTATCTCGAACTCGAAGGGAGAGTCCGGGTGGTTGGGTGTATGGGTTTTGGACAGTTGAGGCGGAAGCAGGGGCGGAGCCGGCCCCGTTGGAAGGCCCGTGTCCTCCTGAATATTTGGTAGGGTGTTTTGGGGATTTGGCAGGGTATTTTGGGCGGTCGATGCCTGCTCGGGTAGTGGGACCCCTGGTGAAGGAGGGACTAAGTGTGAGGCTGATGCTGCATTCTGCTGTTGCAGCCTAGTAATGAGCTCGGCCTGCTGGGCCATGACTGTGGCCTGTTGCTTAGAAAATTCCGCTTGGCGGATGGCATCCTCCTGCATCTGTCTCATGCTCTCTTGCATTTGACGCATCATTTCCTCTATCCCGGCCATATTCTGTTGGTCCAGCTGACTGATCGGTAAGTGTATCTCTATGGCGGAAACAGAAACCCCAACCTGACTGTTTGCTGCTAAAGTAGCCCGCTGCCCCGGTAATCCCTGCTCTGACACACTGCGCCTCCTTGGCCTTCTTCTAACAACTGGGGGTAGGGAGTGGAACACTGGATGTCCGTCAACCAGATCCTCAGATCGATTGAGCCGACGACTTCTTGTCCAAAGTGCTTGGGGAATATCTACTGGTTCGGAAGCAATTGTGCTAAAAACCTGTCCTAGCAAAAAGACAAATAAAGCAATAAGGAAATAAACAACCAGATAAACGGACATCATAATAGCTTAAAATAAATACACAACACACGGCTGGGCATAACAACACACAGTCGATAAGCTGAACACACTGTCCTCCAACACTGATCATTATCCCTGAATCACTGTCCCCGAAAACTGAATCTGATACCCGCAGATAACTGATTCTCAAACACTGACTGATGCCCGCAGGCCTGATGCCCAAACTCATAAATTGATACATGCATTCCTGTAGAGACGCACTCTAAAAGCACATAGCAGATAAGTAAGAGCCAAAACACCCCTATGTTGGGTAGGGTTTCCCTGTCCTATTTTGTCAGGAGCTAGGGTTTCACTACGCACGCAGCAGTTTCAAACAACCTAATCGGGTAAGCAACCTGTCCTAGTTTGGAATGGTCACTATGGATCCGAATATGCACTAGGTCGAATGGTCAAAAAGGGTGCCCCGGTAAAACCGGGGTTTGTGTTCCCATACTGGCAGAGCCCACAACCGGTCAGCCTTATGGTCATGCCTTGACAAGACAAGCCTCCGGCAAACCGTTCAGGAATAGCAGATGGCAAACACGGTGTCCTAGGCGCACCAATGCAAATGCAATGCAAAGAAACACACAAGTGTAGTCAAAACCAGATATCATGAGTTCGAGTCAAGTTCTCTAACTCCCCAGCAGAGTCGCCAGAAACTGTAGACGTCCCCGAACGCCCCGGGAGGGTTAAGTCCCGTTCTGTTCATTTGGGCTCACTACAGTTCAAGGACTCGATTGTCACGGTTCTAAATCTTGAACCAAAGAGTCCAAATCCAGCAAAACGTTTTTGAGAAAATAGATTTGTAAAAGAAGTGCCAAACATGGACTGCTTTGCCAGATACAGAGTCGCCACTTAAATATTTTTTATGGGGAAATTTAGGAAACCCTGACTCGGTGCCAAAGGCCACGTGTCCGTCATCATCAAAGTTGCTTCGGCTCGGGAACTTGGGTACGATTGGGGAAGGTCACTTCGTGAGCACCCCGCTCGCCCGGTCAAAGACCGGCCTCTACTAACCGTGATATCTAGTTTTGAAAACATTGTGCGTTCTTATTCCGGTTATTAGCCTAGATTACTACGTGATGCGCACAGCATATAAGTATAGACTGGATCGCCTGAATTGGAATAACACATTTCATGTTTGTTTTTGAAAGATGGTTTGCCACCCGCAGGTAGGCTCAAAATGCAGATTTTGCCACCTTCGGGTGGGCTTAGAAAACATGGTTTTGCCACTATCTAGTGGGCTTAAAACATCCAGTCAATGATTTGTTCCAATCTAAGTAACCCAACCTTCACCCACAGGCATCTAAGCAGTTATATCACATAAGCAGTTAGCCTCATGGTAAGCATGCTATCATGGCAGTCACTCACACGCATGCAAGGATGCTAAAACATAAAACTCACCGAGTACTCCAAGCCAAAACAGAAACCGATTAGAAATCCATGCATGATCCTAAGTATACAGAAATGCCTAATGCAACACATGCAAAAATGCAACTATAGCAGGCTCGGCTATTCTAAACATGGCATATGAGATGCAACAGCTATCAAGTATTCAACTCGGAATTGAAATACAGATGCAGTTAGTATGATGCGCCAAGCCCGGTGCATGCAAGACAGATGAATGGGTGCAAACATGCTATCATACTGTATGCTAATTGAGATATGCCCTAATCTAACCATCATAAGCCGGTAAATAAAAGGGAAGAAAAACGTGGGGTTGGAAGACATACATCACACTCACGCACACTTATTACAATTATGCCCTCGTGCAGAGGGTCCGAATAAATATACAGTCCCGAATGAAAGACTAATACAGTCCAAATAATATAGTCCAAATAATGTACAAATCCCTAATTAATTTACAAATTAACTAAGAAAAAAAATAATAAACTGGCATGCAAGCCAGGGACTGCCTTGACTCTTCTTCCGATGATGGATGATGCATGTTCGGGTTGCCTTTGCGCGGAAATCCACTGTGATGCCCCAATTAGCCTCTGTTTTACAATGGTTTTTGGAAAACGCGCCAAGCTTCGGAAGACTGCTGATTCTTGATTTTGCTGCAACAGAGAGCAGGAAAGGGGCATGGCAATGTATTTTCACAAATGTATACATGCCTCGATCCTCGTGCCACCAATCATGCATCTCGATGTATGATGGCCGAGGAGTCGAATTGCACAACTCAATATGGAATGAATGCAACATGAAAACACAACAAGACCTGACTCCATCATGGGTGATCCGGAGTGTCGGTGACCGGGGAATTGAGACGTTCCGTCACTCGGAGTACAGAACATACCTCGTTTCCCGTGCTCGGGCTAGCTCCTATCCCAAGCACAATGCAATATGCATGACATGCATGGATGCAACTAAGATACAACCTAACATGCACAATGCTATGAAATGGCATACAAAATGCACGAGGTGACATGGCATACATAATGCTCTAATATGCAACCTAGCATACACAATGCTATGAAATGAAATGGCATACACAATGCACAATGGACTTACACCAACACAAGTGGACCTCAGCCACACTCACATAGGAGGCCGTAAGATGAAAATGAGATAACTCGAAATACGTGCACGCGTGCACGCAAACCGAGGATCGACCCTAAGGCACCAAAATGCCACTCTAACAAGACATGGCAAGACATGGAATATGGCATACAAGCATGCAAATTTCAGAGGCAAAATGAGATGCAAAACAGCCCCGAGTCATGGCAAAATGATACCCGATGCATGGAACGAATCCCGAAACATGAAGCTTGGCGCATGGAATGGCCTATAGCTATGCAATGCATGCATAATTTGAACATGAAGTGTAAAGACAGAAGCAAGGCAGCCCCAAAACAAGCATGTTTTCAGTTTTAAGCAAGGCCAAACAGTGAGTAAAAATGGGCCTAAACCAGCATGCAAAATTGGCCAAAAAGAGAGGGGTAATGAAGCAACTCACAAATTCTGGCCCCAAACAGGGAAGGAGCCTTCTAAAATATTGAATAGGGGCCAAAAATATGATGTATTACAGTTTATGACAAACCCCAAAAACAGATACAAGTATGCTCAAAATGCTATGCAAAATAAGGGCACCAAGAGAGCTATAACATGAAGTATAAAAAGGATATCCCAAACAGCCATAGACCCTTAATGAAACATGAATAGGGGGTCAAAATAGGGCCACTTTTAGTTCAGACCAAGGTCCAAAAATAGAAGCTCAATAGGCTAATAAATCATGCAAAAATGGGGACCAAAGAGGGGTACAATGGCAAGTGATACATGGAGGTCCCAAACAGTGATGAGCCCTTCTTCAATGTTGAATAAGGGCTCAAAATAAGCCTATCTACAGTTTACATCATGCTCCAAAACAGATTAAACATAGGCCAAAAATACTATGCAAGATTATGGCATACAAAGGGGTAATGAAGCAAGTGCAAAATGGGGGTCCCAAACAGGGTAAGACCCTTAATGAAAGATGAAATAGAACTCAAAAAAATTCCACTTTCAGTTTTGGTTGGAGCTCAAAACAGCAAGCAAAAGGGGCTAAGAAAACTTGCAAAAATGAGCTAGAGAGAGGGAGAAATCAACTCACCCTTGAAGACCAATCCTTTGCTGCCTCTTGGACCAAGAAACACTGCCTCCTAGCCTCTGAGAAGACCTCCAAGCTGCTGGAATGGATGTGGTAGTGTGGTGCTAGGTGGTGATGAAGAAAAGGGTGTAAGACTTGGTGTTTTGAAGCTTGAATGGAAAGAGGGAGAGGAGATATGCATACAAGGCTCAAAGGGATTTTTTTTCAACCCTTTTCACCAATGCTGGAGGCTGGTTATATGGACCAAAGAGGGGGAGAAAATGAGGGAAAAAAGGGGGGAAAACAAGCCAAGTTTCCCCCAAAAAAGTTTCCCCCCCGGATACAGATTTTGGGGGGAAAAAAAGTATACAGCTGTAATGTACCACCTGTAAGGATCAAGGCCGGCCGAGTATTGGAGCTGCAGGTGGCCGGCCGGCCACCCCCCATGGCCGGCCGGCCAGGGGTCAAAAAGGCCAAGTTGAATTAGTGGCCGGCCACCACCAATTGATGTCCTCCCAGGTGCCCTCAACACAACCCTGTGGTCCAAAATTGGAGGAAGTGAAACAGGAGAGAGAATAAGCCATTTTTCAAAGGGGTTCAAAAGGTTCAGATGGAATTACTGGCCGGCCATGTGATATTTGTGTCCTCCCAGGTGTGAACAACACAAATATGTGGTTCGGAACTGAAGAGAGTGGCCTTAGGGTGGTCAACATTGGCTTTGAAGTGAGAAAAACAGGCGTCAGAGGGCGATGAAGGAATATAACTGGTTGCTGAAACAATTACTGGCCTCCCACCCTTCTACGACCTTCCTGGTGATGAAACAGAGGTCCCTGCCAAAAATGAACGAAAATCGATGCAAAATGAAGGTTCGGGGGCTGAAACGCGCAGTCCGAGGCCCTGAAAACTGACTGTTAAGCACCGGAGGTGGCGTTCGACCACGAAGTTAGTCTCTCGAGCCACAGTGTCCCTCAAAAGGGAGTAAATAAGATGCATGCCAAAAACCGGAGCAAACGGAGGTAGTTAGGCGGTCCCGAACCGAGGCACACGGCCTGACGGCTCCGAAAATCGGGAACCGGGCTCCGAAATGGGGAAAAATGGCCTTCGACCACGAAACGTAGCCTACGGCCACCGAGAGATGATCTACGAGACCTCTCCCTCCCCTCAAGAAGAGAAAACAGAGAAAACAGAGCCTGGTTCGCAAACCGAGGCAAAGTATAGAAAAGCCCGGAAGTCCGGAGGCAAGGCTCACAGCCGAGACTCTGAAACTTCTGGACGAACACAACATGCAACATCACCGAGCGCTCAATCGGTGACGTCTGAGTCTTAAGGTCGGTCAAAAATGGGGTGTCTACAGTTGGTTACTTAGTTTTCAAATCTTTGTTGCCTAGATTTTTGCTCTTCCGCTCGAGCGGGTTTTGCGAACTCTCAGTACTTTTGCAAGTCTGCAAAATTTCTAGAAGAGTGATTTCTACGCTCGAGCAGTGTTTCCTACGCTCGAGCGGATTGGCGCTCGACCGGCCTCTATTGCGCTCGAGCGTTGTTTTGTTGTCTGCAAAACTACTGGATGTGTGTATTATGTGCTCGAGCATCACTTCTTACGCTTGAGTGGTAATGCCCTTTTGATTGTGTCTTGGTACTCGAGCGTCACTTCTTGAGCTCGAGCGGAACAACTTATTGTGTCTGGCACTCAAGCGTCACTTTTTGTGCTCGAGTGGACTGTGCGTATATCAGATTGCGAGAGAGACTTTTTACATCACTTTTTTCTTATGTTTTTCCTCAGAACCCTAGATCAATACCTTCTCTCTCTAAAACTCACTCTCTTTACATTTTCACCTAGATCCATTGAGTTCTCTACTGTAATGCCTTTGAGAAGAAGGTAGAGCACCTCAAGAGCTCCATTGTGATCTGAACAAAACTTGGTTTCGGTTGCTCCTTTGATCTTCTAAGCTTGAGGTAGGAATTTTCTACACTTTTATATGATTTTTAGCTTAGTTATGAGTTGTTGTGTAACAATGGTGAAACTTGGGTGTATTATGAACAAACCTAGGATTTGGGTGTGAAATGAAAAGAGGGGTTCTCAAATGTTTATGGTAAAAATGGTTATGGGAGTAGATATGAGGTTATGTTGTGGCGAATATGTTGATTTTGATACACAGATTGGGTTTGGAAGAAAATGTAGTTTTGCCCTAAAATGTCTCAAAGAATTATTTTATACAAATAATGAAATTGATATCGGGAATATGAAATTAGATGAATATATATATGAATGGTGGAATTGGATATGTATTACCTTCCACCTGTGGGATTCGAATAATTTATATGTCTTGGGATTAAATATCTATTTAGAAATATCTATATTGGGGCTATCAGTGGAGGATAGCTATGATTGTTGTAGAAATTGCATGAGGATTAGGTGAATTGAAACTAATCTCTTATTGGTTGTCATTGAATATGACTATGTTTAAATACATTGTATATATATGATATTTGGGAGGAGAAAGTGGATGTACTCCATGTTTAGGAGGAGATAGGGAATGGACTCCATTGAAATTAAGCTGGCATGTGTGTCTAGGGTGAAAGTCTCGAAACCGCGCCTATATATGGGTGTCGATCCCGCGAGAGAAATTTTCGTAAAATGGCAGATTGAAGTATTGTGTGATAATTGTGTTGATTTAAGAACCACTGAGTTGTAGTCTCAGTTTGTTTGTCTGAAAGATAATGAAATTGGCTCATGAATTGAGATGAAATCAATTAACTTGAAATGTATTGAAGGAAAATGGATTGAGATATGAAATTTGGTACTTTATGATCATATAAAACATGAATGTCTTGTCACAGGCATTGTATATGCACATCGTACTTATATCTTTGTTAAAATTCATATATTGTGTTAGGTTGACTACTGGGCTTTGGCTTACCCGATTTAGGAAAAAACCATTTTCAGGTGTTGGTGATATGCCTCCGCCAAGGCAATAGTTTGGAGGGACTTTGGAGCAAGAGCTTCATTTTGTTGTATTTTCATTTTGTATAGCTAAGTACTTTATTTGTATTAAGCTAGTCTTACTTTTGTTGTAACCAAACAATGACTTGAAAATGTGTAAGCCTTTAGGGCATATAAATATCTGTTAGCTTCCATTCCTTTTTGCTACTTGTAACACATGTTGTAGATTCAGGATAAACCATTTATGAATGTATATCGCGTGTGTCACTTTTATATATCAATTCAAGTTAATGAAAGTATACTATTTCTATTATTCTTCCACTTATGAATTGGGTTTAGTATATTTATTTTGGGGCGTTACAACTTGGTATCAGAGCGTACCAGGTTTGAATACTTTGGGTACATGGGAAGGGGCTAGTACCATAATGGGTTTATCTCGCTTGACAGAGATGTTCGTATGTTTGTAATGTTTTGTGATAACATGTTTATGTGATTATATGTGTATGAGATTTAATTCCTAGGATGTTGATTGGATCTAAGGGTTTCTAGAAGTCCTATTAAAAGAGCACTTGATCACTGTTGTTTCTAATTGGAACTCTGGCAACGCCGCAGGATGGTCAGTAACCAGGAACGAAATTCGTAGATGGTTATGTGACTATGTGCTGATGTGGAGTGGACTACCGTTGTCCACCACATTAGGACGTTAGTGAATTAGCTTCGGCACATTTGTAAATGTGTTAATCTCTTTTATTACCTTCATTAGGATGTCAGGATGTGGGCGTAGTAGTAGGCATGGTAGGCTTAGACAGCAGGAAATGCCGATACTGGATGTTATTCTGGCACAGGAGGAAGGTGTTAGTCAGGCCAACGTAGCCTAACCAGTTTGGTCAGCAGGCCATGGGCGCCTTGGCCCGCGAAATGGCTAGAGCATTACAGGAATCCATGGACATTCTCAAGATTGAGAATCAAGTCTAGGCCCAAGTAACTGAGGCAGGGCCATCGTTTTTGAAACAGGAGTTCTTCCAGTCGAGTCTGGATGAGTTTTTGATTGATCCCAAGGAGCCACTGAAAGCGGATGAGTGGCTGGAGAAGATGGTGAAGGCATTCGAGATGCTCGGTATCGAAGATGGGGGTTTGAGGGTGACCTTGGCATCTTTTCAGCTGAAGAGGGATACAGGTCAGTGGTAGAAGTATGTGCGTGGGCGCATTGGGTGACTTGGGAGCCATTCGTCAACACCTTCTAGGAAAAGTTCTTACCTCTCACTGTTATGGAGAAGTTGAGGGATCAGTTTTCTTAGCTCCAGCAGTTGAGCACACCGGTGGCCGAGTTTGAAGCCGTATTTACTAGTCTATCAAGGTTTACACCGAAACTCATGGCAACTAAGGAGCACCGTTACTTAGAGTTCGAGAAGAGGTTGAGGACCGAACTCATGTTTAATGTGGTCGGGTTGATGATTAAGGACTATGGACGCCTTGTGGAGGCAACGGCTCATTTGGAGACCGTGATGCAGATAGAGGGTGAGAGGATGAAGGGCTCTAGGAGGAGTCAGGACATTCAGGGGGACAATAAGAGACAGAAGGGTCCTACCCCACAGTAGTCCCAGGAAGCTCAGTCGAGGTCCATTTTTCTAGTGCCTAGTTCAAGTTCTGGGAGAGGTGGTCAGGGAGATTTTACTTGTTACAAGTGTGGCTAGTTGGGCCACAAGTTTCTAGCTTGCCCACAGAGAGGAGGAGGGCAACGATCTACACTGTCTACAGCTTGTTCTTAGAGCCAGAGTCAGAGGAAAAGGTAGCCACTCACTTGTTATCAGTATGGGCAGGCGGGGTACATGAAGAGATTTTGCCCACAATTCTGGTTCGAGGCAGGCACAGAGCCACCAGCTTGCACAGTCAGCGCAAGCCTCGAGGGCCAATTAGGGAGCCTCTTTGACTTAGTCAGTAAATCAGGCTTATGCTCCAGGGGGTGAGTAGGTAGAGCAGAGACATACGGGGCGTGTGTATGTTGTTGCAGCGCCAGATCTAGTACCAACGCCTTCTATTATGAGAGGTACTTTCTTGTTTTGCAATTTAGTTGCTCATGTGTTGATTGATACCGGTGTATCCCATTCATTTGTCTTGTCTGCATTTGCATCGGTTTTGGGGTTAGAGTTGACTTAGTTAACATCTCCTATTTGTGTAGAGTCACCTATTGGTGGTGAGATTATTTTGAAGCAGGGGTGTTGGGGTTGTAACATAGAGGTTGCCGGTTGCCGACTACCTTTTGTATTTGTATTGTTTAACATGTCTAACTTCGATGTTATTTTGGGTATGGACTGGTTGTCGTCATATCGGGTTGTTATAGATTGCTACCGTCAGAGTGTTACTGTATGTACCTTGAGCGGTGATTGTTTTTACTTCTTGGGGGACCGGGTGGATAAAGTCTTATCATCGGTATATGATCCGCGTGGGCAAAGTGAACATAGTTGTCTTCTTGCTAGCTTCTTAAGTAGTGAGTGTGATGAAGTCTGGGTTGAGTTGCCAAGAGTGATTTGTGAATACCCAGATATTTTTCCCAAGGATCTTACTAGTTTACCACCTCATCGAAAGATCGAGTTCTCTATTGACTTAGTGCCTGGTACGGCACCGATTTCTATGGCACCGTATAGATTTGCACCTGCCGAGCTAAGCAAGTTGAAGATTCAACTCTAGGAATTGTTAGATAAGAGTTTTATCCACCCTAGTACTTCATCTTGGGGAGCACCGGCTCTCTTTGCTAAGAATAAAGATAAAGCGTTGCGGCTTTGTATCAATTACCAAAAGTTGAACCGAGTAACTGTCAAGAACAAGTACCCGATGCCTCATATAGATGATTTGTTTGATCAATTGAAGGGGTCTTGTTGCTTCTCTAAGATAGGCCTGAGATCAGGTTATCACGAGTTGAGAGTAAGGCAGGAGGATATCCAGAAAACGGCATTCCGTATGCAGTATGGCCATTACGAGTTCCTAGTGATGCTTTTTGGGCTAACCAGTGCACCGGCTGTATTTATGGATTTGATGAACTGAATTTTTTGAAAGTTTTTAGACCGTTTTGTGGTTGTCTTCGTAGACAACATCTTGATTTACTTACCCTCTGAGAAGGAACATACGAAACACTTGCGAGTGGTGCTTGAATTGTTTAGAGTCCACTAATTGTATACTAAGTTTGGGAAGTGTGAGTTCTGGTTGAGAGAAGTTAAGTTCTTAAGCCATGTGATATCTGGGGAAGGGGTGACTGTATATTCATCCAAGATAGAGGCAGTGCAAGATTGGGTACAGCCTAAGAATGTGTGATGACCCCACCACGTATAATGATTAGTACTTAATTAATTAAGGAGATTTGAATTTTAATTGCTTATTATTCTAATTTAATTTAGGGTCTATAAGAATTGTTCAGTTTGATGACCCCACCATGTTCGTAAATTTTATTAAGGCTAAGTGATGCTTAATTAAATTAATCCTAAACATAAAATAAATTATGAAAGATCTAGAATTAAGGGTGTATGTGGGTGTGGGTGTATTGAGCAATTCTGTGGGTGTGTGATGACAAGTTATACACGTGTGATGTTGAGGCAACAAATGATATATATGTATCAATATATATGTGCGTTGAAAGCAGAGAGTAGAAACTCAAAGAAGATGGAAAAAAAAAAGAAAATAAAGAAGAACGAGAGAGAGAGAGAGAGAGAGAGAGAGAGAGAGAGAGAGAGAGAGAGAGAGAACTCACCTCATCTTTGTTGTTGGAAGAGAAGCTTGCTGGAAAGTGAGGATTCAAGGAAAACAATTAAGAAAGGAAAAGGAAAAGTGAAGAAAAGAAGGAGCTCAAGGAATTTCAACAACTAAAGCTTTTGGTAAGAAAGTTTAAGCTTAAATTTTTGTAGATTAATCATCTAGCAACTAAAATTAAATAGTAATTGGGTTTAATTTCATAAAATTGGAAGGAAATTAAGGAAAATTGGGTTAAGTTTGATAATTAAGAAATTGATAATGAAAGTTGTTATTTGGGTTAGAGTTTCTTGTCATTCTTCATAAATTTGAAGTCTAACCTTACATGCATTGTGGATGTTTAAGATTTTAGAACTTTAATTCATATTTTAAAGATGATGAGTTTGGGATTGAGATTTGATATAACTTAAGAAGTCAAATTATGGTTTGAGCTTGATAGTGTAGAGTTGGTTAGATTTTGAAAAATGTTTCATACATGCAAATGATTTTCTAAGGAGTTTATGACTTTAATTTCATGTTTTGAGGGAAAATAGAGAGAGCTTGAAGTCAATTTTATGTAATTAAAAAGAAAATGAGAAATTGGAGCTATATTCAATTTATGGAGATTAATTTAGAAATTAATCACTTTGGGTTTGAAATTGGGCTTGATGTAAAGAAAATGAATTGAATTTAAATTTGGACAAATATGGAAATAAATTGTAATTTATATTTGAGAATCAAAAATTAGTTTGATTTCATACATGCAAATATTTTTGAAAGGGCCTTGTAGATTCAATTTTAAGTTTCACAAAAACAAAGAAAGGATTGAAAAATGATTTTTAAACATGAAATCCAAGGATTAAATTTGATTTAAAATCATGGAATTTTGAAGTATAAGTGGAATTAACTTTAAATATATGTAATTGGGAATGTTTTTGCATATTCGAGTGAGTCATGCATGAATTTGGAGCCTTGATAATGTGTTTTGAAGTTTAAACAACACTCTGGAAAACCCAGAATTTGTCACCCTCGCTCGAGCGAAGAAGTTGTCGCTCGAGCGTAAAATGCAAGCAACCAGTATTTTTGCAAACCAAGGGGTCCGCTCGAGCGACCAATGTTGTGCTCGAGCGAAGAGTCCTGTTTTAGAAAATTTTGAAAAGTTGTTTCATATTTCGATTTCTGTTCTCTTTCACTTCCAAGCATTCTTAGGTAAGAATTATGACACACAAGATTAATAAACTATCAATCAACATAAATTAGTTGGTTAAAAAAATAAGTCATTGACTTAGTAATAATTGATTAAGAAGCCAAGTAAGTAATTGGTTTATTTAGAAAAGAATAATTTAGTAATGAAAGAATATGTGAAATGGAAGCTCAATTCATTTGGATAAAGAAAGAATAATCATAGTGGACCTTTGGATTATTTAGACAGAAGATAAGAAAAGTCAAGTTTAATCAAGGAATTAATATTGTGTTTCAATGTGTATATGTTATATATTTGTGTAGGTCACGCACTATTAGCTGCCTGATTTATCTGATCTGTCTAACCTATATGATCTGCTTCTGCAGCTATCTGTGAGTAATAACTTTGTAAAGCTATGTTTACGTTTAAGTAATTTCCTATATGATATGACAAGAAATGCTCTGTTATATAAAATGTAATGTTCTGTACAATGAATGATTGTCTAGTTTCTTACAAGTACTTGTGGCAACAATTCTGTGGATTAAGTATGTTATCTGTTTCCGGTATTGAAGGTTCCTTTATGGAACTGACAAGTTATCTGTTCCCAGTACTGGAGGTTCCTTTATGGAACTGACAAGCTATCTATTCCCAGTACTGGAGGTTCCCCTATGGAACTAACAAGTTATCCGCTCCCAGTACCGGAGGTTCCTTTATGGAACTGACAAGTATGACCCATAATGCTCTATATTTGATCTGTTAGCACTATTGGATGTACCAAGTTTACTCAAGCATGAATTTTGATTTCTGTATATGATTCAAACAAGATTATGAATGTGAATCTGTTTCTATTTTCTGAAACTATTGCGACATCATTCATTAAAACCCTTTACTTTGTTATTATTCACTAGGCTCCAGCTCACTGTATTATTTATGTATGTAGGTGATCAGACGTGTGACCAGGCTTAGAGGCGTCTACCTAGAATCTATTTTTGTCAGCCAACCTATGTGACTCCCGTACAGGTTTCGGATATGTCAAGTGGTTATGGCTATGTGATTTAAAGTTTAAGTTTTGTTTTCTTGTCTGGTTAAACAAGTCTTTGTGTATTTTGTAAATTAGGCTAAGTCTCTTTTTGTCTAATTTGTATATACATGATGACGTAAGGATGATATATATATGTATATAAAATTTCTAAAATTTTTCTGTCTCATATAAGTCTGCATAGTTTAATGGATGTTGTATGTTTGTTATATACTTCCGCTAGCCCCTAATATTATGTTAATCTGTCTCAGAGGCCTTCGGTAATCCCAAAATTACTGGCCGGTTACGATGCTAAACCTATAGAGGTAGGTTTGGGTCATGACAGAACGCTTTTGAGATCCGTAGTTTCTTAGGGTTGGCAGGATACTATCATAGATTCGTGAAGGATTTCTCTAGGCTAGCCTCACCATCGACTAGGTTGACGAGGAAAGGGATCAAATTTGTGTGAAATGAGACTTGTGAGAAGTCATTTCAAGAGCTTAAAGTTAGACTTACCACTGCTCCAGTCTTGATTATTCCGGAGAGGGGTTTAGGTTATTCTGTTTATTGTGATGCCTCACAAGAAGGCTTGGGCTGTGTTTTGATGCAAGGAGGGAAGGTAGTAGCCTATAGCTCATGACAGTTGAAGACACATGAGAGGAATTATCCTACGTATGATTTAGAGTTAGCAGTAGTGATATTCGCCTTGAAAATTTGGAGGCACTATCTGTATGGTAAGAAATTTGACGTATTTTCTGATCACAAGAGTATGAAGTATATGTTTATACAAAAGGACTTGAATTTGAGGTAGAGGAGGTGGATGGAGTTCGTAGAGGATTATGATTTTGAGTTGCTTTATCATCTGGGAAAAGCCAATGTTGTGGCCGATGCGTTGAGTAGAAAATCTATTAGCAGCATAGCTTGTATTGCCATCCGGGAATGGGGAATGTTAGGTGCCATTGGAGAGCTTGACTTGCATCTTGGCGAGTCTGTTGAGTCTACAGCCTTGTTTTCGATAGTTACACAACCTACACTTGTGAACCGAGTGTTAAAAGCACAGAAGGGTGATTGATGTAGGCCGAAAGGTACCACATTGAGGCCACTTAAGTTACATTTTTGGTTTTTCATTGTTGTTTATTTGGCGGAGATGATGTGTTTTGTGCACTTGTGCAGATTTGGCAGGAAATACACAAATTCAATCAAAGAGGGCGCGAAAGCGAATTCTTCGTGCGAGAAGTGAAAAATCCGAACCAGCCACCTCACCACACGTGCGGCCAAGCTTCACCGCACATGCGGCCCACCTAGGGTTGCTTGCGTGAAATTTTAAGGCTCTTCTGCTGGGAATAAAAGGAAAAATTGGCGACTGAAAGAGGGGTCGAAAAATATTCTAAGAAAAATGAGAGAGAGGCTAGGGTTTGGAGAAAAAACAATTTGAAGCTTGAAGAATGTCTCCTATGGTGGTTTTTTCTTCCTCCACCTCTTCCCACTCCTCCATGACTGGCTAGGCACTTCTTTTTTAGGGTTTTGATGAAACCCTAGCTATGTAATGAGGTTTTCTTTTTAGTTTTTGATTATGTAAAGGTTTGAACAATTGTATGGTGTTTTAGAAGTTTCAAATATATATTTTTCATTATTTCTTCAAGTATTCTGCTTTCTGTGATTGTTTAATACTTTCCATACAATGGTTTTCTTTTCTTTCATATTCAAGGTATGAGACAAGCCATACTATGAGGGACAAGCCGTTTTGCCACTCTAGTTTAGAGCGAACTTGAGATGGTTCATGCCTATACATTGAACGTGATAACTCTCTTGATCAATGTTTCGAACTTGTAGTTGCGAAGTATTATTTAGTTCAAACCGTAGCATAATTGATTTCAAATTGAAACCTTATTTACGTAACTAGTGGTGAATTCATTACCCTAGGTTTTTTCCCAAAATCAATAATTCCAACTTCATTTATAATTGCTAGATTATTTGCTTTGTTTAATTTAATTATTATTAGGTTATGAACAATCAATCTTTTTATCAAAATTAATTTAGGAACTTAACAATTAAATTAGTTTAATTTTCTTTTTGTCCCTGTGAATCGATGCCTGGACTTGCCATTATTCTAAAAGAAGTTGGTATAGTTTAGTATTTATATTTGGTGTGTGTAACGATCTATCAAATTTTGGCGCCATTGCCGGGGACTTCTAGCAAAATTGAGTAATTTAAAGTTACATTCCTATTTTAATTTTTAGTTTAGGATTTTATATTTTTGTGTTGCTAAGTGTGCAGAGTGTTTGCAAGTGGAGCTATCACCGAAGTGCAAGCGAAGCGCAACCGAGCTTTAAAAACAAACCGCAGCACCAAAGTGCCAAAAAAAAACAGAAGCTAATATTCGCAAGCAAAGCACCAAAGTGCTAAAAAAAAAGAAAGAGCTCAAGTGGAAATTGGGATAACGTCTACACGTCAAGCACCCGCAAGATGAGTAAAGCATTTTCGTTAAATCGCTGTGAGTATTTCTCCCTTTGGTATTTTGCTTTCATAACTTAGTGCACAGAGTCAGAACTTAGTGTGTGTGTGTAAGTAGTGTATGCACGGGCGCCGTTCTTGTCGCCCTGAATTGTGGAATTTGGACCTTGAACTACAAAGGATTCTTAGGAAACTTAGAGCCTCTTCTCGTGTTCCCAGGCTTGAATATCCATACCCATACCTTGAACCAATTGAGATGGTGAACCTGAATGGCCTAAATGGGCCCAATCGGACCCTTAAGGATTACTTCACACCCACTGCATATACATCTCCATCATGCATCCAGTTACCCGACACCACTACTGCTCATTATGGGATTAAGTCCAACACCATATAAATGCTCCCATCATTCCATGGACTTGCTCATGATAACCCTTATAAACATCTGCATGAATTTCTGGAAATTTGCTCTACAGTGAGGATCCAGAATTTCACTAATGAGACCCTCATATTGCAATTGTTCCCATTTTCAATAAAGGACAAAGCCAAACACTGGCTGAACTTCTTACCTGCTAATTCTATCACAACTTGGGACCAATTACAGCAGAAATTTTTGGAGAAGTACTTTCCTATTGGTAAGACCAACCAACTCAGGCGAGCTATCATCAATTTTTCTCAAATTGATGGCGAGCAATTTCATGAGACATGGGAGAGACTTCATGACCTTCTCCAACAGTGTCCCCATCACCAAGTGCCTGATTGGCAACTTATCCAAACCTTTTACTATGGCTTAACTGAGCCTCACTGTCAAATGGTGGATTCTTCTTGTGGTGGGACATTCATGTCCAAAAATAACGCCGAGGCATTGCAATTATTTGAGAACTTAAGTGATAATTCTCTTCATTATGCCTCCGCAGCCCGGCAAGTCCAGCACCAGGAGTTGGAGCCCCAGAAAGATGGGGCATTTATGAGGTAGGGAAAAACCTAGAGTTAGCCCAATAGGTAGAGGCATTGTCCTACAAGGTAGACCAATTATTAGCTTCGGGACATGCCCCTACACAGCAAGATTAGCCTTAATTTCACGAGGCATGTGCTATTTGTGCGAGCCCTGCTCATGATTTGAGTGAGTGCCCTTCAATATCACAATTTTCGGAATTAGTCCAAGAGCATGTGAATGCAGCTCAAGGATTCTCTAACCTGGGTAATGACCCATATTCCAACACATACAATCCGGGATGGAGAAATCACCCTCATTTTTCATGGAGACTTCCTACACAAGGCACTTCTTACAATCCTCCACCACCAAGGTAAAATTTCAATAATTTTGCCAACTAATCTTCTTACCGACCACCACAGCCTTACAGGAAACCACAACCCCCGCCTGTTCCTCAAGGAAACTCTGCCTTTAAGACTCAGGTGTTGGAAGTTCTTTCAGAACTTAAGGGGTTAGCACCAGTAGTTCACTCCCATACTCACTCCATTGCGAAACTAGAGGCCCAATTAGGTCAAATGGCTAACAACATGAATAGGAGAGATGAGGGAAAATTACCGAGTTACTTTGTAGCCAACCCTAAGGGTCAATATGGGGTAGAGGGGTCGAGTGGGAATGGAAAGCACCACGAGCAGGTGGAAGCGGTAATTACTTTGAGAAGTGGGAGGGAGTTGGAGCCTTGACCAGTTATGTCTGATGTAACTAAGGCTAAGAAGGGTGACCACGGTGGTACACCCAATAAGAGTAAGGGTGAGGGAGAAACACCTAAGAGGGATGACTTAGTCCCTAGCACTTCAAATGAGCCTAAGGCACCATATGTGCCTAAGGCACCCTTTCCCCAAGGCCTTAATACACCGTCCCCTTTTAATAAGAAGGCGGTATCCATAGAAGCGATGATGAAGGTCTTTAAACAGGTAAAAATCAACCTCCCCCTGTTGGAGGCGATTAAGCAAGTACCCTCCTATGCTAAATTTCTGAGGGACCTTTGGACGTAAAAGCGTAAATCTAGGACACACGTGTCCCAAAAGGTCTTACTCACGGAGCAAATAAGCTTCATACTATTAAGTGACACACCCCCCAAGCTTAAAGATCTGGGTGCCCCAACCATTGCATGCATTATAGAGGACTATTTCATTGATAGGGTCTTATTAGATTTAGGGGCTAGTGTCAATTTACTGCCGAACTCTATGTACAAGGAATTTGGACTTGGCGAGTTAAAGCCCAGTACTATTACACTGCAGTTGGCTGACCGGTCCCTCAAAGTGCCACGTGACATGATTGAAAATGTGCTAGTAAAGGTCGATACGTTTTATTTTCTTGTTGACTTTTTGGTTTTAGATATGGAACCGGTAGCCAGCTCTAGGAAACAAATCCCGGTGATCTTAGGTCGACCTTTCTTGACTACGGCCAATGCAGGCATAAATTGTCATATCAGGGTTATGGAAGTTTCATTTGGAAATATGCAAGTGAAACTCAATGTTTTCCAAGCATCCCAACAACCCCATGAGAAAGAGGAGTGCTTAGTTGTAGATGTTGTGGATGAGATTGTGGAGGAGGCTTTACCCTCCATTCTTGTAGAGGACCCTCTAGAGGCTTGTTTAGCTCATTTTGGGTTCGAGGATTTTGATATTGACGGGTTGGCTGAGGAAGTGAATGCCTTACTTAATTCTTCTTCTACACCGGATTTTTCTCCATGGAAAGCCCGGTTTGAGTCCCTTCCTCCTCTGTCTAGAGAGCCTGCCATACCATCTCTAGTCACATCACCTACACTTGAGTTGAACCCACTCCCGGCCACACTTAAGTATGTATTTTTAGGGCCTCAGGACACTTTACCAGTCATCATTGCATCTGACTTAACTACTGAGCAGGAGAGTCAATTAATGAGTGTTCTTGTGGCACATCAGAATGCTATAGGGTAATCAGTGGCTGATTTGAAAGGGATAGATCCCTCCGTGTGCATGCATCATATACATCTAGAGGAGGACGCCAAGCCTTCTTGTGAAATGCAACAGAGGCTTAATCCCCACATGAAAGAGGTTGTGAAAAAAGAGGTGTTGAAATTGTTAGATGCGGGTATTATATACCCTATCTCGAATAACAAGTGGGTGAGTCCCACACAAGTGGTGCCTAAGAAATCAGGCATCGCTGTTGTAGAGAATGAGCAAGGAGAGTTAGTCTCCATACGAACCACTACTGGGTGGAGAATGTGTATTGATTATAGGAGATTGAATTCCATGACTAGAAAGGACCATTTTCCTTTGCCATTTATTGATCAAATTCTTGAGAGGTTAACAGGGCAAGGATTTTATTGTTTTCTTGATGGTTACTCAGGGTATAATCAAGTCTCGATGTACCTCGTTGACCAAGAAAAGACCACGTTCACTTGCCCTTTTGGCACTTTTGCTTATAGACACATGCCTTTTGGGCTATGTAATGCACCGGCGACTTTTCAACGGTGTATGATGGCCATTTTCTCTGATATGATGGAGAAATTTCTAGAGGTTTTCAAGGATGATTTTTCAATTTTTGGACTGTCTTTTGGGGAATGCCTTAGGAATTTGACTAGAGTGCTAGAACGATGTACTGAGGCAAACCTGATTTTGAATAAGAAGAAGAGCCATTTTATGGTTCGTGAGGGTATAGTGTTAGGACACATTGTGTCCCCTCAAGGTATAGAGGCAGACAAAGATAAAGTTAATCTCATTGCAGGCCTTTCTCCACCCACTTCTGTGCATCAAATCCGATCTTTCTTAGGGCATGTAGGTTTTTACCATAGGTTCATCAAAGACTTTAGTAAAATATCCCGTCCTTTGTGTAGTTTATTTGCTAAGGACGCACCTTTTATCATTGATGAGGCATGTTTGAAAGCCTCTGAAACATTGAGAGTGGCCCTTACTGCTGCTCTAATCATGAAATCACCGAATTGGTCGCTTCCCTTTGAAATCATGTGTGATGCCTCAAATTATGTTGTCGGGGCTGTGTTGGGCCAAAGGGTCAATAGGGCACCCTATGTTATATACTGTGCTAGCCGCACTCTCTCGGATGCTCAATTGAATTATACTACCACCGAGAAAGAGTTGCTAGCTGTGGTTTTTGCCTTAGATAAATTCTAATCTTATCTCCTAGGTTCCAAGGTCATAGTCTTCACTGATCATGCCGTTTTGCGGTATTTACTATCAAAGAAAAAGACCAAACCTAGGTTGATTAGATGGATTTTGTTGCTTTAGGAATTTGACCTAGAGATCTGAGATAAGAAAGGATCTGAGAATGTGTGGCGGATTACCTCTCCCGAGTCCTTATTAAGTAGACTAGTGACCCTTTAACTCTGCATGATTCGTTTCCGGACGAACAACTTCTAGTGGTGTCACGAGCAAGCCCCCCGTGGTTTGCAGATATTGTGAATTACTTGGCCATTGGGCAAATTCCTAAAGATTGGTCTAAGCAAGACAAAGACCGATTCTTTTCGCAGGTCAAGTATTATTTTGGGAGGATCCGGAGTTGTTTAAATATTGCTCCGACCAAGTGATCCAATGATGTGTGCTGGAGAGTGAGGTGGATAACATTCTTACATTTTGTCATTCTTCTGTGCCACCAAGGTTTTACAAAGCGGCTTTTACTGGCCCACCATTTTTAAAGATGCCCATCAATTTTGTAGAACTTGTTTGTGCTGTCAGCAAATGAGTTTGATATCTCGTCGTGATATGATGCCAATGTCCCCTATTCTTGTGGTAGAAATCTTTGATGTTTGGGGGATTGATTTTATGGGCCCTTTCCTGTCGTCATTCGGGTTTGAGTATATTCTGTTGGCAGTGGATTATGTGTCTAAGTGGGTGGAGGCGATAACTACCCGAACAAATGATCATAAAGTAGTAATCAAATTCTTGCATGAAAACATCTTTAGTTGGGTTTTCTAGAGCCATAATAAGTGATCAGGATACGCATTTTTGTAATCGATTCTTTGAGTTGGTAGTTAAGAAATATTCTATCACTCATAAAATTGGCACTCCATACCACCCTCAAACTAGTGGCCAAGTGGAAGGCTTTAATAGGGAGGTGAAACACATAATAGAGAAAACGATGAGGCCAGATAGGAAAGATTGGTCAATATGTTTGATTGATGCATTATGGGCCTACTTCACTGCTTATAAGACACCCATTGGGATGTCACCATATAAGGCGGTGTTTGGCAAAGCTTGCCACCTCCTGGTTGAACTTGAGCACCGAGCATTGTGGGCCATAAAGAAGTTTAACTTTGATATGGGCATGGCTGGGCTCAACCAGAAATTGCAACCTAATGAGTTGGAGGAAATTCAGAATGATAAATATGAGAGTTTGAGAATTTTTAAAGCTCAGACCAAGGAATTCCATGATAGGCACATTAATAGAAAATCCTTTGAACTCAGCCAAAAAGTATGGCTTTTTAACTTAAAATTGAGACTCTTTCTGGGTAAGCTTAGATCAAGATGGGATGGTCCCTTTGTGGTTGTAGAGGCATTTATTCATGGCGCCGTTGAGGTACAAGATCCAAGGAATGGCCACACTTTCAAAGTGAATGGCCAAAGACTGAAACCATATATAAAGGGGATTGGGAATGGGGATATGATTGAGTCCATTGCTTTGATAGACCCTTTTTACTTTGATTGAGAGATTGAAGTCTTGTTCTTTTTCTTTCCTTTCTATTTTATTATATTTTTCTTTATTCTTGCTGTGCTTTATTTAATGTCTAGGAGACTTTAAATCCTCTAAAGGTGTAATTCCTTTGGTGTTAGCCGTGCCCGAACAACATCTGACAGTCTGGTATAGCCACCTAACTGTGCTTGTAATGAGTTCCTAGGAGACCAACTTAGATGGTGGAAACTAGAGTTCGAATGGCAAAGCCTAGAACGCAAAGGTTTGGAATTTCCGAGACTAAAGTTTGGTTTAAATACCCAGGGGTGTAGAGATTGCTTCAAAACCACCTCGGCTAGAACTCTGTATGGCAGCCCCATAGGTCGAGTTAGCTTTATGCACTTCGATTCTGGATATTGAATCAACCTAGTCTGTTACCCTATTGGAGAATAGGGAAAGTTACAAACATTGTTAGAGAGAAAAGTAGTACCCGTCGTTTTCGCATGAAGATTATACCTTTGTTAAGCATTTCGATATTTTTAAAGTGCTATTTTTATTTTGGATGTGTATCGCAGGTAGAAATGGATTAATTTTTTCTTTGGGTTGTAATTGGGTTTTAAAAAAAAGGGGTTGTACTGGGTTTTAGTTTTAAAAATAAAAAAAATAGAGCAATAGACAGCACGCGCAGCCCAAACTAGCATACGTGCAGAAATACCAGGTAGAGCGCACGAGCGCAAGACCAGGGCACACGAGCGGCCCAAGCCCAAAAGCATACTGCTTGGGCACCGTAGGAGCGGCCCAATTTTGCTACTGGAGTGGCCCAAAAATCGGCGCTTGTGCGGCCCAAATGGGCGCACGAGCGGTCTAGTCCAAAAATAAAAAAACATTACCGCACGAGCAGAGGCCCAGGCCCAAATGCCCACTGCTTGAACGTCGTAGGAGCGACCCATTTCCTCCAGTGGATTGGCCTATAATTCATCGCATGTGCGGCCCTCTTAGGCACACGAGCGGTCCAAAAAAAATAAAAAAAATCAGCAGATCTTATTTATTTCTCTCTATTTATGTTTATTTTATTTTTCTCTATTTATGTTTAGTTACTTATTTTTTATTCCTTTTAAAAAAAAATTAATTAAAAAAATGCAAATTTTATTTTATTTTATTTTTATTTATTTTTCTGTACTTACTTTATATTTCTTTCAACAAAAAAAAATTCCTGCCGATTTTATTTCTTTTTTTTATTATATATATATATATATTTATGATTTTATTTCTATTAAAAAAAAAAATCTTTAAGCCAACCCTAACTCTCCTTTTTGACCATCACTTTCCTAGCACACTCTCTTTCTACCTCTCATCATCATCATCATCATCTTCTTCTTCTTCTTCCCCCCCCCCCCTCACTCTCTCTCTCCCTCACAAACCCATCAAACCCCACCATCACCCCATCTTTTTCTCAAAACCACCTTCCGGCGGAGCATCACCATCTTTTCTGACCAGCGACCTCCCAGTGACCATTTTTTTCGGCAGATCTACATCATCTTCTTCCTTTTTTCTTTTTTTTTTAAAGGTAATCACCCTATTTTTGTTAAGATTTCTTAGTTTTCACTTGCAATATAATAGTTTAATGGTTGTTTTTGAGGTTTGTTCATCATGATATTCATCATTGTCATCCTCACATACCAAAAAATAAAATAAAATAAAAAATAAAAAAATTTTGTTACTAAGTGTGCAACCGATAGACCTACCGCACGTGCGGCCATCTCCGGCGCATGTGCAGCCCAAACACAAAAAATAAAATAATAATAATAATAAAAATAATAATAATAATAATTTGGTTAGTGGATCGTTTTTTATTTTTGTTTTCATTGTTTAGTTAGTGATTTAGTTTGAGTTTTATTTAGTGATTTAATTGTTAGTTTAATTGTTTAGTGGTTTAGTTTTTTTTTTTTTTTTTTGTATTTTTATTTTCTGAATTTTTATTTTATTTTATTCTCTTCTACTAACTTAGATTATTTTATTTTATTTTATTTTCTTATTTATTTATTCCTTGTATTTCATATTTGTGTTTGTCAATTTGTCTCATGCTAACTTCGTGGAAGTTAATCTTTTGTAGTATATAAATAATAATAATAATATAAAAAAAAATTTAAAAAAAAAAAAAAAAAAAAAAAAACGCCAGTGGTGTGATGGCAATGAGGTTTTGAGTGATTCGTGCATACCTACGATATTTGATACGTGCTGATATAATAGTTCCATGTTTTTGGTTATGTTATTTTGTGCATAAATGTCTACATCATCATCTCGTCGGGCACCCAAACGGCCTCGCAATGCTAACATTGCTGCTAGAGATATACCAGCCGACACCTAGGCCAACAAACCAATTGCATGTGACACACCATTTGATATGGACTTCTTCTGATGCCATCAACCTACTACATGGAGTGTCTGACAACTTGAAGACCAAGGCCTCCTAAGCATCTGCATCGTCACTGAACTGGCATATCCTCGCATTGTGCGAGTCTTCTATCAGAACATGTAAACCAGTGATGAGGCCCCAGGAGCTCTTTTGTCCATTGTTGGCGGGGTGGAGTTAGTGGTCATACCAGCTTGCAGAGGTTCTCCATTGTTCCATGGACACCATCAATGAAGAACAGTTCCCGGTGTTCACTCGGGAACTCACAGTCCCGGCACTGGTAACTGAATTTTATGAGGGGCGACAGAATGATGACAATTGAACTAGCATCCAGTAGGCTAACTTACCACGCTGCCTTCTCTTCCTTGATGTGGTTCTAAAAAAGAATGTCATCCCTCTAGGCCACAAAGAAGAACGGCGAGGGGACTTTCTCCATGCCTTGCACCGATTTGACTTTGTGTTTTGGGTTAACATCCCTATTCTGATCTTCAACCAGATGTTCCGTATCCTTAATAAAGTTAAGTTGCGCAACACCCAAGGCGGTTCTACATGGGCCCTCCTTTTTGCCAACCTCATCACTGCACTCATAAAAGGCCAAAGGACATATCCACTCGAACCCAATGAGATTCAACTTCTGCCGCCAACGCCTTATGGTAAAACCCATTGGCCCAAACCACTGCTCGCTTGCTACCTCCATTACTCCTCCTTGATGCCCTGGCCAATCCTAATGATATTTCGGTAGAGCCCGCCGCTGTGCCAGCACCACCACCATTTCGTATGACACGGGCATAATATCAGGCTCTTTTGGATAATCAAGCTGCTATTCAGCAATATGTGGCTGATCTCCAAGCAGACTATCAGGCATGTTGGGATTACTCGTAGACAGCATTTGATGGGTATCGGCAGTCAATTGCGTTTCTGCAAACTGATTTCTACGCATACCGGAAGTTGAGCCAGCAGCAGTTTGATCAGCTTGGCGATAGGGTTCATGACGAGGCGTTTAAGACTCGGACGCTGATGCATGCCCTATTTGAGCAGCATTTTCCACCACCACTGGATCCAAATCAGTGACATATGTTCTATTCTCTTTGTTTTATTTCTTTATTCCTCTTTGTTTTGTTTTGTTTTGTTTTATTTCATCAGGCAAGTGTGTGTGTGTGTGTGTTTGGTGTGTCCTTGCCTTACTAGATGTGCGCCTACGCCATATGGTAAAATACTCTCTCTCTCTCTCACACATTTTACTATCTACTTTACCGTTGCTTACATTGAGGACAATGTTGTATTCCAATTGGGGGGTGAGGGTATTTATAAAAATTCATGTTTGTACTTGCTGCACTTGATTGCACCACTTCACTTGATGTTCACTTTGTGCCAGTATGGTAGTGATAGGAGCATATGTTAATTAGGGAACATAGTAGGTTTGTATGAAAAGGGTTTATTGAGTAGATACTCACATGTGATGTTTGCACTAGGAGAGTTGTTTGTATTTATGGTATTAGTACACTTATCATGAATACGCCTTAATTCACATGAACACACTATCATAACAATAACCTCTCTATTATTATCCCTGGTGTACATCATTGATAATTAATAAGGTTGCAGAAAAGAATAAATGAGTAGAAAAGATTCTTAAAAAAAAAAAAAAGGCTTAACTTGTTTGAGTTCATAGCCTCTTTAACTCGAGTTATTAAGCCCATAGGGATGTCTCTACACCTAGTGCCCTAAAACCATCTGGTTTGGGAGCCATTGGCCCAATGCTTTCTATATGGGTTAATTAGAAAGCTTAAGAGACCTAGACATTGCACAGTTAAGGAAAAATAAGGAGAATGACTTCTTCGGATTCGTAGCTTTTTTAGCTCAAGTTATTAAGCCCGTAGGGGTGTTTTCATACCTAGTGCCCTAAAATCGTCTGCTTTGGGAGTCATTGGCCCAATGCTTGTTACATGGGTTGATTATAAAGCTTAATGGATCAGGACATTGCACAGTCTTTCAAAAAAAAAAAAAAAAATTTGAGAATCTTGGCTACAATAGTTTAGTTTTTCTATATATGTTGGGTGTTATTCTAAGTTACACTAGGCTATTATAGTGGACAGTTAACTAGTATAGAGATTGCACTTTACATCAAGGGTACTTTACTTTTGTATTAACTAAATTGTAGGTTTGGCTCAATAGATTGCTTCATGCTTGTCCATTATGCCTTCAATGACTCATCATGTCTTAATATCGCACTGTAGTGGCACATAAGTTGATTATTAGGTGGGGTAGTGTGGTCAATTGTTGTTGAGCAGATATGAATATGTTGATGTTTGTGGGTATCATTTCTGGAAACCCTCACGAGACTATACTTGTCCATTTGGGGTAACCTTGTGGTTTAAAGGCTTGTTGAATATGCTAAATGCAATCGTGATCCCTACAAAAGTGGCTTAAAGTTATGTTACTTTTCTTATTTTTTTTGTTTTGCTAGAGGACTAGCAAAATGTAAGTTGGGGGATGTGATGTAGGCCGAAAGGTACCACATTGAGGCCACTTAAGTTACATTTTTAGTCTTTCAATGTTGTTTATTTGGCGGAGATGAAGTGTTTTGTGCACTTGTACAGATTTGGCAGAAAATACGCAAATTTAATCAAAAAGGGCGCAAAAGCAGATTCTCTGTGTGAGAAGCGAAAAATCCGAGCCAACCACCTCACCGCACGTTCGGCCAAGCTTCACAGCACGTACGGCCCACCACCGCTCGAGCGACCTACCTAGGGTTGCGTACGTGAAATTTTAAGGCTCTTCTGCTGGGAATAACAGGAAAAAGTGGAGATTGAAAGAGGGTTTGAAAAATATTCTAAGAAAAATGAGAGAAAGGCTAGGGTTTGAAGAAAAAGCAATTTGAAGCTTGAAGAATGTCTCCCATGGTGGCTTCTTCTTCCTCCAGCTCTTCCCACTCCTCCATGAGTAGCTAGACTCTTCTTTTCTAAGGTTTTGATGAAACCTTAACTATGTAATGAGGTTTTCTTTTTGGTTTTTGATTATGTAAAGGTTTGAACAATTGTATGGTGTTTTAGAAGTTTCAAATATATATTTTTCACTATTTCTTCAAGTATTCTGCTTTTTGTGATTGTTGAATACTTTCCATATAATGGTTTTCTTTTCTTTCATATTCAAGGTATGAGACAAGCCATACTACGAGGGACGAGTCGTTTTGCCACCCTAGTTTAGAACGAACAACTCGTACTGTTTAAGATGGTTCATGCCTATACATTGAACGTGATAACTCTCTTGATCAATGCTTTGAACTTGTAGTTGCGAAGTATTATTTAGTTCGAACCGTAGCATAATTGATTTCAAACTGAAACCTTATTTACATAACTAGTGGTGAATTCATTACCCTAGGTTTTTCCCCAAAATCAATAATTCTAATTTCATTTATAATTGCTAGTTTATTCGCTTTGTTTAATTTAATTATTATTAAGTTATGAGCAATCAATCTTTTTATCAAAATTAATTTAGGAACTTAACAATTAAATTAGTTTAATTTTTCGTTTGTCCTTGTGGATCGATACCTGGACTTGCCATTATTCTAAAAGAATTTGGTATAATTTAGTGTTTATATTTGGTGTGTGTAACGACCCATCAGTGACCTTGAGGTAGAATCCCTCTGGGAGAAGATTTCTAGTGGGAAGGTCGAAAGAGGCTTGAACTTGGACTTTGAGTCGAGTGTTAGATACCTTGACCCTCTCTTTGTGCCGGAATCTTGTCGAGAGAAAGTACTCCAAGAGCTTCACGCCTTGCGGTGCATCTAGGAGGCACAAAGATGTATCGCGACCTTTGTCGCCAGTTTTAGTGGATGGGAATGAAAAAGGATGTGGCAGTGTTTGTATCTAAGTGCCTTACTTATCACAGTGAAGGTCAAGCATCAGAGGCCAGCGGGTTTGTTACAACCCTTGCCTATAGCCGAGTGAAATTAGAAGCATGTCACGATGGATTTTCTTGTGGGCCTTCCGAGGACTCAACGGGGTGGTAGTTGACCGGTTGACGAAGTCGGTGCACTTTATTCCTATGCATGTGAATGACTCGGTAGATCATCTTGCCGACCTTTACATTAGGGACATAATGAGGTTGCATGGGTCCCAGTGACAATTGTTTCGAATAGAGATCCGCATTTAACGGCCCGATTGTGGTAGAGCCTACAAGTGCCTTGGGTACTAGATTGACCTTAGCACTATGTATCACCCTCAGACTAATGGGCAGTCTGAGCATACTATACAAATCCTTGATGATATGCTTCGAGGTTATGTCATTGACTTTAAGGGTTCGTGGGAGAGGCACTTGCCCTTAATGGAGTTTGCCTATAATAATAGCTTCCAATCGAGTATTGGCATAGCACCATTTGAGGCCTTGTATGGCCGACCGTGTAGATCTTTGGTGTGTTGGGCCGAGGTGGGTGATGCACCAATGTTGGGCCCAGAGTTAGTCTGGGAAACGACGGAGAAAGTTGCACTTATTCGTAAGAGGTTGGTTACGGCTCAGAGTCACCAGAAAAGTTATGCCAACTGTAGGAGGAGACCTTTGTCTTTTGAGGTGGGAGATCACGTCTTTTTGAAGATATCACCTAGGCGAGGTTTGATGAGATTTGGCAAGAGTGGGAAGTTGTCTCCTCGGTTTATTGGGCCTTTTGAGATCCTTGAGCAGGTCGAAGAAATAGCTTACCATTTGGCATTGCCACCATAACTTTCTGGGGTTCATGATGTGTTTCATATTAGCATGCTTCGGAAGTATAAGCCAGATTCATCGCACATGTTGGATTGGACCGACTTAGAGGTGGATGAGGATGTCTCGTATAAGGAGAGACCAGTGAGAGTCTTGGATACCCAAGACCAAGTCTTGCGAGGCAAGACAATTCCCTTGGTTAAGGTATTGTGGAAACATCACGGAGTTGAGGAAGCAACATGAGAACGTGAGTTGGAAGTCCGTGAGAAATATTCGGATTTATTTGTGAAAAATTGAACATGTATTTTATTACTGTTATGGTAGTGAAATATGAAAACATTGTATATGTTTTAAGAATATGGACACATTGTGTACATTGTATATATTTTGGAAATATGAATTATGCATTCGATATTGAGAATTCATTTATCGTGTTGGTGGGATTGGATGACCAGGGAATGGGTCATGATGCGGGAATTGATAGATGATCATTATTGTAATTCGTTTAAGCATAATTTTAAAACTTGATTTGAAATTTCGGGGACGAAATTCCTTAAAATGGGAGGTTATAGCAATTCTGGTTTTGATCCGACCCATTTGATATTCCAAACTCGGGTTTTATAGTTTCCAAATGTTTTTCATATCTTTTCCCATTTATTATTGCTTGTGTTTGGCCATTGAGTTGGTTGGGGCATGTTTGGAATAGGTTGGTTGCTTAGTTTTCAAATCCTTGTTGCCCAGATTTTTGCTCTTCTGCTCGAGCGGTACTTCTTGCGGTCGAGCAGACTTTGCCAACTTTTAGTACTTTTGCAGATCTACAAAATTTATGGGAGAGTGATTTCTACGCTCAAGCGGTGTTTCCTATGCTCAAGCGGTGTTTCCTATGCTCAAGCGGATTGGCGCTCGAGCGGCCTTTATTGCGCTTGAGTGTTGGTCTGTTGTCTACAAAACTACTGGATGTGTGTATTCTGCACTTGAGCGTCACTTCTTATGCTCAGGCGGTAATGCCCTTCTGACTTTGTCTTGGCGCTCAAGCATCACTTCTTGAGCTCGAGCGGAACAACATATCGTTTCTGGCGCTTGAGCGCCACTTCTTACGCTCAAGCGGACTGTGTGTATATCAAATCGCGAGAGTGACTTTTTATATCACTTTTTCATATCTTTTTCCTCGAAAACCTAGATAAGGACCTTCTCTCTCTAAAACTCACTCTCTCTTTACATTTTCACCTAGATCCGTTGAGCTCTCTACCTTAATGCCTTTGAGAAGAAGGTAAAGCACCTCAAGAGCTCCATTGTGATCCAAACAAAGCTTGGTTTCGACGTCTTTGAAGTGTCTCCTTTCCTCCTTTGATCTTCTAAGCTTGAGGTAGGGATTTTCTATACTTTCATATGGTTTTTAGCTTAGTTATGAGTTGTTGTGTAACAATGGTAGAACTTGGGTGTATTATGAACAAACCTAGGGTTTGGGTGTGAAATGAAAAAAGGAGTTTTCAAATGTTTATGGTAAAATGGGTTATAAGAGTAGATGTGAGGTTGTGTTGTGGCGAATATGTTGATTTTGATACATGGATTGGGTTTGGAAGAAAATAGAGTTTTGCCCTAAAATGTCTCAAAGAATTATTTTGTACAAATAATGAAATTGATTTCGGGAATATGAAATTAGATAAATATATATATGTGAATGGTGGAATTGGATATGTATTACCTTTCACCTGTGGAATTCAAATAATTTATATGTCTTGAGATTGAATATCTGTTTAGAAATATCTGTATTGGGGCAATCGGTGGAGGATAACTATGATTATTGTAGAAATTGTATGACAATTAGGTGAATTGAGACTAATCTCTTGTCGGTTGTCATTGAATATGACTATGTTTAAATACACTGTATATGTAATGATGTTTAGGAGGAAAAATGGGATGTACTCCATGTTTGGGAAAAGATAGGGGATGGACTCCATTGAAATTAGGTTGGCCTATGTGTCTAGGGTGAAAGTCCCAAAATCGCGCGTACAAATGGATGTCGATCCTGCAGACAAAATTTTTAAAAAATGGCAAATTGAAGTGTTGTGTGATAATTGTGTTGATTCGAGAACCACTAAGTTGTAGTCTCAGTTGGGTTGTCTGGAAGATAATGAAATTGGCTCATAAATTGAGATGAAATGAATTAACTTGAAATGTATTGAAGGAAAATGGATTAAGATATGAAATTTGGTACTTTATGATCATGTAGAACATGAATGTTTTGTCACATACATTGTATATGCACATCGTACTTATATATTTGTTAAAATTCATATATTATGTTAGATTGTCTCTACTGGGCTTTGGCTCACCCTATTTGGAAAAAATCATTTTCAGGTGTTGGTGATATGCCTCCGCCAAGGCAATAGCTTGGAGGGACTTTGCAGCAAGAGCTTCCTTTTGTTGTATTTTCATTTTGTATAGCTAAAGGCTTTATTTGTATTGAGCTAGTCTCACTTTTGTTGTAATCAAGCAATAACTTGGAAAGGTGTAAGCCTTTAAGGCATATAAATATCTGTTAGCTTTCAATCCTCTTTGCTACTTATAACACATGTTGTAGATTCAGGACAAACTATTTATGAATATATATCGCATGTTTCACTTTTATATATCAATTCAGGTTAATGAAAGTATACTATTTCTATTATTTTTCCACTTATGAATTGGGTTTAGTATATTTATTTTGAGGTGTTACAATACAAACACTTGTAGGATTTAATGGTACACATGCCCTTATAACAACACCGATGAGTAATTAACTATTTTTTTATAGGGTTTAGCTTCCCTCTAGTCTGTATCGGACTGGAGGGTGCTGTTGGGCCTGTGGGGGTCTACCACGAGTACCGTTTCATTAATCTGAATCATTCAATGTGTAGAACTCATCGAGTACTATATGTCTGTAAAAATCACGTTGATCGGATATTGATAGCTATTTCATCAGATCATATTTTTGTCAACCGTTTATTTTTTCATCGTTCATTTTTTTTTATACAAAACTGATTTGATCACGTAGCTATTAATATCCGATCAACGTGATTGTTTATAAACATATAGTACTCGACGAGTTTTACACATCAAACGGTTTGGATTATCGAAATGGAACCTGTGATGGGTTCCTACAGGCCCAATAATACCCTCCAATCCGTCAGACTGGAGGAAAGCCAAACCCTTTTTTATAACTCAAAATCCGGCCCAATAGACTCATTTTGTGGGGGTGGGGGGTGTTATAAATTTATACATAGGAAACATGTAAAGAGAATTCTTATATAAAATTTTTGAATAATACTATGGTGGTGTTTGGGAAGGGTTTTTCTTTTTTTTTTTCAGTTTTTTTTTTTTTTTTTTTTTGCTAAAAAAACACAGTTTTGCTAAAAAAAACACTAAAAGACAAAATTGGTTTAAAAAAAAAAAACAAATCTAGACAAAATGTCACATCAAATCTATAAGGTGCCGTTTGGTAACACTTACGTTTTCAGTTTTCAGTTTATATTTATAAAAATTTAAAAAACTCAAATAAAAACTTGTTTGGTAAAATTTTTGATTTATAAATCAGTGGTCTCAGTTTATAAATTTGGCCAAAAAATGAAAACACAAAAAATGTGTTTCCATTTTGAGTTTTCAGTTTTTTTTTTTTACCACACAACACTAGCCACCACCCACCACCATTTTTCACCACCGTCTTTTGCCACCACCACCTACCCCCCACCACCAGCTCCCACCACCCATCACCACCACCTACCTGCCACCCACTCGCCACCACCACCCACCCCTCGTCGCCACCACTACCACTACCCACCACCCACCACTACCACCCCCACCCGCCACCTACTTGCCACCACCACTCACCACCTACCTGCCACCACCTGCCACTTGCCACCCACCCGCCACCACCACCACCACCCACCTGCCACCCACCCGCCACCACCACCCATCACCACCACTGCCACCATCACCTACCACCCACCCGCCACCCATCTGCCACCACCACCCACCACCCACCACCACCCACTCGCTACCATCTACCACCAACCACCGTCACCCACCCACCCACCCACCCACCCACCACCACCACCACCACTAACCACTTGCCACCACCACCAACCACCTGCCGCTACCACCACCACTACCACCCACCACCCGCCACCGTCACCCACCCACCCACCATCACCACCCACCCACCCGCCACCACCCACCACCACCTGCCATCCGCCAACCACCTGCCACCACCACCCACCACCCGCCACCACCACCCACTCGCTACCACCACCCACCACCCGCCACCGTCACCCACCCACCCACCATCTATCCGCCACCACCACCCACCCGCCACCACCACTACCTGTCATCCGCCACCCACCTGCCACCACTACCCGCCGCCGCCGCCCCCCACCACCACCGCCACCACCACCACCCACCACCCGCCACCGTCACCTACCCACCCACCACTCGCCACCGTCACCACTTTCCACCACCGTCTTCCGCCGCCACTTGCCATTTCTCATTCTTTTTTATATTTTTAAATTTTTTTAAACATTTTGTCAATTACCAAACGCGTTTGTAGTTTATGTTTTTCTAAAAATAAACAAAAAATAAACAAAAACCAGTTTATAAAATTTTTGTAAATATAAACTGAAAACGTAAACGTTACCAAACACACCCTAATCATTTTGCTTTTTCTCTTATAAATATCACATTCAACTATAAAAAAAATCCAACTATCTTTCCAAACACACAAATTTTAACCTCCTAAAATAATCAAAAACTAAAAAAACCTACTAAAATAACAACTTCCCAAACACCCACTATATGTATTAATTAGTGTACCAACTAATGTATTAATAGATGATATGGCATAATTTTAAAAGTTTTGAATATTTATAATTTGTATAATAGGTGAGATCAAAAATAATGTTATAACACTAATCGATATATTAATTGGTGCATGTAGCACCGCCGAAAAGTTTTACCTAGAAAAAGAGATGATATGAAATTAACAGTTTAGGTGAAGAGCAAAATAAAATAGAGCGGGGCAATTATGGCCCTCACCTTATTACAGTCCAATAATAAATAGTAAACAAAAAAATAAATATATATATATATATATTGATTTCAGTCCAACAATAAATATGAATAGTCATTTTCAGTTGAACACTTGGCCGGTCATTAGCACCACTAACCAAGCTTATTAATGTGAACATTTGAAGAAAAAAACATTTACAAATAAAATTTGTATACATAAAATATGTTTAGAATGATATGATATTGACATGTTTATAATTATAAACTATAATAATGAGAATTTTGATTAGAAATAAAAATATTATAAAATATTGTGTCATTCTATATAGAGTACATAAAGTCTATTTGTATAACATTATTTAAAAAAAAAATATTGTATTATTATTGAGGATCACTCGTAAATTGGTCAGTAATGAGTTGTAAACTGACATCATTTTTCTTTAAAAATTTAGTAAGAGGATTACCGTATATTTTTTTTTTTCACAGAGTAATATATTATTTATTTTTATTAATTCCTTAATAATTATCACCTAATAAATAAAATTAATCATAAATATCCATATAAAAGGTACTAATATAAAATAGTAACAAGGAATCAATGACCTATAACATATGAAAAGTTCTATTTACACTATGTTTATTCTCAGTACACACTATTAGAACAATCGCAAGTAAAATTATTATTAAGGATAATAATTGTGTGTCTTCTACCAATTCAAAGATTATAACCTCAAAATAAAAATAAAAATAAAAATAAAAATAAAAACTCTTTACACACCATTACATGTAAACATATATCATACATCATCATCGTCATCGTCATCATCTTCCAATACTCATTATCTCTCCCATTACAATCTAATACACTATACTCATATCCTTCATTATCAACAAGTTCACTTTATTCTATTCTCCATTATCCTCCTCAACTCAAAACATTGTTATCTTTGAATATTTAGGGTTTTGGAACATTTAAATTAATAATTTTTTTAATATTTGACACCGTGAATGGAACTCAAATTGTTGATTTAAAACAATGCAACAACGAAAAGTTTATTGCTTATAGCATTTTTATTTTTTCCATTTGTATAGTTGCTAGGACGTTTTTGTTCGACACACCTTCAGATAACTAGAGTAGAACATTTTCACAATGTTCGAATATTTACATTTGAAGAAAAATATTTTGTTTAAATTATTAATGCTGAACAACTGTAAATTGTTCATACGTTAATAAAAACAAAAAAACAAAAAAAACAAAAAAAAAAAAACATAATGATTTCGAACGAGTTGAATTTGTTAAGCATAAAATGTCTGAACTTATTAACTTTGTTCAACATAAATAGTTTGGACATATTTAATTTGTTCAATTTTATTTTGTTATACAATAACATTATGTTCAAACAACCAATGTTGAACCAAATTCGAAATCAAAATTGCTATGGAAATGTGAAAATCGATAACCAAATCGAAATCAAATGGGGAAAACTAAATTAAGTGAGATTTAATTACATATTTTTAGAGGTGAGAATCAAAGATCTTCACCCAATAGTTTTTTCAGTGCGATGTAGATCTTCGCGAGAGCGATGTGTTATTAAAATGTTGCCGGCAAGTGTAATTTCTACAGTCTAATTCGCAAGGGTTGTTTCTTCAGTGCCACTAGTTATGTGTCATGTTATCAGTTGTCGTCGATATAGCTCTTTATTCCGGATGTGAGAGTGAACGTATTGTGTGTGATGTGCATGGTGGTGATGGTGGTGTGTAGTAAAAACTATATACATATATATATATATATATTTGTATGTGTTAGAGTAAAAAAGAAAGATTGTGGTGTGTTTTGAGTAAAAAATCAAAAGTTAAAAATATCAGATGTGTGAACTAAATAATAGTGTGTACTGAAATAATTTGTGATGTATAAATATAATTTCCCATAACATATAGGGTAAATTACACTTATTAACGCTGCACTTTCAATTGTAATAGTTAATATATTACACGTTAAGTCATATTGCAATCCCACCGTTCTATCCATTTGTTGTTAACAAAGTTGACAGAATTGTCATTTGAAACATATGTTATATTTTTGTTACCTCATTAACACCATTACACTTACTAAAATCTCACTTTAGTCCCTTTATTCTCAATTTTCGTTAGCTTTATCAACTGTAGATGAATAGAAAGATGAGATTGGAACTTGATTTAAAATATAGAGGATTGACTATTACAATTGAAAGTAAAAGGATCAAACTAAGACTACGTTTGGTTTACTTTTCAAATCACAATTTTGACAGCCCAAAACCCAAAAATCTATTTGGTTTTGGATTTTCAAACATATGTTCAATTCAATCATTTGAAAAAAAAATTCAAAACTCTTAATCAAATAAGTTTTAAATTTTCAAAACTCATAAACAAATAAGTTCTAAATTTTCAAACTCTTTTCACAACTCATAACTAAACAAGTTTTAAATTTGGCATTTTTTGTTTGTGTTTTGAGATATTATTTCAAAAATAATTTTCTAGAGAAAGTTTAGAAAATTTGAAAAATTGTTTGATTGTATATTTTGAAAATAGTTTGGAGTTTTAGAGTTTTTGATGATTTGATATTTTTTTTTTTTATAGTTGAATAGATGGGTGTGAGAGAAAAAGTAATTGAAAGAGAGAGGTGAAAGAGAAAAAATGATTGATTGATGTGTAATTAAAAGAAAAGTGATTTTGTAATTTTTTTTCTAAGTATTGGCCAAATAATTTATATTTTAGATATATATAGGCGATCCGAAAATATACTTAAACAGTAAACAAAATGTGAGAAAATGAAAAACAAATGTAATAAATATGAAATGTTTTAAATGTATGTAGATTTAGTGGATATAAATAAAATAAAATAAAAAACAGTTTTAAAATTTAAAAACATTACTAATATACACATATGAAACTTTGCACTATAGATTATATTAGATCTATTTACAAAGTACATTTAGAATACGTATGTAAATGAAGTAAACAAATATATATATATATAACAATAAAAAATAAAAATAAAATTGATTATAATATTGTAAAAAGTTTTGATTACGTATATGAAAAAAAAGTAAATAAAATTGACTATAATATTGTAAAAAGTTTTGACTATAAGACAAAAAAAAAAAAAAATACAAGATCCAAAAAGAACTGTAATTAAAAACTAGTTTTGAAAACTCCTAGCCAAATAAGTTTTCAATTTATAAATTTCTAAAAACTACTTTCAAAATATACAACTCAAAAACTAGTTTTAAAACTCATAACCAAACAAGTTTTAAATTTTTAAAACTCTTTTAAAAAACTTATCTTCCAAAATAAATTTTAAAATTAAACCAAACGGAAGTTTTGGATAAAAATGCAAGGTTACTAAGTGTAATTTACCCAACATAGAACATTTCTCTTTAGTGAATAACATAGGAATATTGTACCCAAAAAAAAAATTGCAGAGGAATAAATGTTGTATGGGAAGAAAGCAAAGGGAAGGGAATAAGGGAGTCAATTAACTTGGTCGAGAAGGCTAATCTATAAACATTTTGTTTTGTTTTGTTTTGTTTTTTCTTTTGTTTTATCAGCAAACAAAAGAGAATACGTGAATGTTTTTTTTAATATTAAAGTTAATTTCAATTACTTGGATCCAAACAATTAGAAAAGACAAAAACAAAAAAGCAGATGTAATGAATAGTAAAAATATTGACGCTGTGTTTTGTTGGAAAATTTAATGAGGAAAATGAAAAAGGGAAAACAAAATAGAAATAAAAAAAAAAAAAAAAAAGAAAGAATTGGTAGGATTCGAATTTTAAGTTATATTTAGTTGAATTGGAAAATGGAAAAAGAAAAGAGCTTAGATTGTGTTTGGTTAGAAGATTTGATAAAAAAAATGGAAAGGGAAAAGGAAATGTAATATCACTTTTTATTTGGTTACAATGGAAAACACGAGAAAAGAAAATAAGAGGGAAATGCAATCCCAATTTTTGTGTTTTGGGTTCAGTTAGGCTCTTTTATTTTTTCAATTCCCAACTTAACCAAACATAATTTGGAATTCAAATTCTATCAATTCTTTCTCATTTTCTTTATGTTTTTCTTTCACTTTCCCTCATCAAATCATTCAACTAAGCACAATCTTAAAACACAAAAAATGGGATTGCATTTCTTTCTCACTTCTTTTTCCCTTGTGCTTACCATTTGTTAGGTTTTTATAATTAGAAATCCCGTTTGACAAAACTCTTTTTAGTTGTAATTTTATTCACTTTTTTGTTTTAGTGAGATTGTGAGTGTTTAGATGCGAATCCTACCCAAAGCCAAAATTGTTTAACCACTCGAGCAATCATTTGTGTGCTCAAGCGATGAACTGGTTCATCCAGTATCTCTACCTGTGTCTGAACTTCTGGAAGACAAGTTTTACCGCTTTAGCGGTGGATATTGCACTTGAGCAGTTGGCCTATATGTTTGCTCCACTTTTTCTCACACCACTGGAGCGGTAAAGCGTGCGCTCGAGTGGTCTTCGCGACTTTGTTTAATATAAAATGCACCGTTTTCTATTTTTAGGATTTAATCCGTCCAAATTTTCAGAGAGGAGAGCTACCAAGGTTTTCTATATTGGAGGGCGTTTATATATTGGTTTCCTTGATGATTTAAGAGTGATCGATGGATTTACGAGTTTCATATTGACATCATCAAGGGATTTGTTTTTATTATTTCATTCACAAAAGAGAGAGGTGTTCTTCGGTGAATTCCAAAAACTTTGGGCTTGAAATGTAACGCCCTCGAAATAATAATAATAATAACCCATCTCAAAACAATTAATAGGAAACGTCACATGCTGAATATTAACCTTTCATTTATATAAGTTTGATGAACAAAATGTGACATATGCGAGTATAAATTCATAAATCCTAAACCTTGAATCTATAGCATATACCACATATAAGTGAAATGAAATAAAAGGCTACACAGATAAGTTAACATAATATATGAATCCTAATGAAGCCATAAGGTGAATGCATATGCAATGTCATTTGTCAAACATTTTACATTTTCAACTCAAAACAATGCAATGTCAGATTATATAGCAATTCATGAAAATAATCTCTTATATCAGAAAACAGGACAGTTGATACAAAATACTGGAAATTCTAGGTACGCGTCTGTCAATAGGCTATACAAGTATTACCAAAGTCATTTTACCGGTACTAAGCGGAAGGATCGGCACCTAATCGCGCGGGTTTCTGGACTTTTACCAAGGACACACAAGCCAACATAATAACCACAACCACACCCCCTAACCAGGTTCACCAAAGTATTCACCCATTTTCTCAAAAAATACATTTTCAATATTTAAATATGCAACAATACCAAGTGCAATATGTGTGAGTAATTAGTTTCAATTTACCTAATTCTCATGCAATTTTCTACAACAATCAAAACTATATTCCACCGATAGCCCAAAACAGGTATTTCTATTCAATAGATAATTTTCAATAAAAGATATAATCTCATCATTTTCAAATGGGAGTGTACTACATATCCAACTCTACCGTCATCACCAACATACACATTCATTCCATCCTTTTAAAACCCAACATCTTTTCCATTTTCTTTCACTACCCCAATATCCATGATTTTGGAACAAAACTCCATTTACTTTCAAAATCAAGTTTTAAGTAAGGAAATCCACCATTTTAAGCATAAACACATTCCCACAATCTTTCTCAAGAACCCATTTGAAAATCCCTATTTTATATTTCAAAATCAAACCTAGGTTTTACCCAAAATTTCCAAATCACTAGACTCTTTCAATGGATAAATAACTAAGGTAAAAATTATACCAAAGGTTGAAGAAATCCCTACCTCAAAGTTGGAAGACAAGAGTTTGGCAGAGCAGAAAACGAATTTCTCTCCGATTAAAATGAAGCTCTTAACGTGTTCTACCTTTTCTCCAAAGGACTAGGGTGGAGAAATTAGCGAATGATAGAGTATTTGAGGTTTGAAGACAAGTTCTAAAGAAAGAAAGAGAAAGAGAGAGAGAAAAGAACTAGGGTTTGGAGTGTTTTAGAGAGAGAGGAAATGAAAAGTGACTCAGAAAGTCGTCTTTCCAAACTGAAATACGCGCAGACTGCTCAAGCGACCAAAACACTATTCAAGCATAAGACACAATAAGTGACACCGCTCTAGCGACTAAAGTCACCGCTCGAGCGTACAATGTGTTGGAAAAATATGGTTCTATAGGCTTATTTTGGGCTAACTTTGAGCCCAAATTTGAGTGGGGTCCACATGTCTTTTGAGGTGGGTCCAAAGAGGTGACGTGTTCCGTGCCGCATAGCAAGTCACACGGTGAAGACGGTTCATCAAAACCATTTATGAGTGAACGGGAACTTGACATCGTTTTCGAGTTTGGGGAATGGACAATTAAAGAATTAAATATGAGTTTCCTTGTAAGGCCTGTCCCACATTGGAAACTTAAGAAAACTTATATATATGTATAAGTTCTAGGTGGCAACACTTGGGTTGGGCCCCAAGAGGCACCCCAAGTTTGTAGAAGGGAAGAGTTATAGACAAATGGAACCTTGGCTCAAACCACCACATGCACGCGCGCACCGCCGTTCGGCCGGCTGAGCCATGCCGGGCGCGGTTGTGGGTCGGGTTGAATTTTTTCCAGAAATTCTTAATGAAATTAAATTCCAATTTTGTGCCTAAATTGAATTTAATTTTCTGTCCAAATTTTACCTCCTTCAATCTGAAATTCCTAACAGATTCAAACTGTTTTTATAGTTTTAAAACTGTCAGAAACTGCCCAGCAATTACAGATTTAAACTAGCAACAGTTATCTGTTTGAATCTGCCACCAGATCTGTTTGATTTCAAACTGTATCTGTTCATTCAAATCTGCACCTGCTCGATTCAAATTGAACTTGTTCGGACAGCCTTGGTTTGTCTATAAATACAACCATTTCTAGTAGTCTTTGGTATTGGAAAAAAAAGTTCATTTTGCTGTCCAGATTTTGCTTTGTTGCATATATATTCTTCATATAATTTTAGGAAAAATTTAGAGAACACAGGGTTGGTTCGCCCTAAAAATTGTTTGGAGTGCTACTACAATTTGTAAAGATCATTGTATCCTGGGAGATAGACGCCTTTTATCCGTAAGCACCGTAGCAGGGCGAATTTGTCTTAAGGACAGAGTATCACTCACTCAACTTGATCAGTTAAATATTTATTTGGTTCGGTAAAATAAATTCGGTAAGTAATTTATTTTATTTGCTTGATTTGTTTCATTATTTATTTTACATAGAAGATTGTTCCAACACAATAACCCCCTCCTAGAAGTTCAAACCTGCAAAAGACCACTTGAGCGCAAGAAACACCACTCAAGCAAAGATACTCTACTTCTAGAAGTTTTACAGACTGTAAAAGACCGCTTGAGCACAAGAAGGATCGCTTGAGCGAACAAGCAAAATCTGGGCAACAACTCTTTAGAAAAACTAACTTCCAACCTGTTCCAAACACAACAGTAACTTCAAAATAACCAAACTCGACTTGCAACAAGATGAAAATGAAATGAACAATAGTTACAGATATGGATTCCCAGATTCAAAAGCAAGAAATGGGTCAGGTCTAAACCAGATTCGTTATATGAAGCTTTGGTAGATTCCAGAGTGGCTCATCGTCGTGGATTTGACATCGGCGTTGTGGATTCAACGTTGGGCAAAGCAATTCCGAGGTGAAGACAATGGTGGAAGAGGCACATCGAGTTTGGTTTAATTCGGATCTGGATTCGATAGATAATTGAGGGTACTCATAAGTAATTCCTTTTTGTCTTCTTAGTGGATTGTTTTGTGGCTTTGACCTGTGATTTTTATCACAATTGGAGGTGCTCAAATTGTTATTTTTTTCACGTTGATTTGTTGTTGATTGTTTGATTGAGACTGATATTCACTGTTTAAAATTGAAACATAATCACGAATCAATATCTCAAGGGTTCTTAGATTTTGCACCATTATAACCAAACAAAAAGCAGATTGCATTTCCTTGTTCTTTTTCATTTCTATCATCAAATCCTCCTACCAAACACAACCTAAGGTGGTAGGTAATAAAATGGTAGACAAAGATTGTGTTTAGAAGGATTTGATGAGAGAAATGAAAGGGGAAAAGGAAAACCAATCTCATTTTTTGTTTCGTTAGAATAGGAAGCATAGGAGAAAAGAAAGTGAGGAGGAAATACAGTTTCATTTTTTGTCTTTTGGATTCACTTACTCTTTTATTTCACCATTTCCCAATTCAACTAAACATAACTTGAAATTCGAATCCTACAATTCTTTTTCATTTTTTTTCTATTCCCCTTTTCCTTTTTATTTTCTCATCAAATCTTTTCAACCAAACATAGTCCAAGGATTGAATATGTAACAAATATGATTTAGCCCATTTTGTCATGATTTTATGAAGTGAAATAAAAAGTAGATAAAGAGAAGGGTATATGGATAAGACCAAGAAAACAAGATAACAATGTTACATCTTTTTAATTCATCACTCTTGAATGACTATTAATTATTATTATTCAATAGCACAAGGTTGTACTTTTTCATGTGAGTGAGAATTATTTTAAGAAGTAAATTATTAGATAATATATATTGATTGGTGATATTAAAATTTCTTTTGCATATGGATGTCGAAACTTTGAAACTCCACACAGTTGCTTTTTGTACTTTTTGTTCTTCAAATTTTACATACTCAAGTGGTTCCATTCTAACCTAATACACATTTTAATTAGTAATAAAATATCCATCCACTTATTAAATTAACAAATAAATGACACATAAAATTGAACCTCACATTTGCCTGTTTGTTTATTATAACATGCACTTTAACAAACATTTTAAACACATCTATTATAAATGCTTTAAATCTCACTATAATTAAATAAAATTTTATATTGAATGCCCTATTAAATAGGAAAATTCTAAAAACACAAAAATCGATCACATAATCACATATTTGTACATTTTTTTGAGTCACACCTCGGGGATTATATCTAATTCTTTAATTAGTTTATTTACATGCAAAATTGTATTACTTATTATGGGTTGCCCATACTCTGAATTTTTTTTTTGCTCTGATCTTGTTTTGGGTAAGAACTCTTTTGATTAGCAGTTTAGAGGTGATGCACAAAGATTATGTGCATGTTTGGTGTAATTTCTACCAATCTGAATGCTAATAATTAAAAATTAAAAGCATCTGCACTACATTTCAATAATCAACCGTTCAAGTATACTTTTTCTAATAAATTCTAACCAAAAGCTACGCCAAACAATTTTATTCAAATTTTTAAAGTAAAAAAAAAATTATAAACAGTTCCATAAAGTGCACCAAACAGTCTCTATGCAGTGCACCAAACAGTCTCTATGCAGGGAGGTGCATTAAAGTATGATGTGTTTCAATTGGATCTTTAGGGATGTGATAAAGAAATAGGAATAAAGCAAATTACACGGTTCATCCTTATACTTTGGTTCTTGTGTTATTTTAATCTCTGTAATTTTAATTGACTCAATTTTGATCTTAAATTTTTTATTGTCTCAAATTGGTTCAATGGATCCTAATTGTTAGCATTTTTTGACAAATGTACACATGAGCAACATGTGTTACGCTTTTAGAAGTAAAATTATAAACTTCATCAATTCAACGACTTAATCTTAACAAACTCAATGATAATTTTCCGTCAAAAACCCTAAAGACATTATCAATTAGACCAAATTAATACAAAATTTAAAATGAAAGATCAAAATTGAGTTAATTGAAATTGTAGAGACTAAAATGACGCAAGGAACAAAATGCAAAGACTACTATTATAATTTACCCATAAAACAATTGAGCACCAATAAGTTTATAGGAATATCATATTGCTCCAGGCATTGACATCATGGTTTCAGTCTCTATCTAAAAAAATTAATTCCAATGTTTGCAAAGTGTCATCAATATCCTCTCTACTAGTTTGGAAATGTCAAAAATTATGAGAGACGGAGGTTGGATCCCAGTACTAAACAGGAGAGGTCGACAAGCAACTCAAGTTGGGTCCAAGGAAAGAAGACGTGAAGAGATGTATACTTTGTTTGTGGATAACTTACTAGATTCCATGGAACCAAGGAGAATGTTTGAGCTGTTCAGAAATTTTGGATTGGTTAAGGATGTTTTCATTCCACAAAAGAGGAGGAAAACAACAAACACAAGGTTTGGATTTGTACGTTATGATTGCCCTGTTGCAGCTAGTATAGCAGAACAAAAGACAAACGGACTATGGGTAGATGACAAAACCTTGGCAGTTTAGAGTGCAGCCTATGGGAAAGGAAATGATGATAGGAGGAGGTTCAAACAAGTGCAATGGAGACAAACGGAGGCAAGAAGGCCACCAGGCACAAATGCACCAAGAAGGTGGACTCAAGGCTTGGATGGCAGATCATATGTAGAGGTCACCAAAGGAGTTCAACCAAGAGGTCATTCAACTCCCACAATCAGAGTCGAAGAAATAGGAAATGGCTGGTTGTACGAGAGCTTGATTATTAGGCTCAAACCTATGTACTCTGTTGTAGAAGTTAAAGCAGAACTAAGAGTGAAAGGAGTGAAGGATGTCTTGGTGAGAGAAGGAGGTGGTCGCGATATAGTCATTTCTTTCAGCTCTAGGGAGGCCTTGAGAAGTACGATAGGCTTGATTAAGGAATGGTTCCAAGCCTGGTGTGTATACATCACAGAATGGGAACCTGGTATGCACTTTCAGTCGGAAAGATATGCTTGGATTAGCTGTTTTGGTGTTCCGTTGAATCTGTGGAACTCGGGTACGTACAGAAAGATAGGCCAACTATGGGGGGAAGTGATTCATTTAGATACAGACCTCTGTAATCCAACATCCTTTCGTTGTGGAAAGGTAAAATAGTCACAAATGTAATGGAACTGATTAATACCAGTTTGAATCTAGAGTGCAAAGGTAGATTATACCTGATACGAGTCTGTGAGGAACAGCCTAGTAAGGAGGCTTCGACCAACTGTAAAGGAAATAACACCGACGAGGGTGATGAGGAAGTTAATTCAAACATTAATGGGGTTTTACAGTCAGTTGCAGACAGTAAGAGGAAGGTAGACGATGCTGATAAGGATGCTGAGTTGGAGGATGATGTGGCAAGTAAGAACGAGAAGGCCAAAAATGTTGAGCAATGCTACATACCACTAATTTATCACCACTAACTCCACCACTAGTGAGGTGACAACTGAAAAAAAAAAAAAAAAAAAAAAAAAAAAAAAAAAAAAAAAGAGCACAAAACACATGTGGCAGTGGGTCATTAGAGCCACCACTAATTAGTGGTCTAGAGCATTTTTGAAAAATGTTTCAACCCCTAGGCTGAAGGAAAGGAGTGAGCTAGGGGTAGGTGACAGTTGTTTGCAGCTATTAGTGGTGAAAGAGACAGAAGAGTGTATGGGGAATTCAAATGAAACAGACTCCGGCATGGGAGATACAATGATGAAAGAGAAAAGTGTGCAGCAGCAGCAAATACAGAGGTGTAATCATGAGTTGGGAAAGGTTGACGTGATTCAAAAAGAAAAAGGGCAGGTCTCTAGTCAAGGCTTTGTTAGAAGTGTGACTGAAACCCAAAAAGGAAGACCTAGTGTCTGTTTGGAGGTGGATTTGGGCCATGATCAAAATCGATTCCAGCCCAATGAGTGTGTCCAATACAAAACTCAGGGGAATGGGCTCAATCACCCTATGGTAAGTTCTGAAGGTGGCCCCTTAAGGGTGGGCTACAAATCCAAATGCAATGATTCTATTAGTGTCTCTAGTAGTGGTTCCACTAATAACCTGATCAAGCAAGGCCCAAAGAAAGAGATCAGGCAAGGTAGATATAAATATCCATTGGCCGTAGGTGGATTTAATGGGCTGGCCAAAAGAATTGGGCAGAGAGGTGTGGGTGCAGGAAGAAGCAGAGCTCATCAGTCAACCACGGTGACAGTAGCAGTGCAAAGGCCAAGTGTAGATGACAGTCATAACAACAGTGAATCAGATAAAATTCTCAAAGCTCAAGCCACGTTATGTCTGGGGAAAAGGCTAGGGATTGATTTCAAAAGGCAGGATGCAGAAATTTTGAAAAAACTAGTACATTTGGAGGAGAAGGATAAAGTGAGGCTAAGAGGGGGGTCTGAGAGGAGGGGGGACTGATGCTACCATGCAATCAGTAATGCTTGGGAGGTGGTACGGCTGGAAAATGTTTATGATGAGGCTTTTAAGTTGGAATATTAGAGGGATGGGAAGACCAGAAAAGAGGAGAAAGATCAAGAACCTATTATTTGACAGAAATATTGATATGGCTTTGATTCAAGAAACAAAAAGGTCAAACATGTCCAACTTGGTGATTAGGAGCTTGTGGCCAAGGGAGAAGATGGAATCAATGACTGTAGATGCAATGGGTGTGGCAGGTGGACTATTATGCATATGGGATCCTGATGTATTTCAACTTTCCGAGTGCTGTAGTAATCGAAATTTTATTCTGCTCTCAGGTACCATTCTGCATTCCTTTAACTGTGTTGTCATTAATGTCTATGCTCCAAATGATGTTATGAGGAGAGGGAAATTATGGGAGTCCCTTTTAAATTTGAAGACCTGTTTTCCAAAACCATGGTGTCTTGGGGGTGATTTCAATGAGATCACAAGTCTGAGGGAGAGAATAGGTAATTCAAGGAGAGACAGAGGTATGAAGGAGTTTAAAGAGTTCATAGATAGTTGTGAGGTGGCTGATATGCAAATGTTAGGGAGAAAATATACTTGGTGCAATGCCCATGATGGAAACAAATGGAGTAGAATAGACAGATTCCTCCTTAGCCCTGAGTGGATAGAGAGATATAAATTCAAATTGTAGGGACTGCCAAGGTTGGTCTCAGATCACTGCCCCATAGTTCTTAAGGAAGATGAGAGGGATTGGGGCCCCAAACCCTTTAAATTTTTGAATGCTTGGTTTCTACATCAAAATTTTGCATATTTTGTGGAGAATACATGGAAGGATCTTCAGTTTCAAGGGGATGAGGGATACATTCTGCATAGTAAAATGAAGGCCCTTAAGTTGGCATTAAAGCAGTGGAATAGGGAGGTCTATGGTAACACTGCTACTCAACTCCAAACAGTAGAAGATCAGCTTAATAGATTAGACCTCAGGGCAGAATTAAGACCTCTAGAGGATGCTGAAATCAATCAAAGAAGAGAGGCTACGAATGAAATGTGGAGATTGAGTAGGATGTTGGAATGGGCTTGGTTGCAAAAGTCAAGGTTAGATTGGAATATGAAAGGGGACAGGAACACAAGGTACTTTCATGTCATGGCTACTAGTAGACAAAATAGGAATGCCCTCAATTCCATTACTGTTGGAGATAGGGTGCTTGAGGAACCATTCCTGGTCAAGAATGAGGTGTGGTCACACTTCAGACAACAGTTTTCAGAAGATTGGAGGCAGAGACCTGTGATAGGGGGTGATTTCAAGAGTGTGAGGCAAAGTGATTCACTCCACTCACTAGAGTCAGAGTTTTCAGTAGAGGAGGTTTGGGAAGCTGTCAAACTTTGCAATGGGAACAAAGCTCCAGGACCAAATGGCTTCAATTTAATGTTTTTTCAGAAACTGTGGGAGGTGCTCAAAGATGATGTAATGCTCTTTATGGCAGATTTCCACAATAGGGGCAGGTTGGTCAGTGGGTTAAATAGTTCTTTCATTACACTTATTCCAAAGAAAGTGAATGCAGCTAATCTGAATAATTATAGGCCAATCAGCCTAATTGGGTCAGTGTCACGACCCAAACCCGGCCCTATGGGTTTAGCACCGTAACCGGCCAGTAATCCATGATTACCGAAGGCCTGCTTAATAGTAATACAGTAAAACAGAGTACAGGGCCTGGCGGAAGCCAATGCAGTAAATAAATAATGTCCAATGAGCTGTGACAGTCTGTATGCCAAAAAAATTTTCCATACATTATGCAGATCAGTATGCAAAACATTTACAACCATTCAGGACAGGGATCAAATCCCTATTAAACAGTACAGTAACAGACTATACAATATTACAAAAACAGCCTAAGACGGACGGGGAACATAAAACACCCCTGAGCCATAGCATGGCAACTCGGGACCTCACAGTGAGGCACGGTGGTTGGCTTGACAAAACTGGAGTTTACCCCGACGCTCCTAGCTGTGGTCTGGTGCCTGAACACCTACACATATATATGAGCAGTGAGCTAAAGCCCAGTGAATAACATAATGCGTAAAGAGGTTTAGAATGAATGTCCTTACAGTATGAAAATAGTTCATTTCAATCAGTATATTAGTTGCTCAGTACAGTAAATGGTCGTATGTAGTACATCCCTTAGCATGACAGTACAGTAAACAGTAGGTCTTAAAGACCGAACAGTAATGATGGCCATCAATCAGTAAACAGTAGCGGTTCCAACGTGGGAACCGAATCGATTAGACAAATCCACCCGTTCATAGACCGTCGGTGGGGCCATCCGTTCACAGACCGTCGATGGCAGAGATTTCTCAAACGGTAGCAGTAACAGTAAACAGTAGTTGCTAAGGATGCCATAATACAGTTCAGAACATAGGACATGCACTCATTCCATAAACAATATCAGTTTAGTAAACAGTTCAGAAGATAATCATTTGAACATATCTTTACACAATTGTTACTCACAGAGTTCTGGGCTACTGTAGGCTAGAGCGTCCTCTTGGAATGCCAACCCTAAGACTTCAGTTACTAGCCTTGAAGTTCAATTTGCCAACTTACACTCCAATTCTACAAGATTCAAGCTAAATCCCCAAGTTGAGTTTAATTCTCCCTTAATTCTCACCCTCTCTAGTCTTGGTCGGTTATGGCTCTCAATTGTGGCTGAGGGAAATGTTTTGATTAAGCACATACAAGGCTTCAAATATGAATAAACAAAGGCCCCACTAGGTGGCAAAAGTGTAATTACGACAAACTCTTTAATTGGCTTTATTTAATCTAATTTAATCATACCAAATCAACTCTCAGATAATTACACCATAAGATCACATTAATTATAAGGATCGTAAATCTCTAATCAATTTCTGGTTCGGCCGCCGATAAGGCCGTCAATTTGCAGTCTAAACGGAAACACATAAACAGATAATTAAACAATCAAACAGATAAAGTGCAAATTAACATATATATATTCAATCAATTCAGTTCCGGTTTTCAGTCAGTCAATTCCGTATTTTATCCAGCTCAATTATTAGTCATAATCAGTTCAGTTTAACGGTAATCAGTGGTTATTCGGTATACAGTGGTGAGGGTCATTACAGTCTCCCCTCTTTAAAAAGAGTTTAGTCCTCTAAACTCGAGTTACCTTCATTCTGGAAGAAAACAGGATCCAGTGGGAACAAATCAGGATATCTTTTAGCCATGTCATCTTCCCTTTCCCAAGTGGCATACACGCCACCATGGTTTTGCCAGTCAACCTTCACCAACAGGATCTCCTTGTTCCTCAATTTCTTGATCCGTCGGTTTACAATCTGTATAGGCCGCTCCTCGTAAGTGTAGTCATCACTCAACACTATCCGAGTAGGCTCAATCACATGGAAAGGATCCCGGAGATAATCTCTCAACATCGAAATGTGGAAGACGTTATGCATATGCTCCATTTCAGGAGGAAGTGCAACTTGATACGCCATCGGATTGATTTTCTCAACAATCTCATACGGTCCGACATACCTCGGCGTTAACTTGCCTTTGACTCCAAAACGAGTCTGGCCTTTCATTGGTGTCACTTTCACAAAGACGTGATCACCTACTTCATACTCTCTGTCCCGTCTTCTAACATCTGCATAACTTTCTGTCTACTCTGTGCGGTTTTCAGTCTCTGCTGTATCAATTTCACTTTCTCAGTCGTTTCATATACAATCTCGGGCCCAAGCAAAGGCCCATCTCCAACTTCTGCCCAACAAATCGGAGATCTACATTTCCTGCCATACAATGCCTCGAAAGGCGCCATACCGATACTCGAATGATAGCTGTTGTTGTAGGCGAATTCAGCTAAGGGCAAATGGCTTTCCCAGTTTCCCTGAAAATCAAGGACACACATTCTCAGTAAATCCTCTAGAGTTTGGATGGTCCTTTCTGACTGTCCATCTATCTGAGGATGATAGGCACTACTCAGCCTCAATTCAGTACCCAATGCAGTTTGTAGGCTCTGCCAAAACCTCGACGTAAACTTCGAATCCCTGTCACAAACAATGGATACAGGCACTCCATGCAGTCTAACAATTTCATCAATATAAATTACAGCCAACTTGTCGGCATTATAAATTGTCTTGACAGGTAAGAAGTGAGCAGATTTGGTCAGTCTATCAACAATAACCCAAATTGAATCCATACCTTTTTTGGAGCGAGGCAATCCAACGATAAAATCCATCGTGATATGCTCCCATTTCCACTCCGGTATGGGTAGGGGTTGCAGTAAGCCCGCGGGTTGCTGATGCACGGCTTTAACCTGTTGGCAATGAAGGCATTTCGATACAAAGTCAGCAATTTCTTTCTTCATCCCCGGCCACCAGAAATTTAATTTCAAATCTTGATACATTTTCGTATTCCCCGGATGGATAGAAAATTTTGAGTTGTGGCCCTCTTGCAGGACTCTTCTTTTTAATTCAGAATCATTCGGTACACACAGTCTTTCCTGAAATTTTAGTACATTATTTTCAAATTGGAAGCCCGGTCTCGGTTTAATTTCCCTTTCTTCGATGATCTTCCTCAAGGAGTCATCCTGTTGCTGCTTCTCTTTAATCTTTTCAATCAAAGCCGGTTGAGCAGAAATAGCAGCTAAGGTTCCACCTCGTTCTCGCAAAACAATTTCAATTCCAGATTTTTCAAGGTCACACAGCAGCTCTCTCTGCCCGATAAGCAAACAAGCTAAGTTCCCAATCGATTTCCGACTCAGTGCATCGGCAACGGTGTTGGCTTTTCCTGGATGATACAGAATCTGTAGGTCATAGTCTTTAATCAGTTCTAACCATCTCCACTGTCTCATATTCAGTTCTTTCTGAGTGAAGAAATATTTCAGACTTTTGTGGTCAGTGTATACTTCACATGTTGCCCCATACAGATAGTGACGCCAGATTTTCAGTGCAAAGACTACTGCAGCAAGTTCCAGGTCATATGTTGGGTAGTTCTTTTCATGAGGCCTCAGTTGTCGGGAAGCATAGGCAATTACTCTCCCACTCTGCATTAAAACACATCCCAAACCCTTATGAGAAGCATCACTAAATACAACATAACCATCCATATCTGAAGGTAGGGTAAGAACCGGTGCAGTCACAAGTCGAGTTTTCAACTCTTGGAACGCTGATTCCCTTTGGTCGGTCCAGTCAAATGATATCCCCTTCTGTGTCAGTTGGGTCAACGGTAAAGCAATTTGGGAGAAATCTTTGACAAATCTTCTGTAATATCCAGCCAATCCCAAAAAGCTTCGGACTTCTGTCACATTTGTCGGCCTAGGCCAGTTCATTACAGCTTCAATTTTCTGCGGATCAACTGAAATCCCATCTTTGCTAATAACATGCCCCAAAAACATAACATGGTCAAGCCAAAATTCACATTTAGATAGTTTAGCATACAGTTTCTGTTCTCTTAAAGTCTGTAGGGCAAGTCTCAGGTGATGTTCATGTTCTTCTCTAGTCTTAGAATAAATCAGGATGTCATCAATGAATACAACAATAAAGTCATCAAGGTACGGTTTAAAGATTCTATTCATGAGGTCCATAAATGCTGCAGGTGCATTGGTAACTCCGAAGGGCATAACTAAAAATTCGTAATGTCCATACCTCGTTCGAAATGCGGTTTTGTCAATGTCCTCGGGTCTAACTTTCAATTGATGGTACCCAGATCTGAGATCAATCTTGGAAAACACTTGAGCACCCTGTAACTGATCAAATAAGTCATCAATACGAGGCAATGGGTATTTATTTTTCACGGTTACCTTGTTCAGTTCACGGTAATCAATGCACAGTCTCAATGAGCCGTCCTTTTTCTTCACAAACAAAACCGGTGCGTCCCACGGTGAAGTACTAGGCCTGATGAACCTTTTGTCTAACAGTTCTTGCAATTGCACTTTCAATTCTTTCAGTTCAGTTGGAGCCATTCGGTAAGGAGCTTTAGACACTGGTTGTGTCCCCGAAATCACATCAACAGCGAATTCAATTTCCCTGTCAATCAAATCCCCTGGCAGATTATCTGGAAAAACATCTGGGAACTCTCTGACTATGGGAATACTGTTCACATTAGCATTGTCATCAGTAAGTACAGTCAATACAGAACACAGATATCCCTTACATCCCTTTCTAATCAGTTTGACAGCTTTCACAGAAGAAATCAAATACGGAGGAGGTACTACTCCGACCCTATTAAACACGAATTCGGGTAAACCAGGTGGACGGAAAACAACTTGTTTTGTTACACAGTCAATAGTAGCATGATATTTTTGCAACCAGTCTATTCCCAATATCACATCAAAATGATCAATGTTCAATGGCAGTAAATCAATAAACAAATGCATATCCCCAACAATAATCTCACAAGCAGGATACATATATTCACATGTCATGGATCCCCCAACGGGTGATGATACAGCTAACAGATAGTTCATGGGTTCTAAGAGTCTATTCAATTTCCGTGAAAAAGCATGCGATACATATGAGTGTGTAGACCCCGAATCAATCAATACATATCCATTTTGAGCACAAATAGGAAGAATACCTGACACTACGGTCTCAGTATTTTGTACGTCTCCTGGTACTAGGGCAAACACTCGGCCCTGCCTCATCGGCTCTTTCCCGGTAGCTTTGGGGTTAGGCTTTGGTGCCACTGTTAATGCTGCTGCGCTTGGTGCAGCTTTACTACTGGCTTGCGGAGCAGAGGGGCAGTCTTTAACCATGTGGCCCACCTTGCCACACCTATAACAGGCTCCAGATATTTTGTAACAAACCCCTTTGTGCTTCCTGCCACATTCAGAACAAGTTGGAATGAAACCACTTCCTTGGCTGGGACTAGTTGTTGACCCCGTGTTTTGCTTTTTGTTCGATGGGTTATGCTTGCCTTTCTTAAATTTGAAACCCTGTCTTTTCCCACGCCATTCAGACCCTGGTGATTCAGATTGTTTCACTGCTTCGATGTTCGACTCAGCCATCAATGCTCGGTTGAGAACACCTACATAGGTCGGGAGTTTCAGAACATTAATTCTGTCCAGTATCGCAACATTCAGGCCACCTTCAAATTTTCTGGCCTTTTTATAGTTGATGTCCACCATGTGTGGTGCATATCTAGCAAGTTCGGTGAACTTTGTTTCATATTCTGCAACAGACATTGTGCCCTGTTTCAGTTGTTCAAATTCTGTCACCTTTCTGTCCCTGACACACTGGGGAAAATACTTCTCGAAGAAGGACTCCTTAAACTGAGCCCAAGTCACTACAGTGTTGGTGTCACGGATCAACATCCACCACCTTCTAGCCTCTTCTTGCAAGGTGAAGGTAGCCAACAATACTTTATTTGCTTCTGAGCACGGAAACACCTCAAATAGCTTTTCAGTCTCCAAAACCCATGCTTCAGCCTTCAACGGTTCCAAGCCTCCCTGAAAGGATGGCGGTTTCATTTTGCTGAACTTCTGGGTAAGAGCAATTATGTCCCCATCATTCATATTCACATTCTGTTCCGGCTGTACCGGAGGGGGAGGTGGGGGCTGTTGGTTCTGTTGTTGGTCCAGTCTAGCAGTTATCAGTTCCATCATTCTTTCCATTCTGGCCATTCTGGCCTCAGTTGATGAGGATTCAGATTCATTTGCAGTGTTTGCATTATCCATTTCACTATAAGTAGTTATAACAGTTCCAATCATGAGCAGTTACATACTTAAACAGTTTATCACATAAGCAGACATGCGTTTAAACAGATTAGCACACCAACATATATTCAGTCACCACACACTTATCATGCCTATGAATGCCCTAATCGCTTTTCTAGGACACCCTATAGCTCATTTGGACACGTGTGTGCGGTATAACTCGTGGTTAAGTATCGCTCTGATACCACTCTGTCACGACCCAAACCCGACCCTATGGGTTTAGCACCGTAACCGGCCAGTAATCCATGATTACCGAAGGCCTGCTTAATAGTAATACAGTAAAACAGAGTACAGGGCCTGGCGGAAGCCAATGCAGTAAATAAATAATGTCCAATGAGTTGTGACAGTCTGTATGCCAAAAAGATTTTCCATACATTATGCAGATCAGTATGCAAAACATTTACAACCATTCAGGACAGGGATCAAATCCCTATTAAACAGTACAGTAACAGACTATACAATATTACAAAAACAGCCCAAGACGGACGGGGAACATAAAACACCCCTGAGCCATAGCATGGCAACTCGGGACCTCACAGTGAGGCACGGTGGTTGGCTTGACAAAACTGGAGTTTACCCCGACGCTCCTAGCTGCGGTCTGGTGCCTGAACACCTACACATATATATGAGCAGTGAGCTAAAGCCCAGTGAATAACATAATGCGTAAAGAGGTTTAGAATGAATGTCCTTACAGTATGAAAACAGTTCATTTCAATCAGTATATTAGTTGCTCAGTACAGTAAATGGTCGTATGTAGTACATCCCTTAGCATGACAGTACAGTAAACAGTAGGTCTTAAAGACCGAACAGTAATGATGGCCATCAATTAGTAAACAGTAGCGGTTCCAACGTGGGAACTGAATCGATTAGACAAATCCACCCATTCATAGACCGTCGGTGGGGCCATCCGTTCACAGACCGTCGATGGCAGAGATTTCTCAAACGGTAGCAGTAATAGTAAACAGTAGTTGCTAAGGATGCCACAATACATTTCAGAACATAGGACATGCACTCATTCCATAAACAATATCAGTTTAGTAAACAGTTCAGAAGATAATCATTTGAACATATCTTTACACAATTGTTACTCACAGAGTTCTGGGCTACTGTAGGCTAGAGCGTCCTCTTGGAATGCCAACCCTAAGACTTCAGTTACTAGCCTTGAAGTTCAATTTGCCAACTTACACTCCAATTCTACAAGATTCAAGCTAAATCCCCAAGTTGAGTTCAATTCTCCCTTAATCCTCACCCTCTCTAGTCTTGGTCGGTTATGGCTCTCAATTGTGGCTGAGGGAAATGTTTTGATTAAGCACATACAAGGCTTCAAATATGAATAAACAAAGGCCCCACTAGGTGGCAAAAGTGTAATTACGACAAACTCTTTAATTGGCTTTATTTAATCTAATTTAATCATACCAAATCAACTCTCAGATAATTACACCATAAGATCACATTAATTATAAGGATCGTAAATCTCTAATCAATTTCTGGTTCGGCCGCCGATAAGGCCGTCAATTTGCAGTCTAAACGGAAACACATAAACAGATAATTAAACAATCAAACAGATAAAGTGCAAATTAACATATATATATTCAATCAATTCAGTTCCGATTTTCAGTCAGTCAATTCAGTATTTTATCCAGCTCAATTATCAGTCATAATCAGTTCAGTTTAACGGTAATCAGTGGTTATTCGGTATACAGTGGTGAGGATCATTACAATCAACCTATAAAATACTCACCAAGGTCCTAGCAGGTAGACTAAAAAAGGTAATGCCAACTGTAATTGGTGAAGCTCAATCAGTTTTCCTGGGAGGAAGGAACATACTTGATGGAGTATTGATTGCAAATGAAATTGTGGATGGGTGGAAAAAACCAAGAGAAGAGGGTTATTGTTCAAAATTGACTTTGAGAAGGCTTATGACTCCCTCAACTGGGATTTCTTGCTCTCAATGCTCTCTAGCTTTGGCTTTGGATCAAAATGGATTTCATGGATGAAAGAATGTCTATCTTCAGCTCGAATCTCAATACTTGTGAACGGCTCACCAACTAAGGAATTTTGTCCCCAAAAAGGCCTTAGACAAGGGGATCCATTATCTCCCTTCCTATTTAATTTGGCTGCAGAGGGGTTGAACATATTACTTATGAGAGCTAGGGAGTTGGGGCTACTGAAAGGAGTAGTAGTTGGTGCTAATGGTGTAGTAGTTTCTCATCTCCAATTTGCAGATGACTCCCTATTATTCTGTGATGCTAAATGCTCAGAAGTGCTGAATTTAAAAAGGATTTTAAGGTGTTTTGAAATTGTTTTAGGGCTCAAGATAAATTACCATAAAAGTATGGTGTGTGGGTGTGGTATATCTGCATCTGGGCTCAGTGAGTTTGCCTCAATGCTGAACTGCAAATCTAAATCTTTGCCATTGAAGTACCTTGGATTGCCATTGGGTGCTAGCCCACATAAGAAGCTGAGTTGGAAACCTGTTATTGACAAGATTAAGCTCAGACTTGCTGGCTGGAAGAGGAGATTCCTATCATATGCAGGTAGGCTAACTCTGATCAAGGCAGTGCTCTCAAGCCTGCCAGTGTATTACCTCTCTCTGTTCAAGGTACCAGAAGGGATAGCAAAAGAAATTGAAAAACTACAAGCCTCATTCCTATGGGGTGGATCTGATTTAAAGAGGAAGGTTCATTTAGTAAAATGGGATGACGTAACAAAAAGCATCAAGCAAGGGGGGCTGGGTATTAGAAGAATAAGAGATATGAATGTGTGTTTATTAATCAAGTGGTGGTGGAGGTTTGCCAATGAAGAAACAGTCTTATGGAAGAAGGTGATTTGTAGCAAATACAAAGTTGAAGGTGGGAAATGGCTTCCAAAGCCTACAGCAGCCAGCAGATGTTCCAAAATTTGGGGTGATATTTTGGTAGTAGTAACTCAAAGGGCCAGCCTTCTACAATTTTATGTCAATAATCTGCAGATTAAAGTGGGAGATGGGTGTAGAGTATGTTTCTGGCATGACTGCTGGAATGGAACAGTCAGCCTCAAAGACTTATTCCCTAGACTATTCAGATTGTCTAATGATAAGGTTGAGTCTCTAAGGGCCTTTGTGGCTAGAAGAGGAAACTCTGTCAACTGGGTGTTTAGCTTTAGGAGGGTTTTATTTCAATGGGAACAAGAGGAGCTCAATACACTTGTTCAATCTATCTCAGCAGGCCCCATGTTGAATTTGAACCTTCATACTCCAGATAGGGCAGTTTGGCTAGCAGCTAAATCAGGGCAATCCTTTGTCTCAACCCTGTATCAATACACTGATTTACAGCATGGAGAAGTAATGAGTTCTTGCAGTTTGGTGTGGGTTAAATACCTACCCCCTAAAGTCCAATTTTTCGGTTGGCTTGCTTGGAAGCATAAGGTTAAAACTTCTGTTTTTCTGCACAGAATAGGTGTGCTGAATGCTAGTACTGGAACTATATGCTTTTTCTGCAAACAAGCCCAGGAAACATTAGAACATCTACTTATCTTATGTCCTAAGGTATGGAGAGTTTGGGCAGGTCTGTTACAGTGGTGGGGAGCTCAATGGGTGACACCTAGATCTGTTGAAGAACTTTTGCAGTGGTGGGCAAGCAATAACTTCACCAAAGCTGAAAGGAGAATCTGGAATGCAATCCCTTTGGTGGCTCTGTGGTCAATCTGGAAGCACAGGAATGAATGCCTTTTCCAAGATGTCCAACCTAACCTGGAAGAGCTGCATGAAACTATCGCTGTTAGGACTGCAATTTGGCTGAAATCTAATTCAAGGGATTTCCGCTTTCCCATCACTGATTTTGTGTATAATTTGGTGCAAATTAGAGTATGCTTGGGTGGGAGGCTGTAATGCATTTGTAATCAACTGTTGAAGGCAATACAGACTTGTTATGCTTCAGGTTTACAAGGTGTGTTGGTGAATTGCTATGGTTTGATACATTGGTTTTGGGTGTACTGTCTGCTGGCTGTTCTGTTTTGGTTTGAATATTTGGTGTATTTGCTTTGGCTTCTGTGGGGTGTGATTGGTGGAATGCACCTGATGGGGTTTTTTATGGTGGTTACTGATCTGGCTGATGGTCTGAAACTGTTCTGGCTGCTGATATGTAACTGCTTACTGATCTTTGTTCTGTGATGTGTGCCATGGTTGGATGGTATGGCTGGTGTACATGCAACAGATGGTTATTTCCACCGCACTCAAGGAGAGTATATGAGGATTTTGTTTCTGCTTCATCAGAATTGGAAGGTTGTTTACTTGTTCTGCTTCTGTGATTAGCCGGCTGGTGTATTGTTTTGATCAACTGTATACAATTGTTGATGGTATACAATATGATGCTTCTGGTATGAATCTGCAATTGTTGCTGGTATACAATCTGATGGCCTCAGTTCTGGTTGGTGCTGTTTTTGTCTTAGTTCAACACCTTCAGCCAATTAGAATTCTCTATTGGTATCTGCAGCTGCTGCTTCTGGGTATTTTTTTCTCTCCTTTCCTTTTGGTTTCTCACCAACTTTTCGGTGGTGCTAGCAAATGATTGGGTATCCTCCTTGGTGCCAACCTAGTTGGGATTGGGGGGGTGTACTGTGATGCTTTTTACACCTCCTCTCTTTATTGATGTTTTCCCATATGTAATGTATGTTTTCTCATCAATAAAGTTCTTCTTTTGCTGATAAAAAAAAAACATATAAATAAATAAAACGAAGCCACCAGTGCTGTTTTCATTATTACATATAGGTAATAGAAACACAAAGTGAATCTAGAAAAACAACCCAAAGAGTTAGCTCTCTGTACAGCACAAACCTAAAGGGTGAACAAACTACCCAGCAACAAGCAATAAGTCCCAATGGACTTTAAACACACTAGAAAGTCCAAGCATTTAGGGCATAACAAAATTACAAACCATCATGTTTTAGAGGTGCATGTCACCCTTTGGTAAAATTGTCTACTGTTTTATGACAACAAAGCACAGCCACGCACGTCGGCAAATAAGTCCAAGAACACAGAAATCAGACACAAAAATATATGAATGGACAGAATTTTACAAGATTTATAGGTGGGATCCACTTCTAAACAATCCTCTCTAGTATATATTTTCCGTGTCCAGTTCTTTGTTTGGTTTCTGCATTCTCAGATTTATGAATAACAAATGACAAAGCGTGTAGTAGTCGTAGTATACTCAACATTGCATGACGTAGAAGCGCATTAGTCGTATAGCCACCATCAGCACCATGGAAAGGAGGAATGCCACTTCAAGATACTCGTCGCTTGGCAGTTCACCTCCACGTCCACGTCCACGTCCAACTCCACCATCACCACCACCACCTCCACCACCTGCACCTCCACGTCCACGTCCACCTCCACGTCCACCTCCACCAGCACCACCTCCACCTCCACCTCCACCTCCAGCACCACCTCCACCTCCATCTTTCCGAAACAAGAACTTGAAATCCATGAATATCATTTTCCCAATCCTAATGAATTCCAAGATCTTTTCCCATGCACCAGGCTTTAAACTTTCCTGTTGAGCTGCATGAATAAAAATTAATAAAAAAAATGAAAATGCTATATTGGTTTTTTTTTGGTCACCATTTTGTATTACTGTGGATATTTAAGATTGATTCTTTTTTGAGATATCATTGTCATACCTACATGATATTAAACAGAGATATACAGCCAGCATCTAAGGAAAAAAAAAGGGGGGGGTGGTGCGGTAACATAAGGTATAGAACATTACTCCAAGAGCATTCAATAGATAAGAGAACTAAGGATATGTAGTAGAAAAACTAATCCAATCCATAACGAAGTACCGACAAATACAACAAATACATATAGGCTAATCAATAAGATTGATGAAGTAGCAATTAATGCTAAAATAACAAAATGGAAAGCAATAGTCTGATTCCTTTTCTCAGCCAAAAAATTGTAAACATGAATACAGGGACTCTTTATAAAAACTTACTATTATTTCTCACAAAAAAAGCTAGAAGACAGTCTGCTCTTTTTGTTGTTTGGCCTTTGCAAGAAACAGTCTTTAGTCACTCACAAAGTCACAATCTCACATGGAAATCAAGGTTTTAAATAGCAGAATTGGGTGTATCGAGAGATATCAGGTGATTCAGTTGTAAATTTTTAAAAATCCATCAACTGGGAAAAGAGGTTTGCAGCAGTCGAGCTGGCTGTGAACTGGCTTTATTGGTTATGAATCAAGTCCTGAATCAACTAAAAAACTATGAACTGGTCAATATACATATAATTTTTAGGGAAAAATGAATTCATCCCCTTGTGGTTTGATCTGTAGCACTTTACCCCATATTATTCAAAAATAGCCAGACACCATCCATAAGGTTTCGTACTAAAGTGTAACCGTCAACTCCACAAACGTTGTGTAAAGTTACCTTCATACCCCTACATTTTATTCCTTTTCCTCCTATTCTCAGTCTCCTCTATTTATAAATAAAATAAAATAAAAAACTTCCAAATCAAATTCATTAACCCTAAATCCTAACCAATTATTTTAAAAATAATTTCTAACTTCAGCAATTATTTAACACTAAATCCTATTTACTTAACCTATTTTTAAATTTTTTAACCTAAATATTAAATATAGTTTCCAACTTAACTAATTATTTAACATTAAATCCTATTTACTTAACCCGTTTTTCAATTTTAACGTAAACTATAAATATAATTTCTAATTTAAACCAATTATTCAACACTAAATCATTTTTATGCAACCTATTTTTTTAATTTGTAACTTAACTTTAGTTTAACCATACATACACACAATATATATACGTAATATATACACAAAAATGTATATACAATTATATATGGTGGGTGAAATGAGGATGAGAATGGGAGAGGGGATCACGACGAGGGGGCTGGGGAGGGGAGGGAGAGGTGTGTGGAAGCGGAGGTCGGAAATAGGAGGGCTAGGGCTGGCTGTTTGCGTTAGGATTTGTAGGGTACGGAGAAGAAGATGACGGGCAAAAATTTCATTTGGCAAACACATGGGCAAAAATGTACGGGGCCAAACCACAAAGGAGTAAATTCGATATATATATTGGAATGTATCAATATTGACAATCAAAAAATAAATATGTATCAATTCGAATACTGGAATCAAGGTTTCAAAAAGCGGTTGCTGTAACGGTTGCAGTGGCGTGGTTGTGGTTGCGGTTGCGGTTGCGGTTGCGGGTTGTAAAAGCCGTACTGTGACGGTTGCGGTAACCGGAACCGTGAATTTTTTTTATTTTTCGCACAATTTGAAGAAAACTTACCGAATACACATTTTTTTTTTTTTTCCGAGTCACCTTTATTGGGGGTTTCAAATAGATTTTGATCAATTTTTGTTAATTTTTAAGTATGATCCAATATCTTTCATATTTTCAAATTATGAGTTTTTTACATTTTATTTCAATAATTAATGACTTTAAGAATAATGAAAAAAAAAAAAAAAAGAATAATTAATTTTAAATATCTAAAAATTATTTTTTACCAATATCTAAACTAACTGAATAAAAAATATTCACAATTATTAAATGAAATGATTATAAAAATAAAAATTGTGCCACAAAAATTATTTTTCAGTAACTGATTTTATTTATTTTTTTAAAGACATTTTTAGACAATACATTACAATAACAAAATAAAAAAATATTTATAATTAAATATTAAATAAAACGATTATAAAAATAAATATAACCACTGTTTATATATTTTTATTTTACATGCTAATGTAATTAAATAAAAATAAAAAAAAATTATAAAGAAAAAAAATCCATACAAGATTTTTTCTTTGGACTTGGATCACTTGAGTATTTGTTATTTTTTTGTAAGCTCTTGTTTTTTTTTTTTTTTGAAAGAAAGCTATTCAAAATATTGTAAAAGAGTGTAACAGTATATGACGGACCGTTACGGCCATTACATAACCCCGAAACGGCCGTTACATATGTGAATTTTTGTCACACCGCTACAGTAGCTGTAACCGGTGACGGTAACCACCACAACCGTTACATATAACGGCATTACGTAACGGTTGCGGCTACTTTTTAAAACCTTAACTGGAGTGTATCAATGACAAGAAACAAAAATATTATATGTATCAACCGACATAATACATATCGTTCAATATTTAACATCATAAGAAATACAAGTTTAGTTAGAAAGACCTGATGAGTGTTGCTGGGTACGGAAGTTGTGCGTCTGGGGGTTGCTACTTGGATTTGTCACTATGTTGTTGACTCCTGAAAAGGTGAGATAATATATTCACTACCATTTTTAATGATAATTTTGTAACAATAATATTACATAGCTCAAAACATTTACTTAAAAACAAAATTTTTGATGTATAGACTAGATTCATTTTGGATGAGATCCATCACACTTTTCTAGTCTATATGCATACAATCCTTAGGCCAATATATATACCTATGGTCCCCGTAATTTTTCAGATTGTATAAATTTTGTCCAATTGATAATATTCATTAAGAAATTGAATAGACATCAAGAGCAAAATAGTATGTTCAAAAAGAAACAAATCATTTCAAATTGGATCCCAATCCCTTAGTCATTCTGATGAGAGTGAATTAACTATTTTACTCTTTCATTTCAGTCTAATTTCTACATATTCTGAATTGGACTAAATTGACACAATATAACAAAGTCAAGGTAAAATCAATGCAATTAGAATTAGAATGACCAAATTGATATAAGAGGGAAACTACAAGGGCAATGAATCTAAACTTTAAATATAATTTCTTAACCAATTATTTAACACAAAATCCATTGTATTTAACCTATTTTTAAAAATTTTAACCTTAACTTTAATTTAACATACATAATAAATAAAAGTAATACATATACATATACAACTATATCCAATGGGTCATGGGAGGATGAGGATGGGAGAGGGACCACGATGAGTGGATTGGGAGGGGAGAGGGGGGTCACAAGGGACATCAAAAATGGGAGAGGGGATTAGGGCTAGGGCCAAAGCTGGGGAGGCAATAGGGGCGACAGGGATCACGACGAGTGGGTTGGGGAGGGGAGGGGGGTTCACAAGGGAGGTCAGAAATGGGAGAGGGGATTAGGGCTAGAGCCAAAGCTGGGGAGGCAATAGGGGCAACAAGGAGAGGCTGGTTGTTAGTGATAGGGTTTGTAGGGCATGGAGAAGAAGATGACGACGGGGGCAAAGTTATGCAAACACATGGGTAAATATGTCATTTTACAACATTATTTCAATTTCATTTAAATAAAAAATCATTCCAACTTTCGAAATTTGAGTGACAATTTGAGTCAATTTGGTGGAAAAAATTGTAACCGTTTCACTTTAATCCAAAACCCTAAGGAAGATTTTTTGCTATTTTTGAACTATAAGGGGGGTAAAGTGCTACGGGGCCAAACCACAAAAGGGTAAATTGGATTTTTCCCTAATTTTTATTGCCGCCATATATATACTAAAATTTATGAATATTGAGAAATCAAAAAATCTAAACATATCAATTGGTATACTAGAATGTACCAATATTGACAAACACATAATAATAATAATAATAATAATAATCATGTACGAACGGATATTTAAAATCATAGGAAATACAATGAATTTAGAAAAACCTGATGACTGTTGCTGACTAGAGAAGCGGTTGTGCGTTTGCAGGTTGCTATTCGAATTTGTCACTATGTTGTTGGCACCTAAAGAGGTGAGACAATATGTTCACTACCTTTTCTAATGATATTTTTGTTACAATAATTTTGCATAGCTCAAAAAATTAATTAAAACAATTTTTAGATGTATAGACTAGATTCATTTTAGATGTGACCTATCACACTCTTCTTATATGCATACAATTTTTAGGCCAAATTATACCCGATGGTCCCCGTAATTTTTCAAATTATATTAATTTAGTCCAATTGATAATATTCGTAAAAAATTGGATAGACATCAAGAGCAAAATAATCCGTTCAAAAAGAACGGACCATTTCAAATTGGATGCCAATCCCTCAATCATTTTTTATTTTTGTTGATAAATCCAATCCCTCAATCATTTTGATGAGAGTTAATAAAATACTTTACTCTTTGATTTCAATCTAGTTTCTAAATGTTGTTATTAATTCAACTAAATTGACATAATGTGATAAAAAAAAAAGAAGGTAAAATCGAAGCAATTACAATTACAATGACGAAATTGATATAAGATGCAAACGACAAGGGCCATGAACCTAAACTTCAAATATAATTTCTAACTTAAACCAATTATTTTAACACTAAATCCAATTTATTTAACCTTTTATCTAAAATTGTTAACCTAAACTTTAATTTAACCATATATACACACATATGGATATATATACAATTATATACAGTGGATCAGTGGAGGATGAGAATGGGAGAGGAAGTCATGGTTGGGGGGCTGCGGGGAGGGGCTCATAGCAGACAGAATCACAACAAGGGGTTGGGGAGGAGAGAGGGGAGGTCAGAAATGGAAGTCGGGGTCAGGGCTAAGGTTGGCGCTAGGGCTGGGGAGGGAATAGGTGCAAGATAGAGCGTTGGCTGTTAGAGATATGGTTTTTAGGGTATGGAGAAGAAGACGATGACGACAGGGTCAAAAATTCCTTATGCGAACACAAGGGTAATAATGTCATTTTACAACACTGAATTTCATTTAAAAATGAAAAATCATTCCAACTCTCGAAATTTGTGCATTTATGACAATTTCAATCAATTTGGACGAAAAATGTAATCAGCATGCTTGGTTAGAGTTTTCCAAAAATTCTTTTCAGAAAATTCTACTTTCTTATTTTCCGTGTTCTTTTGTTTTTACTTAATTTTTTAATATTTTAAGCAATTTTTTTGACTTTTTAAACATACCTAACATACATATACCTAAAGTAACAAATTTGTGAAAGAAACCTTTTAAAAATTCACTAAATACCAAAAATACAAAAAAAAAATATGAGAATTCAGTACATTTTTTGTATTTTTATGTATTTATTAATTTTTAAAAATATTTTTTCACAAATTTTTTACTTTTTAGATACATCTAAATAAGGTGCATCTAAAAAAGTAAAAAAAAATGTTTAAAATTTTAAAAATATTCACTAAAAACAAAAAATCACGAAAACCAAAAAACTCAATTTTCAAAAAACTTAATTCAAAAAACTCAAACCAAACACACTGAATAGTTTCACTTTTGTCCAAAATCATAAGGGAGATCTTTGGCTACCCTTGAATGATAGAAGGGTAAAATGCTATGAGGCCAGACCACATGGGTTTAAATTGAATTTTGCCCTAATTTTTATAATCACCATATCAATATTGAGAAATCAAAAAATCTAAACGTATCAATTGGTATACTGGAATGTATCAATATCGAGAAACAAAAAAATCAACATGTATGAATCGATATAATACATATCGTTTAATATTTAAAATCATAGGAAATACAATTAAGTTAGAAAAACCAATGATTGTTGTTGACTGAAGAAGGTATTGTCCATTTGAGGGCTGATGCTTGGGTGGGTTTCTCATTATGTTGTTGGCACCTGAAGACGTGAGATAATATTCACTACATTGCTTAATAATATTTTTGAAAAAATAATATTGCATAGCCCAAAAAATTACTTCAAAGTAGATGCTCTATTTGATCTGATTTTTCAAAAACTATTTTTAGACAAAAAAAATTTTTGCCCTTAGTTAAGTTTTTTCATATGTAAGTTAATTGTTTTAGTTTATCTACTTCCTAATTTTTATTTTTTATTTTTAAAAAAAAGAGAGAGACTAAATTGTGCAAAATGTTGAGTAAACACAAAAGAAAACCGGATCACGACGAGGGGGTTGGGGAGGGGAGAGGGGGATCATAGGGGAGGTTAGAATTGGGAGAGGGGATCAAGGCTAGGGCTAGGAAGGGAATAGGGGCGACAGGGAAAGGCTAGTTATTAGGGTTTGTATGGTATGGAAAAGACAACGACGACAAGGGCAAAAATTTCATTATGCAAATACATGGGTAAAAATGTCATTTTGCAACATTATTTGAATTTCATTTAAATGAAAAATCATTCCAACTCTCGAAATTGGTGCGTGTATGACAATTTCAATCAAATTTGGATGAAAAATGTAATTAAACCACATAGGAGATCTTTGGCTATTTTTGAAAGATTAGGCAATAAAATGCTATGGGGCCAAACCACAAGAGGGTAAATTGGATTTTGCCCTAATTTTTATTACTACCATATATATATTGGAATGTATCAAATCGAGAAACAAAAAGATCAACATGTATCAACCGATATAAGACATATGATTCAAATACTTAAACTCATAGGAAATACAATGAAGTTAGAAAGACCTGATGACAGTTGCTGACTCGAGAAACTGTTGTGCGTCTGCTGGTTGGTGCTGAGATTTGTCACTACTTTGTTGGCACCTAAAGAGGTGAGGTAATATATTCACTACCTTTTTTAATGATATTTTTGTAACAATAATATTACATAGCCCAAAAAATACTTAAAAACCAAAAAATTTAGATATATAGATTAGATTTAGCTTAGATGTGGACCATCACACTTTTCTAGTCTACATGCATATAATTTTTAGGACAAATTATACATATTATCCCTGCAATTTTTCAGATTGTATCAATTTAGGCCTCGTTTGGGAACAGACTAATTTAGTAACTTTTTGGCTATTTGGCTAAAATATAAGTTAAAAAAAACTAGTATGTTTGAGTAGAGAGAAAAGAGAATCTTTGACTTTTTGGTACGGGTTGTTGGCTTTTTGGTTTTTATAGTGACTTTTTGACTTTTTGGCTAAAATAGCCACTTGCCAAACGAGGCCTAAGTCCAATCGATAATATTCGTTAAGAAATTGAATAGACATCTAGAGCAAAATAGTCCGTTCCGAAAAGAAATGGACTATTTCAAATTGGATGCTAACCCCTCGTTAAGAAATTGAATAGACATCTAGAGCAAAATTATAGCGACCCCGGTCTTTTCCCACTTGATTATTGTATCTGGACTTATGTTCCGTGGATTCCGTTGTCATATTATTGTTGTTGTCATCCTTTAACGTCATTGTTTGAGTCTTAGGATGTGTTAGACTTGTTTCGAATTGGTGGTTTGAGTCTGGGTTCAAACCCCAGATTTTTGAAGTTTCGGCCGTTCCGCTCGAGCGGACCTTCTTGCGCTCGAGCGGAGATTGCACACTTCCAGTATTTTTTTGAACCCTGCAAAACTTCCGCAGGTGTGATATATACGCTCGAGCGGGCTTTCTGAGCTCGAGCGGGTTGAGCTCGAGCGGTCGTGTTGGAGCTCGAGCGGACAGTGTTCTTTGGTGATGAGTTCTGGAGGTTGGAAAAGTGAGCTCGAGCGGACCTTATTGCGCTCGAGCGGGCGAACTTTATTTTGTGTCTTGGCGCTCGAGCGGACATTATTGCGCTCGAGCGGAACATGTTTTCTCTTTGCGCTCGAGCGGTGTGTTCTACGCTCGAGCGGACCTGTCCAGTATATAAACTCAGCAGCAGGTTTTTAATGAGTTTTTCAGCCCCTTTCAGATTCCAAACCCTAGTTTACGAGTTCTCTCTCTCCCAACTCATCTTCTCTCCTAGGTTTCATCTACTTAGAGTGAGTATCTAACGTAGTTCCTTCATTAAAAAGGTAGAGTGGGTCGAGAGCTTCCATTTAATCTGAACGGTTGTTGATTTGGAGCACTTTGGAGTTTGGGCTATCATCTCCGTCTTCTTCTTTTGGGTTCTTGCTTCGAGGTAGGGATTTCCTACTCCATTTATACGTTTTAATCCTAAGTGGTGGTATTTTGGTATGTGGGGGTAGTTTGGTAATTTTGGGAGAAACCTTAGGGTTTGTCATAGATTAATTTATATAATTGATTTAAGGGAAGATTGTGATATTGGGTTTAATTCATGAGATTGGGGAATTTAGTGGTTTAACGATGTATTTGGTTAGTTTAAATACTTACCTTTGAGAATGTTGAAATTACATTTGTTGTTATATTTATTTCTTGTTTAGAAATAATTGTTTCGGGCTATCGGTGGGGGATAGCCATGATTGCTGTAGACATTGCATGTGGATTAGGCAAAATTGAAACTAATCATTGGGTTAAGTTGTTGAGTATAAAAGTTGGATTAATACATTAAATTTATGTATTGATTTATTATGTATATGACTTTATGTTTATATGCATTACTTGTGTATGGGAGGAGATAGGGGATGTACTCCACGGTGTATGGGAGGAGATAGGGGATGTACTCCACGGTTTAGGGGAAGATGGGGGATGTACCTCTAAACCGGTTAATGATTATGGGAAGATAGGGGATGAACCCAGGGTTGCTGCTTATATGCGCGCCTATAGCAGAGATACAGCTCATATGCTTATCTATTTGTTGTTGATATGATACATCACCACTATGTTTATCAGTTGGGAAGTATGGAAGTGGATTTGATTGAGGTTGTTATAACATCAGTATGTGTGTTTATTTTGTTATAAGAAAGGTTTAACCTGATTTGTTACCCTTGTTGAGTTGTTTGGCCAGGTTCTGAGCCATAGTTGGAAGGTGAGTTGTGCCATAGACAAAGTGTCATAGGCAGTGTAGACATTTGTGTCATGAAATTGTAAAATGAATTATTTTGTGTTAACCATGTCTCAGATGCTATTGCTTTAGTTAATTCTTATGCTTGGTTTAGTATTTCTCTATTGGGCTGTGGCTCACCCTATAAGGGAACTTCATTTTCAGCTTCAGGTGGTTCACTACCTCCAAAGACTTATCTTGCGAGGATTTGGACTTGAAGACTTGCTTTATATGTCTTATTTGTTTTATTTGGACTATGTAAACATTCAAGCCTAGGGCTTTATTTGTTTTGAGTTAGAACTCATGGAATTGTGTCCAAGTGTTGGCTTGGCAAGATGTAAGCCCGTAGGGCATTTATTTTGACGTTTTATTTCGTAATACTCTGATGAATGAAATAATATAATGTTTTCTTTTAATAATATATGTTATGTTTTATATTTAATGGGCTAAATTTTGAGGGCGTTACAACTTGGTATCAGAGCGTACCGGGTTCGAATACTTTGGGTACGTGGGAAGTGATTAGAATCACAATGGGTTCGTCTCGTTTGATAGAGACTTAGTGTAATGTTATATGCTTATGTGATAACATGTTTATGTGACTATGTGGGTATGGAATGTAGTTTCTAGGATGTTGACTGGACCCTTGAGTCTCTGAAAGTCTTGTTGGAAAGGCACTTGATCAATGTTATTTCCAACCGGAACTTTAGTGGCGCCTCGGGACTATCATTATCCAGGAATGAAATTTGTAGGTGCTTATGTGATTATGTGCTTACGTGGTGTGATTTATTGTTGTCCAATGTATTAGGACGCAAGTGTTGTAATTTTGGCACACTTAGTAATGTGCTAACGCCTTTGTTACCTATATTAGGATGTCAGGGCGAGGAAGTTTTGATTTCCCTCCTTCGGCTCGGGAAGAATTGAGGAAACAGTTTGTGGGGTTACGCCAAGGTACTACACCTTTGGTACAGTTTGAAGCGTGGTTTGCTAACCTGTCAATGTTTGCTCCAGAGTTAGTGGAGACGGAGGAATTGCGTTGTGCGGAGTTTGAGAGTAAGCTGTGTGACGACATCCGTGTTAGGATTGCGGGTTCTTGGAATAGGAGTTACAGTGTGCTTGTTAAGGCTGCGACTCATGTGGAGGCAGCAGTATTAGCTATGGGACAAAATAGGGAAGGGGCCACGATTATGAGTGTTGGTCGGGTTAGGGAAGAGGTCATCTTGGCGACTCCTGTGATTCAGAGTGTTGGTAGGCCTTCTAAGAAACAGAAGGGTTTTAATCCGCAGCAATCTCAGAGAGCTTTGTCTGGCTCCACTTTTCCAGTGCCTAGTCTAGATTCGGGTAAGGATGAACGAGAGGTTGTCACTTGTTTCAAGTGTGGTCTGCTGGGCCACAAGGTTACGGTTTGCCCTCAGAAGAAGAGGGCTAGATTGGCAGTTCGACCAGTAGTAGCACCACCAAAATCTTTTGGCCAACCGGGCTCAGTGGAGAGGCAGTTGTTGGGGTCTTCATCAACCCAGACTTTGAACCAATCTCGTACTCAGGCACCGCCTACTTGTTGGGTGTGTAATCAGCCAGGTCATATTCGACGTTTTTGTAACCAGCCGGGGGCTTCTTTAAGGTTTTTGCAACCTAGCCAGGCTCAGTTTCATTCGACGGGGCAGGAGCAGTGTCGTTTTGGGGGACTAGCAGGCCAGACTTCGCGGACCTCAGTAGAGTCGAGTTCCAAAGCCCCAGTTGGGGAAGTTTGTGGTTGTTTCCGATGTGGGCAGAGGGGACACGTCAGTAGTTCTTGTCCGTGGCTTGGGAGCTCGTAGATTATCTTATGTTTGGAGTTGACCAACTTTGGCGGTCTAGCAAGGGGCAGCAGTGGTGGTGATACTGATGGGCTGATTTTATTTTGACTAATTCGTTTTGTCATCAGTGGATTATTGTTTTGTGACTATTAGGTTCGGTTGCGTAACCTATGTGTTTTGGGAATGTTGAAACATTTAAACTGTTTGGTTATCTATATATATATATGCCTTATTTGTTAATTTCCATGGATTGAGTGGATTGGAGCTAGTTATAGCTCTAAAGTTTTATTAATGTAATAAGCTGCTGTAAGACCATAAAATTTTTGGTATAAATGCATTTTATGCGTGTGACCGAGAGTTGCGTGTCTTAACCCAGGCAATATTGGGGCGAAAACTGTTTTACTTGCCGAGCGTGTGGGATTTCAGGGGTGTTACCCATTTAAAATTTTGTGCGTAGTATAGATTTTGGTCTACTGACGGGTGAACTCGAGAGGATGCGAAGTGGGCGATTTATACTAGTTGTTGTACGTATTTAATATGGTGTCCTGCGGGGGCATAATGCATAATTTTGTTAGGATTGGACTTGTACCTTCATGGTAGGTAGTGTTGCCAAGATTGTATGTGTACTGTTTGGCCGTTTTGAGTAAAGGGACGTTAGTCCCTATATAAGGTAGTGGTTGTCGTATCGGGAGTGGTATGTTGTGAGTAGCCTAGTACTATATCTCGGGCAGTAGTATAATGGGTGTTTCCTAAGTTTTCTAGATTCCTTTATTAGGATCGAAGGTAATAGATTCGCATCTTAGCATTGGCTAGTGGTCTAGCACGGGGGTTGGGTGTCTTGGTTGTACCCTTGGGATGAGTGACAGATAAGAGTCAAAATAAAAGATAGACCCTATAGGTCGTTGGTGGATGAAGGTACTATGTTGGCTTGTATGTTCGGTATGAGCGGCTATTTGGTAAGTATTGAATGTCACGGTGTAGTAAACCCGGTTAGTTAACTCAGTACGAGGGAAGGGGTAGGCAAATTTTGTTACTCCAAGATTAGTTGAGATGGTGAGGAAATCTCTAACTGTGGGAGTTTTGCACAGTGCGACGCAGGATAGTGTGTGGTTGATATGTTGCATGTTGATGCAAGAGGGGAAAGTGGTTGCCTATGGCTCACGTCAATTGAAAATTCATGAGAAGAATTACTCTACGCATGATCTAGAGTTAGCAGCTGTGATATTTGCCTTGAAGATTTGGAGGCATTATCTTTATGGTGAGAGATTCGAGGTGTTCTCGGATCATAAGAGTCTGAAATATCTGTTTACACAGAAAGATTTGAATTTGAGGCAGAGGAGGTGGATGGAATTTATTGAGGATATGCTTCGGGGTTGTGTTCTCGACTTTAGTGGGTCGTGGGAGAGGCACTTGCCTTTAGTGGAGTTTGCCTACAACAACAGTTTTCAGTCTAGTATCGGTATGGCACCGTTTGAGGCCTTGTATGGCCGACCGTGTAGGTCTCCAGTTTGTTGGGCCGAGGTGGGTGATGCACCTTTGTTGGGTCCGGAGTTGGTGAGGGAAACGACGGAGAAAGTTGAGCTTATCCGTAGGAGGCTTGTTACAGCCCAGAGTCGTCAGAAATCTTATGCCGACCGTAGGAGGAGACCTTTGGTGTTTGAGGTAGGTGATCATGTCTTTCTGAAGATATCACCTAGGCGAGGTTTGACGAGGTTTGGGAAGAGCGGGAAGTTGTCCCCTCGATTTATTGGTCCTTTTGAGATCCTTGAGAGAATTGGTGAGGCTGCCTATCGTTTAGCTTTGCCACCGCAGTTGTCCGGAGTTCATGACGTGTTTCATGTGAGTATGCTTCGGAAGTATGAGCCGGATCCATCACATGTGTTGGATTGGACCGACTTAGTTGTTGACGAGGATGTTTCGTATGAGGAGAGACCGATACGAGTCTTGGATAGCCGGGATCAAGTTTTGCGAAGCAAAACCATCCCTTTGGTGAAAGTTTTGTGGAAGCATCACGGAGTGGAGGAAGCCACTTGGGAACGTGAATTGGAAGTCCGTGAGAAATATCCGGACATGTTTAGTGATTAGAAATCTTATATATAGATTTTTGTAATATTGTTGAACTTGAGAATTTTATATATGTCTTAAGTTGGAAAACATTGAGACTGTTTTGAGTTTAATGTTAGCATTTTGAACTTGCCTTTTTATGGAAGTGGAATATAACATTTATATATTGAATGTGTTGTTTATATCATGAGATTGAATATGATATGGAGATTGTTAACATTGAAAGGAACAATGCATAATAATGATGCAGGTTGAAATATATGTTGATTTATACATATTGTGAGATGCCTCTTGATAAGAGATGAAGTGACCGGGATTGGGTCAAGTTATTGTTTATTGTTTTATAATATCATTGGGAATTGAGAAAACTTGTTTTTTTGAAAATTTATGCTTAATTTCGGGGACGAAATTCTTTTAAGGGGGGGAGGTTATAGCGACTCCGGTCTTTTCCCACTTGATTATTGTATCTGGACTTATGTTCCGTGGATTCCGTTGTCATATTATTGTTGTTGTCATCCTTTAACGTCATTGTTTGAGTCTTAGGATGTGTTAGACTTGTTTCGAGTTGGTGGTTTGAGTCTGGGTTCAAACCCCAGATTTTTGAAGTTTCGGCCGTTCCGCTCGAGCGGACCTTCTTGCGCTCGAGCGGAGATTGCACACTTCCAGTATTTTTTTGAACCCTGCAAAACTTCCGCAGGTGTGATATATACGCTCGAGCGGGCTTTCTGAGCTCGAGCGGGTTGAGCTCGAGCGGTCGTGTTGGAGCTCGAGCGGACAGTGTTCTTTGGTGATGAGTTCTGGAGGTTGGAAAAGTGAGCTCGAGCGGACCTTATTGCGCTCGAGCGGGCGAACTTTATTTTGTGTCTTGGCGCTCGAGCGGACATTATTGCGCTCGAGCGGAACATGTTTTCTCTTTGCGCTCGAGCGGTGTGTTCTACGCTCGAGCGGACCTGTCCAGTATATAAACTCAGCAGTGGGTTTTTAATGAGTTTTTCAGCCCCTTTCAGATTCCAAACCCTAGTTTACGAGTTCTCTCTCTCCCAACTCATCTTCTCTCCTAGGTTTCATCTACTTAGAGTGAGTATCTAACGTAGCTCCTTCATTAAAAAGGTAGAGTGGGTCAAGAGCTTCCATTTAATCTGAACGGTTGTTGATTTGGAGCACTTTGGAGTTTGGGCTATCATCTCCGTCTTCTTCTTTTGGGTTCTTGCTTCGAGGTAGGGATTTCCTACTCCATTTATACGTTTTAATCCTAAGTGGTGGTATTTTGGTATGTGGGGGTAGTTTGGTAATTTTGGGAGAAACCTTAGGGTTTGTCATAGATTAATTTATATAATTGATTTAAGGGAAGATTGTGATATTGGGTTTAATTCATGAGATTGGGGAATTTAGTGGTTTAACGATGTATTTGGTTAGTTTAAATACTTACCTTTGAGAATGTTGAAATTACATTTGTTGTTATATTTATTTCTTGTTTAGAAATAATTGTTTCGGGCTATCGGTGGGGGATAGCCATGATTGCTGTAGACATTGCATGTGGATTAGGCAAAATTGAAACTAATCATTGGGTTAAGTTGTTGAGTATAAAAGTTGGATTAATACATTAAATTTATGTATTGATTTATTATGTATATGACTTTATGTTTATATGCATTACTTGTGTATGGGAGGAGATAGGGGATGTACTCCACGGTGTATGGGAGGAGATAGGGGATGTACTCCACGGTTTAGGGGAAGATGGGGGATGTACCTCTAAACCGGTTAATGATTATGGGAAGATAGGGGATGAACCCAGGGTTGCTGCTTATATGCGCGCCTATAGCAGAGATATAGCTCATATGCTTATCTATTTGTTGTTGATATGATACATCACCACTATGTTTATCAGTTGGGAAGTATGGAAGTGGATTTGATTGAGGTTGTTATAACATCAGTATGTGTGTTTATTTTGTTATAAGAAAGGTTTAACCTGATTTGTTACCCTTATTGAGTTGTTTGGCCAGGTTCTGAGCCATAGTTGGAAGGTGAGTTGTGCCATAGACAAAGTGTCATAGGCAGTGTAGACATTTGTGTCATGAAATTGTAAAATGGATTATTTTGTGTTAACCATGTCTCAGATGCTATTGCTTTAGTTAATTCTTATGCTTGGTTTAGTATTTCTCTATTGGGCTGTGGCTCACCCTATAAGGGAACTTCATTTTCAGCTTCAGGTGGTTCACTACCTCCAAAGACTTATCTTGCGAGGATTTGGACTTGAAGACTTGCTTTATATGTCTTATTTGTTTTATTTGGACTATGTAAACATTCAAGCCTAGGGCTTTATTTGTTTTGAGTTAGAACTCATGAAATTGTGTCCAAGTGTTGGCTTGGCAAGATGTAAGCCCGTAGGGCATTTATTTTGACGTTTTATTTCGTAATATTCTGATGAATGAAATAATTTTAATAATATATGTTATGTTTTATATTTAATGGGCTAAATTTTGAGGGCGTTACAAAAATAGTCCGTTCCGAAAAGAAATGGACTATTTCAAATTGGATGCTAACCCCTCGATCATTCTGATGAGAGTGAACTAACTATTTTACTTTTTGATTTCAGTCCAATTTCTAAATGTTGGAAAAAATAATTTTATAGTGACTTTAATGTGAAATTAAAGTAGGTCCTAACCACCGGTTGATGTGAGATCAAATGGGTTTACATTCTTTATAGCATGATCTTTACACCACAAAAGGAATGACAAAAAACCATTGAGAATTGAATGAGAAATTGTCTCAAAAAATTAGCATCATAAATGAGATATTGGGAATAGTATATAACCACCTATCCCACATTGATTGTAGAGGAAAGCATTGATAGTATTTAAATCTCAAGTTTTTGATAAAAACATGAGCCTTTGAGGCATCCAAATTTTCCGAAGGAAGGGAATTATGGATGCTTCAAGGATGGGCTTCGGCCAAAACTATGGTCCAAGTTAATTATGCAAAAATTGCCACACAGGTGCGCATGCACGTGCCACCTGCCAGCCCGGGCCGGGCCGAGTCTGTAGATCTTGGCTCTTGGGCTTGGCCTTGGGGCTTAAGGCTTGAGGAATGGGTTAGGTTTGGACTGGACTGGATTAGTGGTCCACTAACCTAATCTTTTTGACCTAAGTCTGTTAGGTGGCTGTTGTTATATATATACACACGTGTACATTGTATGTAACTTTTACACTTGAGATGGTGTCTTATTTCCCATCAGTTTTGGTGCATTACTCCATTAGTTTTGCAAGAGTAATTGGGCAGTTTTAGCTACATTTGTTGCCAACCTTCATGGCTGGAAGGCTCCTCCTCTTTCCCCCATTGTGTATAAAAGGAAACCAATTTCTTTTAGTTTTCAACAGAGAATTTTTGGCTCTCATACTATACAGTCAGTCTGCTCCTGTAATCTTCTTCCTGTGTGAGAGAGTGCTACCATTGTCAGTTCGCCGGAGCTAAACAGAAAGTGCTTGTGCGTTAGCGGGTTCTAACCATCATATCCTAGAAGACAAACGCCGACATACCTCCAGCATCCACGGTGAGGCGGCGAATCTGTTTTGAAGAGACTGTGATATCATATAGGCTTCGGTTTGCTTCCTTTTACTATTTTATTTCAGTATTTTACTTTGTTAAATATTTCTGTCATCAAATTGTAATCTCTAGCATGATTTAGATTCATGATTTCTTGTTCTGTAATATAAATTTAATTAAATATGAATCTGTTTATTTTATTTAGATATACAATTTGTACAACACTAAATATTGTTATGAATTGGACTAAATTGGCATAATGTGACAAAGTCAAAGTAAAATCAATGCAATTAGAATTACAAAGACCAAATTTATATAAGAGGCAAACTACAAGGGCAATGAGTGTATCTCACCCTAATTTTTATTACCATTAGCAAGCTGAAGTGTATCAATATCAAGAAATAAAAAAAGTCAATATGTATCAATCGATAAATGTATCAATATCAAGAAAATTTAAAATTGATATGTACAAGTTGATATCATACATATCGATTGATATTTAAAATCATAAAAGTAAATACAATGAATCAGAGAGACCTGACGACTGTTGCTGACTGTAGCTAATGCCCTGCGTCTGCGGGTTGCTGCTCGTTATTGCCTCTAGTCCATTGGCACCTAAATAGGTGAGATAATATATTCATTATCTTTTCTTATGATATTTTTGAACAATCATATTACATAGCCCAATTACTTAAAAAAAAAAAATCAAATAAATTTTTTGAAACGTGGACTAAATTTATTTTGGATGTGATTTCATTACACTAAGTTTGAATCTACACCACAAACTTTATTTTTTAATAAATTTTCACATTAGTTTTTATACTCCCTAACTTTTTCTTTTTTGTAACTACTAGACAGTAGACACAAACTAGTCCACATTTTCATTAAATTATAAATAATATTAGAATTATTATGTTTTTTACTATATTGTGATTACCATACGATGTGGCACACCTACAATCACTATTCCAATGAATCTCAAAATAATTTGATTAATATTCAATCATTATGTGTCGACCACATCAAACAATAAACAAATTATAATAAAAAATATGTCAAGGGTAGCATTAATCTAGACAATAAGAAAGGACAATATAGCTTCTCTCTCTCTCTCTCTCTCTCTCTCTCTCTAATGTTAAGAAACATCATTCATACATACTAATGAAGAAATAAAGATAAATAAGCCCCCTTCATTATGTTCCGGTCCATGATGTTTTACATATTTTATTTTTTTTAACAATCAGTAGAAGAGGTGTAGCAGAAGGAAAGTTGCACTCCCAACAGTAAGACCAATGTAATCATATCGCTTTACTAGAGACGAATATATGAGACCTATGAGCAAAATTAATCAACCACTTTGGAGAAAACAAAATATAATCAAAGCAAAAATTCATCTTAGCATGATATATAGTAAAGGTCTCAGACGTAGGATCAATTTAAGGTTGGATTTCTATCGATCAACCTAGATTTTGTTAATGTGATTAATATAAAATTAAACTAAAATGTGATTAATATAAAATTAGTATTATGAAAGATGTACAATTATTTTAACAATAATACTATGATGACTATATTTTTGTATCATGTTTTGCTTAACACCTCATGTGTGTTAATACTGCATCGGTAATAAACATGAGTGGTGGAATCTATTAAACTAATACAATGTTGACAAATAAGATGGTAAATCAATTGTGATAAGAAACGATGGTTATCCTAACATTACCAATATTTTAAATTTCATTAATAAATAAATGCATTTGTGAACCTGTCTTCAGCTGCCGCACGAATTCCTGAACTTCATTAATGTTTACAAAAGCATTCCACATCTCTTCATTAGTTGCTGTAGCCTTGATCAAATTCTACATACAAAGTGGGCCCAATAGATTTAGACGACATAAATTGATGAAAATAATTTTCATGACAATAACTGCTTAAAACTTTAAGCTCCTTGTCACGTGATTAACTAATTCAAAAGATTAGCAAATAATATTCCTTATGTTCTTTGTGGGTGATTTATTAAGAGTCTTTTATTCTTTCTATTTAAACCGAATACTTTTGTTTCAAGAAAAAGATAGGCAAGTTGGTCATATAAATGATTCCAAGGGATTTAACAATGATCACTTTGGAACATGTTGTGACCATGATTTTTAATATCGAATGATATATAGCAATACCAGCTGATATGAATTTTTTTTTTTTTTCCCCTTCAATACTGATACACTCTGGTATGCCAGTGCGAATAAAAATCACATGCATATTGACCAGTTTGTGATATATATATCGCTTCATAGCTGATTCATGACCTGATTCAGAGATGATATGTCAGGTCGGTTCACTGCTATGCAGTTCTTTTCACAGATGATGATTTTAAAATTTTTGCAATACCTTGGTTACGTTGTTTAAAACCTTGGTTGTGAGTGTACCTCATATCATTAATTGCTACTCATCATTGAAAGCATGATGTCTTGTCCAAGTGATTTATCAACAAAAAAAAATATGTATAGTCTTGTCCAAGGGGGAAATGGATCTTGTCCAAGTGCAAGAGAAGAACAATTGTTTCAAAATGCCGATTATAAGCAGAATAAGGCACCTGAATGGGTTTGACTCTGTTCATCAATTCAAAAGCTTTTTCAATAGTCATTCCTTCAACAGATTGCAGCTTTCCTTGACCATCAAGGCTTGAAATCAATGGAAGTGAACCGACTTTTGATCCAGCGTCAGATTGCAAAAAACTACACGAGGTGTCATATGATAGATAGGATTAAGAAGGGAACCCAAATCAACTAGTGTAAAACAAAATCACAATCCGAAACATTTCTTGTATTCTCTGAATGTATAAAAAGCTGTGTATATATATGTAAGTAAATTACATGAACTATTGAAAAAGAAAACTAGTCTAAATCATGAAGCACTAGAGTACAACTAGAAGAAAGCCTAGATCATGTACTGATATTCTATTCTCTCCAGAACTCTTCTATTTCACTCTCTTTGGTATATTGTGATACTTTGTTTCTCTCCCTTTGCTATATTGTAACACTTTGCATTAAAAAGGGGCAATAATGCTTTGATGATCACATTTGTATTCCACAAATGGGAAAGTGTTACAGAAAGTAAAGAGGTTGGAGGATTGGGAATCAGAAAAATCAGGGAAATGAATTGAACATCTTTTGATGATATGGTGGTGGAGATTTGGCACACAAAGGAATGCTCTTTTGAAGAGAATTATCTGCAGCAAATCAGGCAATGTGAACAATTCCTGGCTTCCTTTTGGCACATCTTCATACAATTCATCCAGGATCTGGAAAGATATCATTGCAATGGAAGGTAGGTGCCCTACTTTGTTTAATTTCTTTGTGTCAAATATTGAGTGTTCTTTGGATGATGGTAGTGTTAGAAAGGTTAGTGCTATATTGGAAGCGATTGCATTTGCAATTTTGTGGACAATTCAAAATGTTAGGAACAAGCTTGTCTTCGTGGATACACAACCCAATTGGAATCTCATTCCACAGCTTATTAAAATGAGAGTGGCATTTTGGGTCAAGGACTAAGCAAAATTTAAGCATATCACCTTCCAAACTTTATGTTGCTTCTTTCAACATTTTATCCTTTAATAATTCTAATTCCTCACTTTTTAGATTTCACCTTTTGTTTTTCAATTTTGCACATTCTATAAAAACAATATTTTGTCTACCTATCTTTAAGATGCTTTGTTACAATTATTACTATGTCATTTCCAGTATGGCAAACTTTAGGGGTGAACGAAAAACTGCCTACACCAAACAGACCTACCGCACCGACCGGTTTTCGGGTTGTTTTCTACACCGCCAAACAGTTAGTCTGTGTTGAGATTTTTTTTTCCTAAAATTCAGTTCAGTGTTTGGTTTTGGAGATTTCATGCCAAACCGAACCGAATCAAATTTACAAATTATGCCGAATTTACCGAACATTCAAATAATATACAAGCATTAGTTCTTACTATTGTTGAATTTGATATTTGATAAATTAGTCTTGGTGCAACTACGTTGTTTGTTGTCTTGTATCTTAATTAGATTGATATTTTTTTCAAAAAAAATAAATAAAGATAGTTATTTTTTTTTTAAAACAAATGCCCAAACTGGTAAACCGCACCAAACCAAACCAAAACCGAATTTACCGGTCCAGTCCGATTTACCTGTTCTGGTCAGTCTGTTCAGTGCCGTAAGTGTAGAAAACCGATTTTACCAGTTCTATCCAAAAAAATGCAAAACCGGACCGATTCCACCCCTAGTAAATTTTATACACAAATTTTATTAACTTTTCTTCTACATCGTTACTACATTGTTACAATTTAGTTTCTTGTAAACATGCTATACTCTTTTCTTCTAATCATAATATTTACTAATTTCATAGTTTTACCTATTAGTGTTCGTATATTCAACATTGCTAATCTATACCTACAATCCTAGACTAATTTCTTTACCCGTGCTAGTTTAGTAAAATGCTAAGACCCTTGCCTTCTTTTTACTGCACTCGAGCGCTGATGTGGTGCCCCTTGCCCATTTTTTGAAACGCTTAAAGGAAGGAGCAAAGTAAGGAGCAATGAGTTCCTTACAAATAGGAATGCAAATGGATCGAGCCAAGCTTTGGGATGTTGGATATAGCGATCCCGGTTTTCCCTTCCGTTGTATACTGTATTCCGGACATGGTTCCGTGGACTTGTTGTTGTCTCATTCTCATTTCTAGCCTTTACTCTTTGTATTTGAGTCTTGAGTAGTGATGGACAGGTTTAAAACAGGTTGGTTGTTCTTTGAAACCATAAGTTGATGCCCAAAATTTGGCCTTCACGCTCGAGCGGGGCTTTTGACGCTCGAGCAGGCCCTTCGTTGTTGCTTCTTCGCTCGAGCGGGAGTTTTGACGCTCGAGCGTAATTTTCCATCTCCCAGTACTTTGCTCTGCAGTCCGTCCGCTCGAGCGGTAGCTTTGACGCTCGAGCATGACCCCTTTGATTTTTGTCCCTCCGCTCGAGTGGAGAGTTTGACGCTCGAGTGGGGACCATCGCCTGCAAAACTTCTGGAAGTGTGCAATCGACGCTCGAGCGGCTCTTTTCACGCTCGAGCGTGAGTCTGTGTCTGACGCTCGAGCGAGGCTTTCCACGCTCGAGCAGGGAGTCGATTACATCAGTCCGAGATTTCACTTTTTGGATCACTTTTTGACCTACTTTCTCTCTCTTAACTTTTAAAAAAACCGCCATTTGAGAGCTTCTCTCTCTACTCTTACCTTCTCTCTAAGATTTGATCTACTCCCAGTCATCTTCTACCCTAGTTCCTTTAGAAGAAAGGTAGAGCTTCGCGAGGGCTCTCTTTTAATCTGAAAAAGAGAGGATTTGGAGCACTTTGGGTTTTGATCATCTTCTCCTTTGGTCTTCTATTTTCGAGGTAGGGATACCCTACTCCATTCTATATGTTTTGTCATAAGCTTTAGTTACTTTGATATGTTGGTATTGTTTGGTAGTTTTGGGAAAGGTAGGGTTTGATTTTGTAAATTGGGAAAAAGGGGGTTTTTCATATATTAAACTCCATGTATTTGTAAGGCTTGAAAAATGGCATTGATAGTATCAAATTGAGAAAATTGAACCTTAGGGTTAATCTTGAGGAAAGGAGGAAAAGCCCTAATTGTTGAAAACAAATTAATTTGTATAATTATTTTGGGAAAAATGTGGAATTAAGTTTAAATCATGAAATTGGGGAATTATGAGATTGAATGGTGTAGTTGGATAGTTTAATCACTCACCTATGAAAATGTTGAGGTTATATCTGTTGATACATTTATTTCCTGTTTAGAAATATCTGTTTTGAGTTATCGGTGGAGAATAGTCTTGATTGTTGTAGGCATTGCATGTTGATTAGGGAAAACTAAAACTAATCACATTGAATAAGTCATTGAATATGACGGTTGAATTAATACAGCAAATACGTGTATTGATTGAATATTGTATATGATATGTGTTAAATACATTGTATATGCATATTGTTTGGGAGGAGATAGGGGATGGACTCTCAAACCTGTTTGGGAGGAGAAAAGGGATGGACTCCATTAGTACAGCAAATATGTGTACTTATTGATTTATGGAAGTGTTTTAGTATGAGCCTCGGCCTCATCTGAGTAGTTGATATTGGAAGTAATATTAATATGGGATGTAATCTCATTTTGTTGTTTGGCCAGGTTCTGAGCCATGTTTGTAATATGGAAAGTTGATTAAATAAAGGAAAGTGAAACGTATCATGGACATAATGGTCATGAACTGTATTGGGATGAAATTGATTTTTAAGAGTTAACCATCTATCGAATGCTATTGCTTTAGTCAATTCTTATATTTGGTTTAGTATATCTCTGCTGGGCTGTGGCTCACCCTATATGGGAACTTCATTTTCAGGTTCAGGTGATATGCTACCCCAAGGATTTAGCTAGGGAGGATTCGGAGTTAAAGACTCTTCTTTTTAGTTATTTTGTTTTGATGTTACATGTAATTTCAAGCCACGGGCTTAACATGTAGATGAGTTAGAACTCTGTTTTGTGTCCAAGCGTTGGCTTGGAAAACTGTAAACTTACTTTCGTTTACATGTAATGTCTTTCAATAAGTATACTCTGATGAATAGAATAAAGGTTATTTTCTTATGTCAATGCATGTCAATATTGTATGTATTATGGGTTTATTTTGAGAGCGTTACATTGGAGCTCGGCTTGTTGAAAATTTGTTGAGCTCGAGTTCAAGTTGAGCTTAAGTGGAGCTTAAAAAGTCGAGCTCGAGCTCAAGCTCGACTTATCTATTATTTGTGAAACTCAAGCTCGGCTTGAGTTAGCTCAATTACTTAAAAGAGCCAAGGTCAAGCTTGAGCTTTGAAAGAAAATTAAAATGCAAATTAAGAGAAAAAAGAAGATTATGTGCAAAATGTTAGTAATGCTCATATTGTTGTTAGTTCTATCAATTAAATATGTAAATTAGCAAAAACTCCAAACATAAATACCGAAATAAATTAAATTAATGAAAATATATTATCAAAAATGAATATTAATTTTTATAGCATTTGTGTTCATGAGCCTACATAAGGCAAGCTTTGGTCTACTTGACCTCAACTTGATAAATAAATGAACCTAAAAATTTTGCTTGAACTCATTCATTTAGTAAACGAGCCATATTCAAAAGAGCTTTAAATGACCCAAGCTCGAGCTATTCATGAATTGCTTGATTCGTTTTTAGCCCTATTTATGGGAATACCCTAGTAGTTATTTGCATATTCATATTAAGCTTCATGCTAGTGAGGGATATAAAGGGATTTTCAAGCTACACAACCCCCTTTATCCAAAAATTGGATAAAAATGAAACACTAAGCACGACACATGTGGATTAATAAGTAGAGAAAGAACATTGATGAATATTGTTTTGCCTTTCATAGATAAGTTGTAAACATAAAACTACACAAACAAATAAATAAATAAAACCCACATAAGAATACTTCCTAACCCAATATTTTTGTACTACTTACCTTGTAAACCCTGAGATGGCCGAGTCGACTTCATCTCCAGATGGAACAGAAAGTGGTATGCAGCAATTGTCTGGAATCTGAAAGTTAGCCTCAGAAGAAGTTGATGCTTCCATGGCTGTTTTAACAATACAAAACAAAATGTAATGAAGTTCACCATGAAATATATTGTAGCAAGATCCTAACATATATATAACAACTACAAATTCTATTAAGTTTGACTGGACATGCATTTTCCTTAGTAAAGGTATGCAAAATTGGCGCTATATGGTCTCCTAAAATTTGATTAAAAAATAAAGTACCGAATTAGTATTAGGTTAACAAATTTATTAAAAATATATATATATATAAAAATTCATAATAGAATAGCAAATTGATCATATATGCTAAGAAATTGATAAGCTTGCTTGATTGCCATTTGGATTTGGATTGTCCAGCATTCATTGTGCATATTAAGCCATTTGTATTAATTCCATCCGACTGGGTTTAAGATCGTTGGATGGCTAAGTAATGCCTGGCAGGTAACATCTTTTGTACCTTTCGGGAAACTTCCCTGATAGAAAGGTATGTTGCTAGAGAAGTTATTTGGTGGTCCTTGACATTGAGGAGCTTCTACATATCATCATTCTGCTCAGTTCACACATTTTTTATTAAATTACGATTGTGCCCCACAAACAAATTACCATTAAGGACAAAAGATGCACACCTTCCCTCCCAACCCCACCATTGCCAACCACCACCCCTAACCACCACCGCCCCTGCCCCACAACATCGTGACCCCCAGCTCCCCACCATTGCAACCCCCTCGCTAGCCCTCCCACCACTGTGTGCCCCCTCCCCCTCCCCAATCCGTACCACCACAACCCAACCCACTGCCTAGGCCCCACCATTGTGACCACCCCTCCCCCAAAGATCTAGGAGGAGGAGAAGGAAAAAGAAGAAAAAGACAAAGAAGGTGGCAGCGATGGAAAGGGACAAGAAGGGAAGAGGTGGAGGTTGGGGAGTTGGTGATGGGGAAGAGAGAGAGTTGCGCCAGTGAGGGTGGCAGAGAGATAGAGATAGGGTTAGGGTTAGGGTTAGGGCTTGAAGGTTAAAGATGAGGATATTATGGGATTAAGTGGTGTGAACTGAGCCAAAAAAAAAAAAGAAAAAATATAGAATTGTTTGTGTGAACTGAATAATGATGTCAACTGACAAAAAAGTAGGGTGTAGGAATAGAAGCTCCTTCAACATTGTGCCAAGTTGCCAACACCCCAAGAGTCACAATCACTTGAAACTTTACAAGATTATGTGACTCTTGAGTAGGGGTGTGCTTGGGTCGACTTGGGTTGATTTTTGGGAAAAAATCATCAACTGAATTATCCTTGGCAAATGGAGAATTTTTTAATATGCTTACCAACACAACCACCCTCAAAGCAGGTTGCTTCAATATTTCGGCGATTTCAAACCAATGGTTTGAACAAGTTGGATGGGTTATAAATACAAAATGAAATATAACATTAGTGAGCATATAACCTTAATTTATTTATTTATTTTAAATTTCAACCAAAAAATTTAGTATTTGTTCCACATCCCAACACAAAACCAACAAATTAATCAATGCATGATGTTATTCGAATTAAAAATTAACATAAAAGAGTCAATTAACGTATAAATATGCAATAAAAATGAGGGGGGAGTATTATTTGATGAATGGTATATAAGGTTAGGGAGAGATTGCTAGTGAGCAAGTGCAAGGTAATTTTTTCATATACATATAGGCGGGTTGGGTTGGTTTGCAGACAAGTTGACAAAAGACTGTACCTCAAATGCCATATCATAGATTGATCCATGTCTTCAGCCTTTATGGCATAGCTTGCCTTTACTAGCATTGTGAGAGTAACCACTTTATTGGTGGCCATATTTATTTGAGCAATTTTCTTATTATTCTTCTTAGCAAGTATAGTGTAGTCATCTTCATCAAATTTCACCAAATATCCTTGTTTGTATCAATTGGCCCACACTTAATAGATTTTGAGTTAAACTATCAGCATAAAGAACATCATGGATTAGCATGGTGTTACCTCCCTTTGTTTGCACAGCAATGGTGCCCTCTCCGTCAACGTTCTGAAACTTCCCCTCTCCAAGCTTTACCTCCCTTTGTGCTTCTTGTTGAGTGTTCATGCAAGGATAGAACTGTTGGTTTGAAGATTCACCCTTTTCTGAAAGTTAGCTTCATTCTTTTCACGAAACCGACAATCTTTTTCAAAATGGTTAGGTTTCTTGCATCTTGTGCATTTTTTGAAATAGCAGTCCATGCTTCCATGATTAGTTTTCTTGCAAAATTTGCAGCAAGATTCAGATTTTGATATACCTCTTGCAGTCTGTTGAGTATACCTTTTTCCTCCTCTTCCATGGCCACGATTAGATTGGCCTCTCTGAAATTGATTGCCTTGATTTTGTTTCTTGTTTTCTCCATCCTTATTTTCTGACATTTTCATCTTTGTTTGAAAAGCTTGCTCCAAGGGCTGATCAGAAAATCTATTCATTCTTCTTTCATCCACTTGAAGGGAACCCATTAGTTCAGGTAAACTAAGAGTTGATAAATTTGTTGATTCTTTTATGGCAGCCACCACAAGATTGTATTTGATTGGAAGGCTTCTCAAGACTTTTTCTACTACTCTTTCATCTTGTATTATACCTCCACAAGCCTTCAATTGATAAATGATTTTATAAACTCTTGTAAAGAAAATTTCGATAGACTCACCTTCCTTCATCATCAAATTGTCAAATTCTGTCCAAAGAGTTCGAAGTTTGACACCGATCATCCTTTGGACTTTTGCTGACCTTCAATGCTCTGATACCACTGTTAGGTTGCTGCAGGGTGTGATGGGGCAGCAAGAATTCAGGAGCATTAGGGAAGAAAAGTTCTGTGCAGAAATTTGTAAAAATCTGGAAATTTGTTACGAAAAATTGTGGGTATGAATCAGTTTTTATTTGTGACAAAGAAGATGAAAAATATGTTCTGACTTCAAGTTATTTGCCTCTGTTGGGCTTGCACAGCTGAATAAATTAGATGCCTATTAATACTTGTTTACAGATCATTCCAGAGTGCAACTAATTCACTCTAACTACTAACAAAAGAATTTTCAGAATTGATTTTCATCAAGATTCCACTATTTTGCTGGGCTTGTGAAAGAAAATCAGACTCATCCCTTAAACCCTTTGTTTATGGTTTACCATTGAGTAAATGCCACATCAGCTAAAATGTGTTCAACTGCGAAATTCTCTCCATTCCAGTTGTTTTGCCCTTTTTCAGAATTGATAGCCATCAAATTTCCATTTTTAATCCAACAGATGATAATAGTTAAATTTGACTCATGTGAATGCAATTTGGGTTTTGTAGTTATCTCATTTTAAAATATTGATGCTATATAATTTATTGTTTGGTTTATTTTTATGAAATTTTAGTTAGGAAGGTTGTCGATCTTTTTTTTCTTTTCTTTTTTTAAATCAAAGCATCATTCTCTATCTAAACACCTTGAGACCAATGCGCAACAGTTATCTTTGGCATTAGAGTTCCAGTAATAAACTTTATTTCATGAGGATTAAACTATTTGTTCCTCATTGTTCCTCAATTGTGCAAAATAAATCTTTTTCTGTAACTGATAGTCCTTTTAGCAGCATGTGCTATTTTTGCATTGTTAATTATATCACATATTATGTCACACCCAGGATTTCTAAACCTAATGAGATGAACTAAAAGAAGGTAAGTCAGTACCTAAAAAGTCAAACCAATTAAAGAAGTCCATGATTACGTTAGGGTTCAATGACCCAGAATACGGTCAAAGGAATTCATTCCAGTTTTGAAACTTGCAAACTCATTCATTTTAATCTTGATTCAAATTCCATTTTATTTGACAATCATCTAAACATGTTGATAATGTTTCCAACTTTTAAAATTTCATAATAAAATTCATCTTTTCCCAAACAAAACATAAACTTCAATATATAGCCTAACCTAAGCATTCACTTCCAAAATCATTTTAGAAAATTATAAAGCATGTGAGCACATAGACAAGCTCTAATTCATATACTTCATTATTTTCAATAAAAATGTCACTTACTTGACATCCAATCTCCCATCTTTGACAACTAAACTTTAAAATATCATCCAAAGCATATTAATCATGTGAACTTACTCCTCTAAGCATAAATCAAATACTTTACAAAATTTATCTAAAATAAAGTTTCAAAGGTACATGGCTTTAAAAATAAAGCCCTAATCTACCAAAATGTTTAGAAAAATTTTACATTTCAATAACATGGCATATAGCACCTAATACTTCAAAATTTTCATTTTACATCATGGTTATCAAAATAGCAAATCAGATCGTAGGATCATACAATTCTATATTGACAAAATGATCCAAATTAGTGTTATAGTAGGTTCCAAAGTAGGATCGTGTGGGATAGTGTAGGACTTGTGATTTTTCACCTTATTTTTAATATATATCATCCTTATTTGTATTTTTACCTTATTTTTAATAGGAGGTACAATCTTATGATCTTTGATCCAATCCTACGACCCAATCCTATCCAATCCACAATACCCTCTCACCGATCCTACATAGAATCTCGATTTTAAAAACCATCTAACACAAGGTTGTTAAAATCGGGATCCTATGTGGGATCTTTGGGAGAAAGTCATGGATCGGATCGTAAAATCGGATCAAGAATTATAAGATTCTAATTTCAGTGCAAAGTAAATTGAAAAATTATCTATAATAATAATGGTCGTAAAATAATTTTACAATCATTAAAGAAAAATGATAATTTGATATAAGGTATCTTCTATGCTAACATTTATTAGAGGAGATGCTTTGAGAGGGATTTATGGCCAAATTTTTCATATAGACATACATATGTAAGAAATAAATAACAAAAAAAATTTTTCGGTTGGAATGGGATCGTAGTAGAATCATGATTGTAGTATGATTCTACAAAATTTAAGATCCTAACTTGATTTGGATTGTTTGGCTCAACTGGGGTTATACAATTAAGATCCTAATGAGATCCGGGTTGTTTGGCCCAATTGGGGTTATACAATTGTAAGATCCTACGATCCGCATCGTGATTATGATAACCAACCATACTCTAACATGCCATTCAAGATAAATTAATTTTGAGTACTCCTTTTTTCATAAACTTTCAAGATAAAACACCCTAGGCATGGCATCTAACAAGTGGTAGCATCAAGCATCCCATTTTCATGATTTTTTTAAATTACCTAATGTTGAGAATAAAATACATACTGGAACATCACAAAATTCCTCATCCAAGAACAAAATAACAAAAAAATGCTTTTAAAATTAAGAACAACCTAAACGTGTTTACTTTAGAAAATCCTACCCTTTAATTTTTACCACAAAATCAAAAGAGATGAGATGAGAGGATTGAGTTTTACCCAAAAAAATTGAGAAGTCCTCCAAGTGAAGTAGACTTCAAGAGAGCTGCTTCTTCTCCAATGGTCACAGAAGCACCAAGAGGGGCATTTGGGTCTTAACTGTACAAGTGTATAGAGAGTGTGTACAATCTTGGGGAGACCACAATGGAAGGGAGTGAGGAGAGCCTGACCCTTTCAAGTCTTTCAACTCAAGAAGACAATGCTAAGCTCACCAGATGAAGAGAGGCTCTTTGCCTGAGAAAAAATGTGAAACAGAGAGACAGCTTTTGGTTTGTGAAAAAGACAAAAAAGCAAAAGTGTCGGTTAAAGCTACGAGGAAAGGAAGAATTATTAGAAATTTTAGAAACAAATTATAATAAATAAAAAAAAAAACTTTTAATTTTTAGTTTTATCATTTTAAATTTTAATATTTTAATTTATTTTCAATCTAAACTATTTATTTATTTTTGTTAAATAAAATTGACAGAAAAAAATTTTTAGTCATTAAATTGTATATATAAAATATCTAAAATATTATTTTTATTGATTTTAATGATTGAAATATCTATTTTTTCATCGATTTTAATTAATGAAAATAAACAAATAATTTACATTGAAAATAAATTAAAAGTTTAGATATTAAATTGATAAAATTAAAAATTAAAAATTTATTTTGTTATAATGCTCAAATCTTAAGAATTTTTTTTGTAATTTTTCTAAAATTTTATTTTGTGATATTTTGAAATTAAAAAATTACAATTTATATTAATCGGATTATTCCTTATTTCCAAACTACTTAAAAATGGTAAATTATCATGTTTTAAGGAAAAACTTTTCTGTTACACCATTGGTTCAGATTATTATATCAATAATGTTACATGATTTTTTTGAGACTACTTTAATAATGACAAAAGAGGGAGGAAGGTCACCAAAGTTTCCCTAGAAGCTTTGCAACGTGCCAAGTTGTTGTTGGTCCAAAAAGAATTGAAAATTGGAAAAAGAAGAGAAAAAAATATAAATAAAATAAATGTAGTCTAGCATATCATTTAATTTAATAATTGTGTAACATCACTTTATAGTGTAAAGTTGTTAATTCGACTCTTTACAACAAAAAAATAATAATAATAATTGATACTCTTTATAATGGTGGCATTAGTGACACTTCTCTAATTTTAGTCCGTATAATCTATTACTCATTATATCTGTCGTTTATCAACTTCCTTTCTCCATTTGTTAGGTGTACGGGGGTAAAATATCCTCTGCTTTCCGTACTCCTTGCACTCCAAGCTTCTCTTGACGGCGTCTAACCTGGCAACACAGAAACGGTGAGCTGCCCGGCGGTGGTGTGCCGGATAGACCCTCCGACGATCAAGTTAGGTCACTTGAAAAAGAAGGCTAGAGGGAGAGTGTATGGTTCCGATGGCTTACCTCCAACGTTCCCCTTCTTCTCCTTTTCTAGGCTGGCCATGTAGCCTCAAGGTTGTGCGCGCACTTCCTCTGCTGTCCTTCCCTGGACAGGTGGCAGTGCGCGCCTCTCACCACCTTACGCGTGTAAAGGTTTTGTCCTTCCACCAGTACACGCAGAACTGTCTAACGGTATTGAAGCGTGCGTGGAGCAGATGTCCTCTCCCTCGCGCCATTGGTCCAGGTGGCACACATAACCGGAGTACCATAGCCGGCCTATTACTTGTGGAACATCACCATTACATGTACATAACCGAGCTAAATATCGCCGTCCTGTCCCTTGGGATCCGGCGAAAGCCAGACCACTCCGGCCGAGCTACTCCAGACCGGCTTATCGGGACCAACCGGTTGCGAGGCATGCCAGCCCCCAACCATTCCATCTTAATTCTCGGTCACACGAAGTCGTTCATCTCGGCTGGCCGGTTAGAGGCATGCCGGCCTCGCTGAAGCCTTGGCCCAGCCCGGGTCATCCAACAGCTCGGTTTCCATTCGCCATTCCGAACTCCGTCCGGAACACAGCTCGGCTAGGGTCCCTGACAGCGCAAGTTGGTCGCGTCAACAGAGTTAGCTCGGCGCCGTGCACTCCGCTAAGTCTCACGTTACCTCAGCTCAGCCGTACTGTCACGCAAATCTTCCCTCTCATTAGGTGTGGTTGGGATCCAACTAAAAAACGTAACATTTTTTCAAAATGTTTTGCTCTTAAGTTGATTTTTTTTTTTAATTAATATATGTAGGGGTTATTTTAAAATAGTGAGACAAATAAAAAAAAAAATTTATACAAGTAGTTTTGTGATGAGGTGTAAGTAAAAAATTATAAAGGTGTAAGTGTGACTTACACCCATTTATATTTATATAAAAAAAAAAAAATTCCAATGAAATATAATTCTCCCATATATATATATATATATATATATTCTAATATTCTAGGCCCATACGCCTTTGCTTTTAGGATGGCCAAAAGAGAGGCCTAACCACATAGAGATAATTACCTTTAGATGGCCAAACGAGAGCAGCACTATAATAATTAAAGTGAAAGTGGAAGAACAACAATTGAAATCTAATTGGTCTTGAAAAAGTTAAGGGAAAAAATAAAAGAAAAAAACAAATTATATTAAATCTCCTCAAAATATCAATCATTTACACTTTATCCTCTTAATATTTTAAACCTAACAATTATCTCCTTAAATTATTTAAATTTGAACATTAAGTCTTTCTATTTTGTCAAGTGTTGTGCACATCATGACTATATTAAATTTTATAACTAAATTACTCTATTTTATCTTTTGTAAAAATTTAATATAATCATCATATGCACAGCATTTGATAATTTTTCATCCAAATATCTAATAGATAACTAACAGAAGGACTTAATATTTAAATTCAAATAGTTTTAGGGGATAATTGTTAGGTTTTAAAATATTAGGGAATAAAGTGTAATAGTCGATAGTTTAGAAGGATTTAATATAATTTGTCCAAAAAAAAAAAGAAGGTCATGAGAAGCATCTCACGTGCCAAGTCCTTATTGGTCCAAAAAAAAATAGAACAAAAACTTAGAGAGAGAGAGAGAGAGAGAGAGAGAGAGAGAGAGAGAAAAAGGGAAATGGAGTCCAACAAAATAACATATATAAAATATATATGGGGTGGGGTTTTCTCATGTTGATTATCTTAATTTAAGAGAGCGTTTTGAATTGGTAAATTTATTTTGAGACTGATTTCATTTTTTTGAACAATTCACTTTTTAAAATTTGTTGGGTAGAATATTCATGCAAAAAATAAGATGATTGGATATCAGTATCTATATATTTGAATTAAATTTATATTACAAAAAATAGATGACTATTCTTAAAATTATATTTGTCATCCACTTTTTAAAAATAAATATGATTCAAATGTCAAAACATTTTTATTTTTTGCATAAATATCTATATATTTGATTCAAATTTATATTACAAAAAATAGATAGTTATTCTTAAAATTATATTTGTTATTCATTTTTAAAAAATAAATACGATTCATAGTTACCAATATCAAATTATTTTAATTTTTTGCATAAATATTACACTCAACAATTCCTAAAAAATGTACGATTTGAACCATCAAAATCAATTCAAAATGAGCCTACTATGTCCAAACGCTCTCCCAAATCGAGATAGCAATTTGAAAAAAGCCAAACCCTATATATGCCGTAGTCTAGGCCTATATGGTCTTTGATTGGGGAAAAAATTATTATTATTAGTTTTTGTCACTTGTTAAAATTTATTCTAACTAAGAGATCATCCCAACACCCCACACAAAAAAGGAAAAAATGAATTTATTCACATATCTTTTTAATGAACAAATAATATATAAAATATGATTGATTCGGTAGTACAAATATATATTTTTTTAAAATGTATTGATTCTATGTAAAATGGTAAATTCTATTATTTTACACCAATAAAAAAAATGTATACCGTTCACACATACTTTGTGTGAATAAAATGGAACTCGTGAGGGTAAAGGCTCCTAGGCACTTTCGCTTTGTTTGTTTCGACAAAGAAATTGAAAATATTTTTTATAAAATTTAGTTGCAACTATAAAACTAATATATTAGTTATAGTGTTGGCAATGATGATGAGGTGGTAGAGGGTGGTGAAAGATGTGGTTGTGGTGGTGAGTTGTGGTAATGTGGTAGTATTGCGTTTGGATAATGTTTTTCACTTTTAAAGTGGAAAGAATACGTTTATTTACTATTGGCCTAGTTGAAATTAGCATGTTATTACGGTGGAGGTCTGAAATGAGACCGAATCACAGTTGACTTGTAACGCTTGGCATTATACCTTTTAAAGTTGCGTCTTCACCACTACTTATGAGTTTTGTGAGATGGTAAATACTTGATCCTACATTCACCTTTTAAAAATGAAAATTATTTTTTGTCTAACAAATTTATTTTTGATTGACCACAAAAATAAGTTCTTAAAATGAGGACAACATATTTTGGGTTCGTTGGGGATGTAGGTTGACTTTTTGACTTTTTAACTATTTTAGCCTGAGGCTAAAAAGTCTTATTTGTGATAAGTTTTTTTAGTTTTTTTTTTATTTTTGTGAGAGAAAAAATAAAATGATTATTGTTTGGATGTGACATTTTGTCTTTTTAGATTAAAAAAACTTATTTTATCTTTTTGTTACTATTTTAACTAAAAAATCCAATTTTAACTTATGGTAAACGAAGACTTTAAAAAATAATCCCAGTGAAAACAAACACATCGTTTAATTCAAATTAAAGGTGAAAGAAGTTCGAGAACAAAAAATTGGAATAGTTGGTCTTGAACTGGACTACATGTATGTGTAACTAAGGTTTTACTAGTACTTGGTAATTATTGGCCAAAACAATTTAATTAACACATGCTCTTAATATCAAAAGTTTCAAAAATACAAAGTGAAACCCGTAAATTGAAAACAAAAAAGATAAAAGGCAGGTTTATTCCTTAACACGTGTTCTTTTCTTATTTTAATTATTTAAGTTTTAATTTTATTATTTTGATCCTTAAAATTGTCAATTTGATTCAATTTGATCTTAACTTTAACGTCCGTCTATATCGATAATTGGAATAATATGGATAAAAGATAATCAAAAATGCTTGGGACCCCTTTCTTTGGGGGACCCCCACAACCCCCTTTGTAAGGGTCCCCAAAAAAAAAGAATCTTAATCATTGTTGAAAGATAATTTTGATTCCTAAAATATGTGTTCTTTGTTAGTTTAGTCGTTTAGGTTTTAACTTTTGTCATTTTGATCATTAAAGTTGTCAATTTAAACTAATTTAATCCTAACTCCAATCATATTATTACACGTCTATTTACCTTGAATATATATATTATCGTACCGTATCACCATACACAACGACTTTTTCATTTCTCATTAATTTATTTATTTTATTTTATTTATTTTCCTTCTTAGTAGTAATTCAAACCCCAAATCACGACCATCATAAGATAAAGAGAGTAAGGAGTCGTTTGGGATGAGACTAATATAAAATGTAGGGTAAATTGCACTTATATTCCCTGAGATTTAGGTTTAATACGTATCATTCCCTGACATTTGAAAAATTATACTAATCTCTTGTCATTGTAATTATTTAGACAGAATGAAAATATTGAACTAATGCACTTTCTCTTTTTTTATTTTACTTTACTTCCTCTGTGTTTTTTTTTTTCCTCCCTTTCCTTTGCTTTACTTTTTTTTTTTTCAATTTAATTTCCTCTATTTTTCTAGTATGAGTTATTGTCTTTTATAAAAGTAAGGGAGTTTGTGAAATGAGACTATTAACCACATAGGTGGAAATATAATTTCTAGAACGTCAAGGGATTGGCTGTAATCGGACCAAATCTCAAGGGATGTTAGTATAATTTACCCTAAAATGTAATGAGTTTTGAAAAAAGAAAACTTATTTGGTTATGAGTTTTGAGAAGACTTTTGAGTTGTATTTTAAAATTATTTTGGGTTTATTTTTTTTTAATATTTAAAAATCTTCTTAATTTTATTTTTTTAGGGTAAATATTTTTTATTGTGCGTTGTGTTTACTACATTTATGGCTGTATTTTTTAAATATTTTTTTATTTTTTAAAAAATTTTACGTTTTCAAATTTTTTTAAATTTTAAATTTTTTTGGATCACCTATATACATATAAATCATAACAAATTATTTGGCCAATACTTAAAAAAATAACAAAATATTTTTTCAAAAAAATAAAAAATTTCTTTTCTTCAAAAATTTAAAAAAATAAAATTTAAAGAACAAAATAAAAAATATTTTTTTGAAATTTAAAAAAAAAATAAAGTTTTGAAAAAAGTTTGATTATGAGTTTCGAAAAGAATATTAAAAATTTTGTTTAGTTGTGAGTTTAGAAATTTTTTGATCCAAATCATGATTTGAAAACTTAACCAAACGGTACCTAAGATTTTGTGTTGTGTTACTTATATATATAATATATATTCATTATGACCTAACCATCTAAATTACTCTAACATTACTTAATGACTAATAATTTAGACGAACAACAGAGATATGGTGAAATTGATTCAAATTGACAATTTTAATAACTAAAATGATAAAAATTGAAATTTAAAGAACTAAAATGAGAAGAAATATATACTTTAGGAATTAAAAGTGTCTTTTATTTATATTTTCATTATCAATTTAGATGGACATTAGAGATAAGATTAAATTGACTCAAATTAAAAATTTTGGGAATCAAAATAATAAAATTGAAATTTAAGGGACTAAAATAAAAAATTAAAAAAACACATATTTTATGGATTAAAACTCTCTTTTATCCTTGAAAAAATAATACAATCGAATCCATAAAATTAAATGAGTCGACCCATGTACCGCTAATAATTTGCAAAACATCTATAATATTATGTTGAGTAGTGGTAGGGCCGTCGACAAATCGAGGCTCGAATTTATTTATTTATTTATATGTTTATTTTTTTTGTGTGTGGAAGGATTGTTATGTGTAGGGGTGTATTAAAAAATTTGTTAATTTCATATAATTTTGTATGTGTCTCTGTTATATTTCTATTTCAAATTAGAAAGACTCGGAAGAAATTGAAATGGATTGTTTTTTCTGCAAAAACAATACCAAAGCCATTTCAATTTCTTCCGAGTCTTCCTGATTTGAAATAAAAATATAATAGGGACTCATACAAAACTATATAGAATTAACAAATTTTAACTAGCAGCCTAACCGATCAGTCAATTTTATCACCTAACCACTCCAACCCAACTCACTCACCTTATTAAACCACACAGGCTGAGTTGGTGCGAGATATTTAATTTTTTGACACACCCCTATACATAACCACCATTTCAAAAAAAAAAAAAAACTAACACAGCCCAACAAATAAAAACAAAAAACCAACAACAACTAAATCAACACAACTCAACAAATAAAAAATAAAACTAAAAAACAATTATGAGGCATTCGAGCCTCGTTTTGTCGATCCCCCAAGCATTAGTCTAATATATTATACTCAACCCACCATGTATGTACATATTTGTATTCGAATTGAATTCATGCTCGTAACCGAATATGTACCGGTGGGGTGATGTCAATAAATAAAATAAAACCCACATATCTATGAAAATTGCTGATTTTAGGTTCATCAAAACTTTGTTGAAATGGTCATTTTCCTCAAATGATCAAGGTCGGTTTCGACTTTTTTGGGATTCAAAGTGAATCTTAAGTATGGGCCTTTCATATATATTTAAATTTTTTCTTTTTGATGAAAAGATTATGTATCAAATTTTGTTTTTTTGTTTTAAATTTTTGCATTTAAAGGTTGTTTAGAATAATTTAGATAAGCCTTCGTTTGACAATGACTTTTTTAATTGGCTTTTTGACTTTTTTGACTTTTTTAGCTTAGGACTTTTTTGTTCGTTTAATATTCTTGATTGGCTTTTTAACTTTAGAATAGTAGATTTTTTTTTTGTCTTTTTGTGATTTTTGACTTTTTGTATTTTTTGACTTTTTTTGTCCTTTTGTAATTATTTAGCCTAACATGAAAACCAAACACCACCTAAGTATACTTTTTCTATTTTTAATAAAAAAAAAATGCAGAAAAATAGAGAGGTGATATGATCCACAAAAGATAAAATGATAAAAAGTGTATGTATATCGTGTACCCAAATGGTGCTTTAATAGTGCTCACAAAAAGACTATTAAAATTTACTTAAATATATAACAAAGTTTACAATAATAAAAAAGACTAAAATATAAGATGGAGTACCAAATAAAAAGTAAATTAATTCTTCTATTCTTTGTTTTTTTTTTTTTTTTTTTTTTTTTTCATGTCCAAAATTGTACTTCTAGGAATAGTGACATGTTTGATAGATTTTATCAAAAATTATTAATATCATCATAATGCTAACTTAATCCTCAATCATTACAAATCAAATAATCAATTAAAGACAACATAAAAAATAATAAAAACATATAATTGTAATAGACAAAATATATATAATCAATGATCAAATAAATATTTAATCAAACAAAAATAAGAATTCATCTCTATTATAGAGTTTGTATCTCGAAATCTAACTTTATTTTATAAATTTGAGACTTTCCATCATAGTTGAACAAATAATAAAACAGAAAATATATATATATATATATATCAATACATAAAAAGCTAAGAACTATGATAGTTCTTCAATTAGTTTTAAAAATAAAAATAAAAAAATTAGATGAATACTTCTAATTCTTGTTACCGACAGAAACCAACTGGTAAAAACTTTGGTTTTATTATATGTTTATAATTATATCTCAAATGTATTTAAAATATAAATTGAGAGTCTCAAAATGTTGGCCTTTTTATTCAGATTGGACTTCTTCTTATAAAAAACTTTAGATCTTTTTAAAAATTATCTCTGACCTCCCAAAATATAAAATTATATAAAATGATAGTGTTTTTTGATTTTTTATTTATTTATTTATTTCACTAAGTTAATTTATAATTTTTTTGAAATTTTTCTAAAACATATTTATGAAAACCAAACTATGGCCTTTATCTTTTATAGAAGTAGGAAAAAGTAGGGGAAAGGCCGCCCTTCTTCTTTCATAACACCAATAATTTATTATGAAATAAATACAAAATGATAGAAGAAACTCAAAGTGAATACGTTTTCAAATAAGAAATTAAAGAATAATGCTATATGTATTAATTGGTATATCAATTAGTGTACTAACAGATAATATGTTATAATTTTAAAAATTTTAAGTATTCATAATTTATATAATAAATGGAATTAATAATAATGTTATAATATACGTTAGAGCATGTAGCATCACGGAAAATCAAAAGGTCAGCATAGAATTAAAAAAAAGGGTAGAAATACATAGTCGCCATTTTGGGAACATAGTAAAAAGCCACGTTTTTTGACAAAATATCCAAAAACGTAGCTGTCAAAAACGCCAAGAAAGCCATTTGGCAAGTGCCAAAAACGCAGCCGTAAAATTACAAATTAGGGCCTATGAAAAAAAAAATAAAAAAATAAATCTCTTATGTTGGGTAAGGGTATTTTGGTCATTTTAATTTGATTTGACACCATAAATAAATATTAAACTAAAAAGCAAAAAGTCAGCTTTTTACCAGCTTCCCAAATCACTTCCAAAAAAGTCAAAAACTTGATAAAAAGTCAAAAACCAACTTTTTACCAACTTCCCAAAACAACCCATAATAAATGGCTTTGAACGGATGGAGCTAGAGTGTGGTTAAAAAAAACGAAAAAAAAGAAAAAGAAAAAGAAAAAAAGGAAAGGGGGGGGGGGGGGGGGGGGGGGGGGGGGGGGGGGGGGGGGGGTGGTTAATAATCTGCTTATTTAGAGTGCCACTCGGCACATTCTCAAGCAATACCAATCTTAAGTGGTGTTTTGGGAAATTGATAAAAAACTGACTTTATTGATTATTTTGGGTGACTTTTTTGACAAAAAGCTAACTTTTTTGGTTAAAAAAGCTAAAAGTCAAAAAGTTGATTTTTTACCAATCTTCCCAAAGTGCCCTCTCTAATTTACATATATTTTATATGATATAATATGATATGATATCAATATTAAGAAATTAAAAAAATTATATTTTATATGATATGATATCAATATTAAGAAATTAAAAAAATTAATACATCACTTGGTAAAAAAAAAATTTGCATCAATATCTAAAAAACTGATATATCAACCATACAATACATATCGATAGATATTAGGAATTACAATGGGAGATACCACTACAATAATTATTATGTGTTGCATGTTGAATTATATATCGATGGATATTAGGAATTACAATGAAAGATATCTGAAGATTGTTAATGACTGCAACAATTATTATGCGTTGCGTGTTGTTGTTTGTTATTGCCACTGCTTTGTTGGTACCTAATACTGTATTTGGTTAGAGGATTTGAGAATGGATTTGGAAAGGAAAAGGAAAAAGATATGTGAAATTGGGTAAAATGTAAGTATATTTTATTTATATTTCTTTTCAAATCTCTCAACTAAACACAATCTAAATGGTGATGCTTTTGTAACAAAATATTAGATAGCCCAAAAAAAATTACTTAAAAATTTGGCAAAAAATAAAAATATACTTGGAAATTTTCAATTCAATAAATAATGATTCGATAAGACAATAAATAGCTTTATTAGTATTGGGTTCATTACAAATTTATTAGAAATCAACTCATACAGTAAGTAAATGAAGTTTAAATATATTTTAAAATCGTTAAATTTGTAAATTAATTTGGCCCGATAGAGATATATGCATTATAAAAAATCAAATTATTCGATTTTTTTTTTATCAATCGATAGAAGAGTAATTATAAATATAACAAATATTTATATTATCAAATAGCTACTAGTCGACAATAGATAAAAAGTCAACAAAACCTAACATAACCAATAAACCAAGTCCCTTCAAAAGTAAAATAAACCAAGCCCAACAACCACTATCTAAACCCCCATAATAGGAGAGAAATAAACAAGGGGAACTTACCAATAAGTCCCATATACAAAGTTCAAGATCTATCTAATTTCCAAACAAAACACTTACACCAATTAGTCCTATATATTTTTAATTGTTACCAAAAAATCCTTTTTTTTTTTTCAATTTACAGATGCTGTTACATTCTACTATCGTCAAACTTCCATCAAACGGTCATCGGAAACTCGTCGGAATATTCAACATCATCGGAAAGTTGTCGGAGTATCGCCAAGAAGTCGCCGGAGTATTGCCAGAAGTTCACCGGAGTATTAAGAACGTTAATGGAAGTCGTCGGAATGTTCAGAATGTTCACGGAACGTTAAGAATATCATTGGAGATTCCCCGGAATATCCAGAATATCACCGGAAAAAATAAAAATAAATGGAGAAATTAGAGTGAAAAAATATAGCAAAATGTGCTAAATATTGATAAACTAAAAGAAAAAAAAAAATGGAACGACAAAAAACAATAACAATGAAAAAAACATATGCTATTTTTCAATTTTTGTAAGGTTTAAGCAAATAATCTCCAATATTGATCAAACTGAAAAGTAAGTTTTGAAACTGTAAAATATTACAGTTTCAAAGCAAAAATCTATTAAGTATTTATTCTTATTAATCAAACTGAAAAACATGTTATGAAACTGTAAAATTTTACAGTTCTAAAGACTGTTATGAAAATGTAAAATTTTACAGTTTTATACCATGATTCATTCCAGTACCAAAAAAATTTGAAACTGTAAAATTTTATAGTTTTCATCGCTTGTAACTAAAACTCGAAAATAACTTGTTCAGAACTTAAAAATTTTCTCCATTAGAACAGAAAAAGAGAAGTATATAACAAAGAAAATGTAAAAAAAAAAAAAAAAAAAAAAAAAAAAAAAAAAAAAAAGAGATCGAAGGAGAGAGGTGAATATAGAGAGAGGATTGTACTCCGGCAACAATTTTTTGTTTAGATCTAGCCGGATCTGATATTAATCTACTCAGATCTGATATAAATCTACACAGCACCAAAAAAATTTGAAACTGCAAAATTTTACAGTTTTCACCGCCTGTAACTAAAACTCGAAAACAACTTGTTCAAAACTTAAAAATTTTCTCCATTAGAACAGAAAAAAAAGAAGTGTATAACAGAGAAAATGTAAAAAAAAAAAAAAAAAGAGATCGAAGGAGAGAGGCGAATATAGAGAGATGATTGTACTCCAGCAACTATTTTTTGTTTAGATCTAGCCAAATCTAATATAGATCTACATCAGATTTGATGTAAATCTACTCATCTTCTTCGTCAGAAACATATTTTATTTATTGTCGGTGAGAGTGAAGTAAATAGTCGGCGGTCGGTGGTTGCTAGTGAATCCCAATCGATGGTAGTCGTCGGTCGCCGGTGACTATATATCGGAAAGAGAAAGAGAAGAAGTAAGATATGGTTACCCCGTCAACAATCGCAGGAAAACACAAAGAGCAAAAGAGACAAAGAAGAAGAGAGGCAAAGAAGAAGAATAATAATGTTATAGGACTTTTGGGTATAAGCAAAAAGTTATGGGACTAAATAGACTACACGCTTTTCAAACAAGATTTCCTGATAATTTCTCCAATAAAGAATCACCATAAATCTAAGCCCAAGCTCAAGCCAAGCCTAAATCCAAACCCAAACCCAACAACCACAACCCCCATAATGGGAGAGAGATATATCACCATTACAAAGGGAAAGGGTATCAAACTCTTCAATATAAGAGTTGAATCCAAGACTTTCTATGCCAAATGCCGTGATTAAATTATTAGTGTTTGACTTATTTTCAACTAATTACAAATTTGTTTAAAATTGATTTATTATATAGATAAATTATATATATATTTTACAACTCGTTAAATTTTAAGCTAGTTTGCACAAACTGATGAAAGAATGTTCGTGAGGATAACCTCTCAAACCTTAATGCCATCTTTGATTATCTCCATCCCATAGGACTGGATTAGCAAACATCAATTATGTTTAATTATGAAAATAGCATGAGAGTAAGAGTTTTATGGGACTGGTTATGTTGTATTTTCGTAATTGTTTTCTGAAAAGTTCAAAAATTAAGCCAATGAAAAATTAAAATAAAAAATAAAAACAAAAACAAAAACAAAAATATTCATTATTTTTATGTGATTTTCTCTTTTTTTAGATTAGAATTTTTAAAATTTTAAAATATTATTTTTTGTGTTTATTTCTATCAAACAAATTTTTAAATTTGATAAATAATTAAAAAATAACTTCTGAAAACTTAACCAAATAAAATTGCATTTTCATGGGAGGTAGTATCACTGATCCTATCTTATGGAATTAACTATTTTGCCCTCACTTTTTAAAAACAACAAATTGCCATTAAACCATCGGGGTGGTGGTGGAGTGGAAAGGTACCTTCCTTCCACACTGGTGAGCAGGGCCCAATTCCTGCAGGGTGCGATTAGCGGCCCGCTTTTTCAAACGTTGAAGCTGACTACTTTGTACTCTATTCGTGACTCTGCCTCCTATGTTAGGAGTTGGTGCATCAACTTTTGTCCCAGTGGCCGATCTTTTCTTTTAGGTTGAGTTAAATCTGACTAGCAACCAGTTATTTCGGAGCCGGGGCTAAGGCCCACAGATGCTATGATGCCCCCATGAAGCGTCTCTTTTCTTTTCCTTTTTTTTTTTTCATAAAAAAAAAAAAACCAAAGCCGCCATTAATGTAATAAGTGTATTTGCATAATTTTGTAAATTTAATATCAACCAATTAAAACAAAACAAACAGAACAAATGAATATATATAATTACTCTTACATCTCTAATGTAACACTAATAACCTTATCACTTAATTTCATTGTATTCATAATTACAGTCAACTTAATCTGAATATCAAACATGGACTAAGATGAGAATCCAAATCCTCCGTAGTGTCATATCCAAAACAACGTCTTTTTGGAACAAAACTTAACCAAAAAAAAAAACACAGAACATGCCTCTTTCCTCTACCCTTTCTTCACAAAGTAATATCATTTTGAGCCACTAAAGAATGCACTACGCCAATCATTCACTATCTAAATTAAAATTCTTTAGAGCCTCTCTAACTATTCATTACTTATTTTTCATTTAATTTGAGTAAAACACTCGTTTTGATATGAACTTTTTCAACTCTTTCATCAAAATCTTTTTAAAATTCTCTTTTATCCCAAAATTTTCTTTTCATCAAATTTAATGAGAAAAGAAAATCCAATTCTATGTGGGTACTTAAAAAAAAAAAAAAAAAAAAAAAAATTAAAAGTATTTACCATTTTATTGACAAATATTTATATATATATATATATATATTTTTATTTTCCCTTTCATGATTATGTATTCAATAATACAAGATACTCTTAAAAATTAACTAAAAAAAATATTTATGAATTACATTCATTCTAAATATAACTCACATTATATTAATTTTGAAACCTTCAAGATAAAATTTTGAATAAATATATATATTTTTAAACATGAAAGTTCCTAATTTTAAGATTTTGCCCTGAGTCCCGAACATCTAAGGGTGGGCCCTAACCCAAAGCCTAATATTTTTTGCAAGAAAAAGTAGGCAAGTGGGTGATACAAATGATTCTTCAATGGGGATTCAACAATGGTCACTTTTTTTTTTTTTGATCGGCTTCAACAATGGTCACTTTGGAACATGTGAGCGGGCTGACTTAACTATCGATGAGGCCTAGAGTAAAATATCAATGAGAGATTTTTAAGCAATAATGATTTTATATATAAATATCATGAAACCTACATTATCATACAAAAGGAGCTTCATCCTAAAGAAGCTACTTTCGCCGCATTGTGTGCAACTTGAACTACCTTCCTAGACAGGGGCGGAGCTATCATGGTCCCGGGGTCACGTGCCTTCCCTGGTGTTTTGGAATTTTTCTTAAACAAACATAAAGAAAATATTTTAAATAAAAAAATTTATAAAAATACTATTTTCAATGTGAATGACATTTTTAAAATAATAATAATAATAATGGTTATTTTGATTGAAAATAAAGTGATTACGATATTATTATCTATGAAAATTTCAATATAATGGTGATGTCTATCACTATTGAAATGCAAACATAATTAATCTTAATGAAAATATAGAATTTATTGAATTGTTAGTTACATTTGACATGTAGCGTTTATTCTTTATGTGTTTATTTACTATTAGCTGGTGATATTACATGTTCATGATGACGTGGTATAACTATTATATTGAATTTTTACGCATATTTTGTATAAAAAAATTACTTTATCATTATATAATTTATTTTAAAACTTTATATCCATGACTTTTTTTAATATTGTCCATGATGCACTAATTACAAATAATATTTAGCTTATTTGTTTCTAGTTTTCAAAAGATTCTACATTTTTATTTTGCCGTATTTTAATGTTTTCAATAAATTTTTTTAATATTTTAAGCAAATTTTTTTTAAAATTTTTTTTGACACACTTAACATAAATATACCTAAAAAGTATAATATTTGTGAAAAAAAATCTTTAAAAAATACACTAATTACCAAAAAATATAAAAATAATATGAAAATTCAGTACATTTTTCGTATTTTTGTGTATTTATTAATTTTTTAAAATATTTTTTCACAAATATTTTACTATTTGGATACATATCTAAGTAATGTGCATATAAAAAAGTAAAAAAATTTGTTAAAATTTAAAAAATATTCACTAAAATAAAAAAAAATACGAAAATAAAAAACTTAGTTTTCAAAAAACTAAAACCAAATACACTGATTATTTTATTTTATTTTTTCTTGAAGTTAAAGGTAAAAATTTTTGTGAAATATTTTTATAAAAAATTTTGATATTATAATTAATAAGTGTACTCTCTGATTTAATTTATTGGCTCCGTCACTGTTGCTAGATACCTTTAATACACACATAAACCTAATAAGATAGTTTTAATCTGCCAATCAACATCATTAACATTGTTCAGTTGTCTCACGAGCTCTTAACTATCAATTTGAACTTGGATTGCTTTAACACGACTTTGGATACACCATTGTAAAGCTTCAAAACATGCTCGAGCTTCCGCTGCATTGGTTGTTGAAGCATAAAATGATATTAGGGGAACTACGTGCAGGAAAAGGAAAAAAATTATCAACACATGAGGGGTGCAAGTGGCACTCCCCACCCCCAAGTCTTTCATTTGGGAGGTAATTGAAGCTTCCATAATTTTTTCATTTGGGAGGTAATTGAAGGTTCCACAGTTTCTTCCAAAACCATTAGTTACACTCTATTTCAGACCTACACTGCCCTCCTTCCAATCCCAACGATTGACAATAAGCTGGCTTCACCAAATAAACACCATTTTTATTTAATGCCCAAACAACAGAATCAGACATTTCCTCCCGCAGGATATGAATGTTTAGTATGTGTTGGACCATCATTGGAGGGAAGAGGATTCGCACCAAATTAGCATGCCATTCCTTGCTTTCATGGTTAATTAGTGAGAAACCTGGAATGAACTAAAAGCATGCCCAACCCCCTGGCCCAGTAACTCATTTGTTAAAGTTGGAATTCATTGATCTTCAAAAGGATCAATTTGTTCCCCATTCCCCACTCTCCAAGACACCCTTTTTTTGAGCAAATCTCTACCCCCCATAAAATTTTCTCGTTAGCAGTACTTAGCTCTAAGGACTTTGCTAAGTAGCAGATCCTGTTGGTCTAGAATGCGCCAAGCTAATTTAGCCAAGAGAGCTTGGTTGAAACTCCTTGGATCCCTCAAACCCAACCCACCCATTGCCTCAGGCAAACATAAGCTCGCTCAGGGTTTCCAATATAAACCTTTGCCATCCTCGCCTTTCCAAATAAACCTACCAATTATACTTCTCACTTGAAACACTGACAATAAATACATCGGGATCGAAAGCATTGAGTGCTTTGCAAGAACGCACCTACCCGCCAAGGAAAGAAGCCCACTTTTCCACCCTTGCAACTTTGCCTAAAATTTATGCAGAATTTTGTTGAAAACCTGCCCCTTATGACCTTCAAAATCCATTCTCCCAAATATATACCCGGTTTCTCAACCACTTTAACTCCCAAACACTCCTTTCAAAAATCCCTATGTTGAGAGGACGTATTGGGACTAACAAACTGATTAGATTTCTGGAAACTAATTCGAAGGCCCGATTGATAACAAAAAGCATCCAAAAATCATTTCAAACACCACACATCCTCCATTTTGAGGGGCATAAAAATCATACAATCATCCGCAAACAACAGATGAGAGATCTTCGGCCCACGCCTACTAATTGAAATGCCCCGACAGACCCCTTGAGACTCCAAATGTTCAAAGCCGAATGAAAGCGCCTGAACTACTATAAAAAATAATAACGGAGATAATGGATCACCTGACGTAACCAACACTGAGGCTGAAACAAATCTGTCCGCTTAGAATTAATGAGAATGCCAAAAGAAACTGTAGAAATACACTATTATTTTTTATGCAATATGTTTGGTAGAGCTTTATAAAGTTAATTCTACCCCTTGGTTTAAGTGTGGTATTTGGCGAGAGCTTTCAAAAATTGATTCCACACTCACTCATTGTTGAAAATACGTCTACCTAGTCATCTTCCCGGACGTCTTTCCCGGTGTCTAGCTGATTGACTGGAACAGTTTTTTTTTTTTTGGCACCTGTTATTTTTATATTTTAAATAAAAAATAATTTTAGAATTTTTTTATGAGCTTTGAATAGAATTTTGAATTGTGTGTTTGGTTATGAGCTGTAAGTTTTTGAATCAAATATCATATGCCACATCAAAAATTTCAAACTCAATTCAAAACTCTTTTCAAAACTCATAATCAAACACTCAAATTATAATTTTAAAACTTACAAACTCAAAATATAACTCTATTCTCAAATCATAATTATAAAACTCTACCAAACGCTGCCATATATTTCTCATCTAATTTTTGTCACTAAAATTTTTGGAGTTATTTGAAACTTTATGAGTGTTATGAAATGAAAAGTAGAATGGATATTTTTAACAAACATAAACATATATCAAACCAGGGAACCCTTTCTCCAAATATGTAGAACCTATACTATGTTTATGGAGGCTTTTCAGATCATTGCGGTGGGTTTGGAGTCGGGCTCCCCAAGGCCCAACGGTATCATATAGTTCGTTTCTTGATTGGAAAGCAGCTGTTTCCTTTTTCAAAATAGGACTTTTAAAGAAAACTATATAGAATTGCATTATTGGTTTTGGTTAGAGAGTTTGGACCTCTCACTGCTGGAAACTAGGCTTTTAAACGCCACTATAACTATAAAAAACGTCGCTAATTGTTTTTGTGACGTTTAGTACTAAACGTCGAAAATGCGGCTGTTACTGTACCTTTATGATGCTTTAAAACCGTTGCTATATTAGTAAAAATGCTACTAAATGTGCTGCATAACGGTACAATGACGTCACGCCACATTTAGGAAAAACCTCGTGGTAGATCTTTTCTATTTTAAAAATATAACTGTTGACATTATTCTAGAGTGGCATTTAAAAACGCCATTATAGCTTTATTTGTTTTATTTTATTTTATTTTATTTTTAAATTGTACTGATTCTTTGAGATTTAACTAAAAAAATACCTGTAATAAAGATGAAAAATATTCAATATATTGACTAAATTTAGGTAAACATAATACTGGATCAATTCATGCTTCTCAATATGCAAAAATATTTCAATTCCAAGATGAAATAAAGTTAAACTAGTGCCTAGTGGTAAGTTGAAAGTTATTACAAAACAGATCGGCACAAAAAATGCAATTCAAACTAATGAAAGCATCTACCAAGAAACAAAAATTCCCGATTTTTCTGTTGACGCAGTCAAAGAAATGTCTGAAAAATCATTGGAAAAATAAAATGAGATCTGATGTGCACTCTTCAATTCAGTCATGAGCTGCCAAAACTGCTGCTGCAACTCTCTTCAAAGATTCGGAGGCCTTGCACAGATCAGATTCAGCAAATGGAATGTTGTATGGAATAAAAGTTACACCAAAATTATATGTGAAAGGTGAAATCTGCTAGGGAAAATCGATAATTCCCACAAGTAAATCAATCAATGGGAATAAAAATTAATGCGGAAAAATTAAATCAAAAGCAATACAAGAATTTTCACGTGGTTCCCTCAATGTGAGGTACGTCCACATGATTGAAATTCGATTCCACTATCAACCAAATGAGTTTCCAAACGATTACAAACGAGACACGAATGGTCTCACAAACCACTCTTGGGTGAATTCCAAATAATCACAAATAAACAAGAGGAAAGATCTCACCAAATAGATGAACAAAAATCTTTAAACCAGAGTTGTAGAAGACTCAAAATAATTAACCCAAATCAACTTCACCAAAGCACCTAGCCGAAGATGCACTGAAAAAATTCCAAAGCTCCTAATGAACTAAGCAAATCAACTCGCACGGTTACCGAGGCTAAAACAAATCATGTAGCTACTGTTTATATGCCGAGAAAGACAAAACAATATTTTTATATTGTTAATTCTAGGGTTTGTTTTATCAAAACCCTAGCTGTAACCAAATTAGATTGGGTCTTCCACAAATTAGATATAATATATTAAAATATATTATACCTAAACCAAACCAAATTAAAATTCTTTTTCCAAAATCAATTGGGTCTCAAACTCCAATAAGGAGATATATCCCAACAATTCTTCCCCTATCACCTTAGGTAGAGACATTAACCATACCCGCCAAAGTTCGACACTTTAAATGTTTGTCCCTCGACAAAGTCTTGGTCAACATATCCGAAATATTATCATCTGTGTGAACTTTTTCGAGTTGTAACAATTTCGAATCTAACACATCACGAATCCAATGGTATCTCACATCAATGTGTTTCGATCTCGAATGAAAAGTAGAATTTTTACTCAAATGAATAGTACTTTGACTATCACAATAAAGCACATACTTTTCTTGCTTCAAACCCAACTCTTGCAAAAATTTCTTCAACCATAACTCTTCTTTGCAAGCTTCCGTAATGACAATAAATTCAGCTTCGGTAGTTGAGAGAGCAACACATTTTTGTAATTTAGATTGCCATACCACAACTCCCCCTGCAAAAGTCATCAAATACCTCGAAGTAAATTTTCTAGAATCAACATCACCGGCCATGTCAGAATTCGTGAACCCATCAAGCATCGGCTTACTATCCCTAAAACACAAACACACCTTCGAAGTCCCTCGAAGATATCTAAGAATCCATTTTATCGCTGCCCAATGTTCTTTACCCGGATTAGAGAGAACCGACTCACCACACTAACGGCGTAAGCAATATCCGGCCTTGTACAAACCATGGTGTACATCAAAAAACCAACTGCTGAAGTATAAGGAATTTTCAACATCTCTTCCTTGTCTTTCTCACTTGTAGGACATTGATTTGAACTAAGCTTGAAGTGACCCGCAAATGGACAACCAACTGGCTTTGCTTTATCCATGTTGAACCTCTCAAGAACTTTCTCAATGTAGCTTTTTTGAGACAACCAAATCAGCCCCTCTTTGCGATCACGAACAGTTTTCATACCAAGTATTTGCTTTGTTGGTCCCAAATCTTTCATAGCAAAAGATTTACTCAACTCTAATTTCAACTTGTTAATCATGGTAGAATCTTGACCCACAATTAACATGTCATTAACATAAAGTAAAAGAATAATAAATTTGCCATCCGGAAAATTTTTCACAAACACACAATGGTCCGAAGTGGTTTTAAAAAAACCGTTATTCATCATGAAAGAATCAAATTTTTTGTACCATTGCCGCGGGGCTTGCTTGAGACCATACAAGCTTTTCTTCAATTTGCAAACAAATTTCTCTTTCTCTTTTTCCACAAAACCTTCTGGTTGCTCAATGTAAATTTCTTCTTCAAGATCACCATGAAGAAATGCGATCTTTACATCAAGTTGTTCAACTTCAAGATTTATACTTGCAGCCATGCCAAGTACAACCCGAATAGAAGACATCTTCACAATTGGCGAGAAAATCTCATCAAAGTCAATGCATTTTTTTTGCCCAAAGCCTTTTACAACAAGACGTGCTTTGTACCTCAGATTCTTACTATTATTCTTTAATTTGAAAACCCACTTATTTTTCAGGATTTTCCTCCCCTTAGGCAACTTCACTAAATCATAAGTCTGGTTTTCAAGTAAGGAATTCATCTCCTCGTCCATGGCCTTTTTCCAATCACCTTTCTTTGCATGCTCAATTGCTTCTTGGTAGCTCTCGGGCTCTCCTTGATCGAAAATCAACACAAATTCATTGGGAGAATACTTTCTTGAAGGTTGTCGGTCCCTTGTAGATTTTCTTAACTCAAGTTGTGGTGACGGTTCTTGAGTTGGATGCTCTTCCTCAATTTCTGGCTCAACTTCATTAGGATTAACATCATCCTCCACTTCTTCAATAGGTGGCTGCACATCTCCCCAATTTTCATCATCAACTGAAGATGAAGGAGATGGATCCATGTCAATGAGATCACTAGTTTTTGGCTCCGGTTGATCACCTTTACCAAAGTCTTCAATTGTTTGGTCTTTAAGAAACACAACATCACGGCTTCGAATGACTTTCTTGTCGACCGGATCCCACAATCTATACCCGAATTCATCATGCCCATAGCCAAGAAAAATACATTGTCTTGACTTACTATCAAGCTTGGACCTCTCATCCTTTGGAAAGTGAACAAAAGTTTGGCAACCAAACACTCTCAAGTGCTCATAAGATACATCTTTACCAGTCCAAACTCCTTCAGGAACATCACCATTTAAAGGATAGCAAGGAGACAAATTGATCACGTCAACCGCTGTCCTCATTGCCTCACCCCAAAAGGATCTTGGCAATTTAGCTTGTGAAAGTAAACACCTTGTTCTTTCCACAATGGTGCGGTTTATCCTCTCGGCAACGCCATTTTGTTGAGGAGTCTTCTTAACTGTCTTTTGATGCCGAATACCTTGGCTGCGACAATACTCATCAAATGGCCCAATGTATTCACCACCATTGTCTGATCGGATGCACTTCAATTTCTGCCGTGTTTCTCTTTCAACCATGGCTTGAAAATGTTTAAATACTTCTAGAACTTGATCTTTAGTTTTTAGTAGAAAAGTCCAAACTTTCCTTAAATAATCATCAATGAAAGTAACAAAATAAAGTGCACCACTATGTGTTCTAACTTTTAAAGGACCATAAACATCCGAATGAATCAACTCCAAAACATTTTCTTTTCTAGAAGCAACATTTTTATAAAAAGAAACTCTATGTTGTTTACCTGCCAAACAATGAACACAAGTTTTAAGATGTGTACCTTTCAAACCGGGTAAAAGCTCTTTGTTGAACAAAACTTGTAGCCCCTTTTCACTCATATGGCCAAGCCGCTTGTGCCACAATTCGGTAGAAGTATCATCTTCAAGTGCATTGACAACACCTTTACAAATTTTCCCTTGCATCGAATAAAGTGTATGAGTCTTCTTGCACTTAGCCACCACCAAAGAACCCTTTGTGAGCTTCCACATTCCATCACCAAATTTGTTGTTGAAGCCTTCATCATCTAACTTCCCAGTAGAGATCAAATTGAGGCGAATGTCGGGAACATGCCTCACATCTTTAAGCAACAACTTGCAGTCCAAATTTGTTTCCAAGCAAACATCACCCATGCCAATAATCTTGGGCAAACCTTCATTACCCATTCGAACAGAACCATAATCTCCTTTAGTGTAGGTAGTGAAGAAATCAACTCGAGAAGTCACATGAAAAGAAACATCAGAATCAATCACCCAATTGCTCTTTTGGCCCACAAAATTGATACAATCATCTTCACAAGCGACCATGAGATCATCGGTAGTAACTGCTGTTGTCTTCTTGCTTCTTATCCACACTTTTGTCACGCCTTTTCTCCTTGTTCTTGAACTTTTGGCATTCTCGCTTCATGTGCCCTTTCTCATGGCAATAATAGTACTCAATGTCTTTCTTTGAAAAAGAACCATCTTTTGATTTGTCACGACTTTGATCACGACCATGAGGAGTCTTACTTCTCCCTCTCATTTTGCTTCGGCCTCTCACAGCGAATGCTTCCGAATGAGAGGAACCCGCTGATTTTCTTCTAGTTTCTTCATTCAACAAGCTACTAGTGACTTGGTCCATTGTGACAACTCCATCGGGCGCCGAATTACTAACTGTCACAACCAAAGTTTCTCAACTTTCGGGCAAAGAACTAAGTAGCATCAAAGCCTGCAACTCATCATCAAATTTTTTTTTCATATAAGCAAGTTGATTAACAATACTCTTTATTTTATTCAGATGTTCCGGAATAGGGTTGCTCTCTTTATATTTTAAATTAACCAACTTACGAAACAGAAAAGCTTTCTTTATGGTTGATTTCCTATCATAAAGGCCTTCTAATTTTTTTCATAAATCATGTACTGAAGTTTCAATAGCAACATGATGAAATACACTGTCATCAATCCATTGACGGATAACACCAACAGCTTTTCGATTAAGCCTCTTCCATTCATCGTCTTTCATATCATCAGGTTTGCCACTATCACCATCAATTGGCCCATACAAATCTTTACAAAATAATAGGTCCTCCATTTTAGTTTTTCAAGTTACGCAATTGCTTCCATTGAAGCTAGACATACGACACACATTCCCCTCCATTGATTTACACAAATAAATAAATCCTAATAAACCGTAAGCTCTGATACCAGTTGTTAAGGAAAATCGATAATTCCCACAAGTAAATCAATCAATGGGAATAAAAATTAATGCGGAAAAATTAAATCAAAAGCAACACAATAATTTTTACGTGGTTCCCTCAATGTGAGGTACGTCCACGGGATTGAAATCCGATTCCACTATCAACCAAATGAGTTTCCAAACGATTACAAACGAGACACGAATGGTCTCACAAACCACCCTTAGGTGAATTCCAAATAATCACAAATAAACAAGAGGAAAGACCTCACCAAATAGATGAACAAAAATCTTCAAACCAGAGTTGTAGAAGACCCAAAATAATTAACCCAAATCAACTTCACCAAAGCACCTAGCTAAAGATGCACTGAAAAAATTCCAAAGCTCCTAATGAACTAAGCAAATCAACCCGCACGGTTACCGAGGCTGAAACAAATCATGTAGCTACTGTTTATATGCCGAGAAAGACAAAACAATATTTTTATATTATTAATTCTAGGGTTTGTTTTATCAAAACCCTAACTGTAACCAAATTAGATTGGGTCTTCCACAAATTAGATATAATATATTAAAATATATTATACCTAAATCAAACCAAATTAAAATTCTTTTTCCAAAACCAATTGGGTCTCAAACTCCAATAAGGAGATATATCCCAACAAAATCAACACAATCTACTACTTACTAGATAAAAAAGATGCTCAAGTGTAAAACCTTTCTAAATCCAGCAAAAAATCTTCTGGGTCGTAACAGATACCTGCCTCAAGCTTAGGTCTCTTAATAAGTTCAGAAATTTCATCAGCAATTGAAGATTGACCAACAGATAAGCCCACTGCAGGTGCAAGATGTTATGTCCAAAGATAAAAATTTAAAACTAGGAATTAAAAGTCATGATGTAAAAGAACCAAACAAGGATATACAAAAAATGTGAAAGCTATCTGGAATATGAACACAAAGTGTTACAACATCAAGGTCATATTTAAAATAAACTTTTGATGCAGCTTCTCTTTTATACTTTTAAGGCTTTAATGTGAGATATTTATAGTGCAAACAAATTATACCTTAATTGACAGCGGGGAAAAATGGCCCAAATCAGCAAACATTGCCTCCACACCTGAGACAGTAATTCGAGAAAAATAAGTTTCCATAGCTTTGTTCATTAAGTATACTGCTGTGTTTGTAACAAAAGCGTGACCCAAAAAAAAAAAACCTGCGATTGACAGAACCACTTCCCCTAAGGACACCCAACCTTCAATGTGGTGCATCTGAGGAACTTCATCATGTATTCTGCATAGGTTACATAAACACAAGATTTTGAGCAAATAAATAATTATATTATTTAAGTGCGATCATTGTTGATATCAAGCCTATCCTTTCTTGAGGAAATATATATATATATATATATATTTTTGGGGTGATTGACTGAATTGAATTATTGAAATAGGGAGTTCACATCCATTATTGATATCAGATAATGCGAGAAACAAGAAAGTACTATGCCTATGACATGGATAGTTTAATGGTTTTAGTTGAACTAACAACTTATTAAACGACATGGAATGCAATTGCATAAGCTACTAAACCCTGTAGTGTTGACTTAGGTTGTGTTTGGATCTTGGATTTGTAGAGAGAAAAGAAATGGAAAGGGAAAAGTGAATGAAGTAGCTTCTAAGATCCAATCACACCCCAAAGAATGGTTGGAATTCAAAGGATCCAGGTGAGACATAAAAGACTCGAAGTAAACAGTATTGAAGAGGTTGCATCAGATCAAGCTACCTGATATTGCAGGAGTGAGAACAATGCAAAGGTACCATCTGATCTTTGTTGATTTGGTAGAATGCTAAGTCTAGTATGTCAACAGAGTATGGAGTACAATGCAAAGGTACCACCTGCACTATGAAGGCAAATTTGACACAGGAAAAAGAAAAAATAGAGAAATGTGTGGTTATGTGCAGATTTGCTAAAATGAAATGAAAGTGATCTCAAAGGAAATGTTAAAAATGGTAAATTTTTGTCGAATCTTCTCTCAAAACGATGAAAATAAGCACTTTTGATTATCATTTTGGACTGATAGGAGCCAAATCAACCATATCCTTCTCATTTCTGTTTGTAAAGTATTACTCGAAGGAAAACTAAATAAAAATCAGCCCAAAAGAATAAAAGAACATCTTGAAATGAGAAATAAAAATAAGTAAATACTGCCAAAAAAGCCCTAATATGTTACTCTGTCCTTTTAGTTCTTTCTCAACAATATACTGCATATTTACCAACAAAAAACAAGTGGACGACAACCCAAGCTCATTTGTCTTGAAGCAACCAGTAAACAAAACCACGAAAGGACAAACTATACCTTCACCGTTGTCATTGGCTGATATCACAATGAAGATGTATTTGAAGAGAGAAATGAGAGTGAATGTCCAGAAAATAAAGGAAAACACCCCATAAATCTTTTCATCATCCTCATGAAGGCTCAGCTTCCCGGAGAAGGTGGTCTTGTAAACATACAGAGGGGAGGTACTGAGATCATCATAAACCACTCCAAGGCTCTGATATGCTAAAGCACAGTGGAACATGACACCTTCTTCAAATTCTGATTACGCGCACAAATTTTGATCTATATTCAAAAAATAAACAGAAAGAGAATGCATAGCTTTTGATTGTGGAAAGTGGTTTTGCATCATTTAATTTTAGCAATTGCCCACCACAATTTTTTCCTGCAAATAATTTATCTCATAAATTTTAGATATTCCTTCCAAACTCATCCCAACCTGGATGGGACTGCATTCACACACACACATGCACACATATATATTGGTCGACTTTCTTCCATTGGAAACCACTCTTCTAGTTATTCTTTCAAGATAAATCTATAAATATTTTTTTTTAATTAAAAAAAACCCATTTATTAAACTAACAGAGGTAAATTCCATCCAAAACCATTCATTAAATTGAACCCAAAATCAAAAGATAATAGTATTTGGGATCCCCAAGTATAGTAGTGTGTCCTTGTTCACTTGGGTTTCTGTATGCATGTAATACAAATGCCCGTACATATATATATATATATATTTTACTAGAAGCTTTGCCCTTACTAATTCCATTTCATATATAACGAATAATTATTAGGTCAAAGGGCTAGGTAGTGAGAAATAAAATATTTAACCATTAATCCGCTTTTTGAGGTCACAAGAATCATATTCCAAACTCCACAAATACTAAGCAGAATTCCCTCGAACAAACCACAATCAATGAGATGGAGTGATATCAGTCATAAACTTGAATCTCAAATGAATGCTAGAACTGAAATTACCGCAAAATCAAGTGCATGAAAAAAAGAAAACAATCCAGATTTATATTCTTTAATATTTTTTTTCCCCAGTTTTCTCAGCAACCAAACAAAGAAAAAGGCAATGAAACAGAGCATATTCAACTCATCAGTGAAAAACAATTAGTGAAATAGAGCACATACAGCTCATCAATCACTGAAACACAGAGAGAGAGAGAGAGAGAGAGAGAGAGAGAGAGAGAGAGAGATGGTGGAGCTCACCTTAGCAGACGATGGTGCAGATGGTGGAGACCGATCTGAATCTCAGAATCTCTGCGACGAAATCACTGAGATGAAATCGCTCTGAATCTCTGAGATGAAAACTTAGATGAATCTCTGAATCGCTCTGATAAAGGTTTAGAGAGGGTTGAGAGAGAGAGAGATTTAGAGAGAGAAAGAGAGAGAAAGTAGATTTAGCGATGAAATCACTGCGAGATTTTAAACCTTCGTTGGTGCTCGCTACCTCACTCTGAGAATGAATAAGCGGTGGAGTTTCGAAATCGCTCTGAGAGAGAGAGAGAGAGATTTGGATCTTAGGTGAGTCTCAGATTCAAAATTAGGGTTCGAAAATAGGGGAGACCAAGCGCGTGAGGCACGGTGCATTTTGGAGGCATTTTTAAACGTCTCCTATAATAAAATGGTGTCGTTTTGTTAAATATGTGACGTTTCGTAAAACGTCGTTAAATATCAAAAAAAGTGACGTTTAAACTTAAACCCCTTTCTCCTGTAGTGTCTTTCAAAATGAGGGCTAAAGCTATTGTTTAAGTGGCTTTAGCACAAAGCAAGCTCTGACTGCGAGCATCATTTTAAATATCAACTGATGTACATCGTATTGGCCAATACATTTTTTTTTTTGCCTTTAAAATACTAATACACTCTAGTATACTAGTGCGAATAAAAATCACATGTATATTGATCGGTTTGTGATTATGACTCATTCATGACCCGAGTTAGAGTTAATAAGAAATAATTTCTAGCTATGAAGTTTTTTTCTTCGCGACTAATTGATATGTATCGTTCAATACTATGAATACCACTGCACCATGACCCCTAACAATTCATTTCCCTTGAACTACTAAAATATTATGATATATGCATTGATCAATTTGTGATCATATTCACCGAAAAAATTGCGATCACAACTAATTTTTTGATTTTTAATGAAAAATAGAATTTATAATGATAAATAAAAAAATATTTTAACTTTTTTTTCCTGGAAAAAGAGAAAATTATAAGAAAATAATTGCATTTTTATTTTTATTTACTAAACTAAATTTTGAATATTTTTAGAAATAGATTCCGAAAAGAATTCGGAGATGTGCAATAAAAACGGCGCCGTTTTGACATAGGCCAAGCCTTAGAGGTACAGTGCCTAACCACTGAGCAACTATGTTTCCTATCAATATTAAGAACATATATATTATTTAAACAATCAATATGTATGCATATATACTTAGGTGGTGTCATCAAAAGAAAAAAAAGAAGGGTATTTACGTGTAGGGCAAGTGGACTTATTGTCTAATAGGTCCTATGAGAAAAATTTATCATTAAAAAATGTCATTAATTGTAAGTTTTAGCGACAATTTATAAAAATCATGAAAAAAAAAGTCACTAATTGTCAATTTTTAACAACATATATAAAAAATTGTCACAAAAAAATTATTTTTAACGATAATTTTATTAAGACTTATTTTCAATAGGACTTGATGGGAATTAAGTCCAACTATTAAGAACTATTGATAGTTTACCAAAAAAAAAAAATATATATGTATATAAGTCTAATAAGGTGGATGTCATCATCTCACTTTATTATGTAGTTCTTAATTTCATAGTGGGAGAAAAATAATGTCTACCTAATTCGATTTATATTTTTATTAACTGATGACGTCACTCAATTCAATATATATATATTTGCACCTATTCATCCAAACAAGAAGCAAAATGACAAAAAAATGACTACTTCAAGAACAAACAATACAATTGGTCAAATTAACAATAAAAAAAAAAAAAAAAAAATTATCAAGTTATGCCAAAAACTACAATATGTCCATCCAAAACAACACTAAAAAAAAATTCTAAGGCTCAATTAAAATTTTATGAAGCCCATTTGGAATATTCAAAATATGTCTAAAAAAAATATATCATTATCTAAGAATCACGGTAAAAAACAAAACAAAATAAAAATACTACATTTCAATTTTGTGAGGGAGGTTGTAAATGTCTATTCTTTTTTCTTTTTTTTTTTTTTTTAACGTTTCATTATTTAAGAATGAGTCACCTACCGTGGGATTGATCTCTCCATCACTAAATGACATCCCCTGAAAAAATAAAATGAATAAGTGTAAGAGAATATATTGGAATCAATTTATTTATTTTTATTAAAAACAAACTACATTGCAAACTTAAGAAAATTGCATACCTAAGAATTTTGTGGATTAAATGATGTTTGTGAAGATAAATGTGTAGATTGTGTTGTTTAAATTGTGAAATTAAATAAATAGATTTATGAAGAAAACAAATTACATACCAAGAACATATGCTGATAATTACAACTAAATTTCAACAGAAATACACAAAACAATAAAAGGGTAAAGAGACGAAACCGAAGCCTGCACGGAAACAGTTTCCTTAAAACAGATTTCGCAGCCTCACGGGTCGAGTGCTTGAGGAAACCCGGCGTCTGTCTCCCAGGATACGACGATCAAAACCAGCTACGGCAGAAGCACTATCTATCTAGCTTAGCGAACAAAAACAGTGGCAGCACTCTCTCACAATAGGAACTTTCTGGCAAACTGACTTGTAAAATGGAAGCAAAAATTTCTATATTGAAACTTGACAGGAGGGTCTCAATTTATACATGTATAGGGGAGAGAGGAAGAGCCTCCAGCCTTTATGGCTGGTCATTAAAGCCCCATTAACCAGGATCCATACCCCCTTTCCAGAAAGATGAAAAGTTTGGATGCCCAACAGGATTCACACCCTTTAGCCAAGAAAAATGATTTAAATACTCTTTAAAATCCTATTCATGAATCTAACATCATGAAGCAATTTCTTGGCAATTTCTTATTCAAAACCCAATGGTTTTTGGCTCACTTGGACTTAACACAAAAAGTGGTTAGGACCCACTTTAATATTTAATTAAAGTCACCACACTTTAATAATAAATTAAAGTCCCCAAAAAACATTTTTTCCAACAATCCCCCACATGAATAAAAATTGACCGAATAACTCAACAAACGGACATCGTTCAACAATAAAGACTCTGAGAGAGAGTACAACGGACTAACCCCGACATCAGAGAAGGTAGCTTTTGGCTTTGAACCTCTCCCAGTGAAAACCTATCGAGTTTACTGGCTGATCAGTGAATAAGACATCTTGAACTGCTCTGCCGTTTATGTAAACTGAGACAATAGATCTCACACGGGAATTACTCCTACCACCATTATGTTCTCACTGGTGTGCCCTGTGTGGCCCTGGACACTAGCCTGGTTCAGGGAGTGGTTTCAAAGAATCTTGGTCTGCCCAATTCTTCTAGAAGCGGCCCCACTTCAAACTCACATAGGTGACTCTACTAAAGTATCCTGCAATACTTAGCTCAACAGCTTAACACATAAGAGTCATTAAAAGCTCAGCTTAACCTCTACACTTGCAGGTATCACTGATAGAAGGAATGGCTGGAGGTTTAACCTCCTCAGTGACATACCACCGTTATACGCAATTAGGTTGTCCCATTGAACCTAGATCTTGGGATCTCCAGTCAACTAGGTTGGGTTTCCATTCCGGTAACTTCCAAAGGCCTCAACCCCATTCCTTTTGACGACGTTTCGACTAACACTCGACTTAACCCTTTGGTTAGCGGATCCGCAATGTTGTCCTTAGACTTTACATAGTCTAAAGAGACAACTCCATTCGAGAGTATTTGTCGTATGGAATTATGTCTACGACGGATATGTCTAGACTTTCCATTATATATATTACTCTGTGCCCTACCAATTGCAGATTGACAATCACAATGAATACAAATAGCTGGCACAGGTTTAGACCAATGTGGAATATCTTCAATGAAATAGCGAAGCCATTCTGCTTCTTCCGTTGCTTTATCCAAAGCAATAAACTTTAATTCCATTGTTGATCTAGATATACATGTTTGCTTGGAAGATTTCCAAGACACGGCTGCCCCACCAAGAGTGAACACATATCCACTAGTGGACTTTGAGTCCTTTATATCTGATATCCAATTCGCGTCACTATATCCTTCAAGCACCGCTGGATATCGAGTATAATGCAACCCATAATCCCGAGTAGAGCGTAAATATCTTAACACCCGCACAATGCCCTTCCAATGAGAAGCATCGGGATTACTAGTGTATCTACTAAGCCTGCTAACCGAGTAAGCTATATTCGGCCTAGTACAAAACATCAGATACATTAAACTTCTAATTACCCGAGAATATTCTAACTGAGAGACACTCTCTTTATTATTCTTGGTAAAGTGTAGACTTAAGTCTACAGGTGTCGATGACACACTCGTATCTGATCCACTAAACTTCTCAAGTATCTTATCAACATAATGAGACTGAGAAAGTACAATTCCGCCAGAGATTCTGGTAATCTTAATTCCCAGAATAACATCTGCAATGCCCATATCCTTCATGTCAAATTTAGAGTTTAACAACTTCTTGGTAGTTTTGATCATTTCATCGTTACTACCTATAATGAGCATATCATCAACATATAGACACAAAATGATATAACCTCTGTCAGTATCTTTGACATAAACACACATATCACATTCGTTGATTCTAAACCCATTTGACAACATTACGTTGTCAAACTTCTCATGCCATTGTATAGTCGCTTGCTTCAAACCATACAATGATTTGACAAGTTTACAGACTTTCTTGCTCTATGTAGATTTCTTCATTCAAATCCCCATTTAAGAAAGCTGTCTTTACATCCATCTGGTGTATCTCAAGATTGCGCAAAGCTCCTATCGCAATCACCATGCGAATGGATGTTATCCTAGTTACAGGTGAGTACGTATCAAAGTAATCCAGGCCTTCTCGTTGTCTGTACCCTTTGATAACGAGCCTCGCCTTATACTTGTCAATAGACCCATCGGCCTTTATCTTCTTTTAAAAATCCATTTGCAGCCTAAAGGCTTCCAACCTGGAGGTAAAACGACTAACTCCCAGGTGCGGTTCTATAAGATGGAGTCAATCTTACTTTTGATCGCTTCTTTCCATAAAGGACTCTCAGGAGAAGTCACAGCTTCGTGAAAAGTTTGAGGTTCGTTCTCAACCATCTAAGTCAAGAAGTCTGGATCAAAAGACTTGAACATCCTAGCCTTTTTACTCCTTCAAGGCTGATCAACACCTTGATTCGCAACTTGATCATCAAAATGATCAACATCACTAGCAAGCTCACCAAATTGCTCCAAAACCTCGGAACCCCTTCTTAAGTTCGGCAAGGAAAAATGTGTTCAAAGAAACATGCATTCCTTAACTCCATGATGGTATTCCTGTGAATGTCTGAAGTTTCAGACTTATGTACAAGAAACCGATATGCACTACTATTATGTGCATAACCAATGAATATACAATCCACGGATTTCGGGCCTATCCTAACCCATTAGGGTATAGGAATCGCCATAATAGCAAGACACCCCCACATTTGTAAGAATTTATAAGAAGGCTTAACGCCTTTTCATAACTCATACGGGATCTTGTCCACTTCGCTTCAACACAAGTTTCACACTTGTGTTTTGTCAGAACGACCTTGTCGGACTCAAAAACCATGCGAAAACATGTTTACTGAGAAGAGTCCTTAAGACAAGATTCTTACGAAAGTCCAGAACATACAGGACTTCGTTCAAGGTGAGCTCTTTCCCGAGGTTAACATCAGGACCACCTTTCCCTCAACAAATGAGGTAGTAGAGTTTATCATAAACAACTTCTCACCGTTTGTAACCGGTTCGAAAGTTGTAAACAGCTCCTTCTCGGAGCAGATGTGGCATGTAGCCCTAGTAAAGCTAAAAGCCTCTTGCTACCACAGTTTTAGCACTTCCCAAAGAACCGATAACCAGGTTCCCGCGGCTTGTATGCCAGCTTCTTTGCAACATCACTCCTTAGCCCCAGCTTAGAGCCCTTGTTCATGGGGGGCTTCTTCCTCACCCCAGAAGATTTGCCATGCTCAATGACATTGGCCTTTACTAAGGAGGTACTCCCTCCTTTCTTTCTATTATCCTCCTCAATTCAGAGTTGGATAATCAGGTCTTCTTTGTAGAATTAATACAAAGTCTTAAACAGATCCTTGTGTCACAATGATTATGAAACTCTCAAAATCATATCATAGTAAATACATTCCCAGAATGTCATCAACCGAATTAGGCACCCAAATATATTTGGTCCAACCTATCACTCTGAAGCCAATAGTCTTACTATTAGGAAACACAAATCCGGTGTTCAATAGTCTACTATTCGGGACTTCATAACATGGCCAGTAGTCTTATCACTAGGAATCACTAATTTCTCAGCATGTGGTCAGTAGACTTTCTACTACTAGGAATCACAATGTCTTAACTTGTGATCAGTAGTCACTTTACTACTAGGAATCACAACGTCCTGACATAGGATCAATAGACTCTTGCATTACTAGGAATCATCATGTCTTGACATATGACCAGTAGCCTCTCCACTACTAGGAATCATGATGTCTTGACATGTGATCAGTAATCTATTCACTAGTAGGAACCACAATCTCATAACTGTGTAGCCAGTGGTCTAACACCTCCTAGGAACCACTAGTTTTCTATCTCTGTGATCAGTGATCTTGAACTCACTAGAAGCCACAAATTTAAGAATATATTTGGAATTTAAAAATCCAAAAAATATTCACCCACTATAACAGGTTGTCTCAACTTTGCTTTCAAGCAAAGTCACATAGCAACAAATGCTATAAATAACACAAGGATACCATACTAGTTGCCTCTGATCAATTCAGAGATATTTTAATGCAATCTTATGATTTCCTTTAAGAAACTCGTGAGGCAAAGGTTGTCAGGTGGAACAACATTTCTGTTTGTCACATTTTGAAGCCATTTATGAAACATCACAACAAAATTTCACTTCTGTGATTCCAGAAATTAAACTTAACCCTTAGAAAATCTCTCAGATGGAAATTTAATTCAAAACTAGTCTCACCATTTAACCTAGAATCGAACATGGTCAGGAATGTTCCCAGGAAGACTGGAGGGGTCACATCGGTCCCACTTAAAACCCAGTTAACCTTTTGACAAAACATCCAAGAGCATGTTGACTCCTAGTCCATAGGAAACAATTTTAAAATTAAGATTTCCAGGGGATAAACCAGGTTATAACAAACCGATTCCCAAGCAAATAAAATTTGCTACCAGAATTACACCACTCATAAAAGTTAATCGGTACTTCCGGAACTAAGCCCATTATTTCTGAATAAAATCAGAAATAATTTAGCTAATGCTAAAATTTGGTTTCCTTCTCAAAACCAAAACACTTTGGACATAATCAGATTATAACCAAAGACTTTCTCCAAACATGGTTTTCCAACACTTTGGGAATAAAATGATTATACCCAAAGACTTCCTCAAACTCCAAAGGTTTGAAACCAAATCCGTCTTAGTTGTCATTTCTGAACAAATAAGAACTACTTTAGCCAAAGCTAAACACTTTGGTTTCTATCACAGAAAACCAAACCAAGTTCCAAACTTACAAGCAATTTAAAAATTGCTATAACAATTACACACATAGAAAATGCTTCTAACAAAACAAGCAAATAAAACTTGCTACCACAAATTGGTAAACAGACCAACTAAATCTCAAGCAAAACATGCTTCAAACATTTAAATAAAATAGTCAATCCATAAGGATTCTATTTAGTCCAAAAGCCTTTCCACGCTTAGGGATTCCTATTCAACACAAAAGTTAGTAGTCCAAACATTTTTGTTTTTACATCCCAAATACTATTCATTTGGTTTTATATTTGTTTTCCGCATTGGTATCCCTACAAAGAAAGTTAGTAACAAACCACAACAAAATAAAAACAAATAATCTAAAAAAATTAATAAATTAAATGAAACCATCTAGCCAACTTTTAATTATATAAGTAACCAATGCATTAAAATGCCAATTAAATTAAAATTTTAAAATAAAGTTCTATACTCATGGGTTATGAATGAAATTACTTCATAATAAACTAGAGTGGTGATTGATACACCCAGTGGGGGTCTCACCCCCAGTGAGGTGGCGAGCCCCCACTGGTCCAGACCTTAAAAAAAAAAAAAAAAAAAAAAAAAAAAAAAAAAAAAAAAACTGTTTTTGGCCCAATCCCCCAGTGACACCTCACTGGGGGTCACCCCCAGCTGGGGGTAGGAAGTATTTCCGAATAAACATTTAAAGTAATAACTCCAAATAGATAAGTCAAATTCAAAGTTAATGCACCCAATTAAATAATTCAGATTAATGCACCCAATTAAATAATTTAGATTAATGCACCTAATTAAATAACTCAGATTAATGCACCTAATTAAATAATTTAGATTAATGCACCCAATTAAATAATTTAGATTAATGCACCTAATTAAATAATTTAGATTAATGCACCCAATTAAATAATTTAAATTAATGCACCTAATTAAATTATTTAGATTAATGCACCCAATTAGATAATTTAGATTAATGCACCCAATTAGATAATTTAGATTAATGCACCTAATTAAATAATTCACATTAATCATGTACACAATTCATAAAAACTCTATAACTCCAAAATACATTAAATTATGTAATCTAGTCTAGAAAATAATAAGCATGTAACAAATTAAAACTAGAATAGAATTAGCATGTCAAAATTGCAACATCCATAAATTATATTTTATAACCTTAAAATTCATGCAAATCATGGTAGGGGAATGATGAACCATACTCATAAAACAAGATCATACTAATACAATTAAGTATGCAAATTATGATAGAGCATTCTAATTAAACTAAGCAATTAGAGAATAACATTGCATAATTTACAATCATTGAAATAGTGAGTAATTCCGCAACAATTCCTAGTAACATTATACAAAACTAACCTAATAGTCTATATAAATCTATTCGATCAATTTCATAGAAAAGATATATAAAATCTGTTTTAAGCTTGTTGTTTAAATTGTGAAATTAAATAAATAGATTTATGAAGAAAACAAATTATATACCAAGAACATATGCTGATAATTACAACTAAATTTCAACAGAAATACACAAAACAATAAAAGGGTAAAGAGACGAAACCGAAGCCTGCACGGAAACAGTTTCCTTAAAACAGATTTCGCCGCCTCACGGGTCGAGTGCTTGAGGAAACCCGGCGTCTGTCTCCTAGGATACGACGGTCAAAACCAGCTACGGCAGAAGCACTATCTGTCTAGCTTAGCGAACAAAAATAGTGGCAGCATTCTCTCACAATAGGAACTTTCTGGCAAACTGACTTGTAAAATGGAAGCAAAAATTTCTATATTGAAACTTGACAGGAGGGTCTCAATTTATACATGTATAGGGGAGAGAGGAAGAGCCTCCAGCCTTTATGGCTGGTCATTAAAGCCCCATTAACCAGGATCCATACCCCCTTTCCAGAAAGATGAAAAGTTTGGATGCCCAACAGGATTCACACCCTTTAGCCAAGAAAAAGGATTTAAATACTCTTTAAAATCCTATTCATGAATCTAACATCATGAAGCAATTTCTTGGCAATTTCTTATTCAAAACCCAATGGTTTTTGGCTCACTTGGACCTAACACAAAAAGTGGTTAGGACCCACTTTAATATTTAATTAAAGTCACCACACTTTAATAATAAATTAAAGTCCCCAAAAAACATTTTTTCCAACAGATTGTGGGTGACTTGATGAGCATGCAATGTTAGTATCATCGTGCTTGAAAAGATTGTAACCACAATTCATCAATTGTGGCCAATACGGTATCCCAACATCCTCATTCATAAAATACCATTAGAAGTAAATATACTATTATAAGAAAATTTAAACACAAAAAATAAAATCTAACCTGTGAGAAACTTGTGAGAAACTTTGAACATTTAAAGTGCGCTCGATTGGGCAATTTTCTAAAAAGATTATAACATTTATCAATACATTGCATGAGTCAAAAAAAATTTAGAATCAAGTAGATGAACAATGCCTTATTAAGGCGGGTGGGTTGTGAAATAATTTTTGTCCTTTTATTAGTCTTCTCATGCCAAGGTTTTAATCTACCCCCACCCTACTGTCCACCACCTGTTTTTTTATTTTTTAAAGCCCTTAACTCGTGTAAAGTTAGGATTAGAACTCATATCAATGTTGCTTCCACTACCACAAGCACCCAAATCATCAAATGAATCATTATTTTGTTCACTTTTGCACACAATTCCTTAATCTCTTCATCAACAAATTGATAAGTAGGCTTATACACAGATGCTTGAGTTGCTAGCTTTACCATTCTAGGACAAAGATCCCTGTAATGTGTCGATATCTCTAACTTGGGATCATTCTCATCCACTTCAACTTTCTCCCCCTTAATTCCACCATACTTAGCATCTAATCTCCATTGAACTAATATGTACCTCTCAAGAATTTCCATAACATTCATTCTATCAAGTGCTTTAATTGTATGGCCACATAAAATTCCAAAGTTTTCAAACTTTTGACAAGTGCAACAAATTTTTTGACAAATTTTGTCTCCTCATAACTCATTAACTTCCATATTACCCTCTACAATGTACTCTTTGTCATCACCATATAAGCTAATCATGTACCGAACTTCTCCTTCTAACTCATTGCATTGCTTCACTCGACAACAAAGAGTCATATCCAACTCATTATGAAAAAAGTCAAAGATAGGAGGGGTGTACAAATTTGCAACTTGGTTCAAAATATGAGACTTTTTCAATTTCATTCTTGGCAATTGTTGTCTAGAATTATATATAGCTTTTACTTTCTCGTACCACTTATCTAGAACAATCCAGTTGAAATGGGTAGAGAATTGAACAATGTTATGGTCAGCTTGCAAATACGTCTTTAATGCTGCACTCAGGTTTTCACTAAGTTGGGTGCTTTTCATTCCTGTAGTGAATAAATGTTTCATGTATACATGCGCCCATTGCTCTTTTTTTTCCCCAAGTCTTCTTCATCCACACATTCTCATGCAAGTTGAATTTATCAATCAAAGAATCCTAAGCTTCAATTAACTAGTGTTTATCCTCATATCCAAAAATACAAGCTTTGAAATCATCACTAAATTTTGAACCACTCTTATACAAGTACCCTAAATGCTTCAAAGCATTTTGCATTAGGTGGAAATTGCATAATTCATGGAAAATCATAGGCATGACTTCAAATATTGCCTTAGACATTGCCTGATCTTGGTATGTGAAAAAATTGCTAGGATTTTTCTCTGACATTGCATACAAAAAGATTTCAAATAACTACTCAAATGAAGCTATAGTTTCATCATATAATAATGAGGCACCAAAAATCATTGTCTTTCTAAAGTGGTTAAAGCTAGTGGTCGATACCTTATTTGTTCGAAATGTTGTGTCAAATGACAAGGCATCACCAAAAAGTTCATAATCTTTAATTATCTCATGGTCAGCCTAAAAAATATTAGTAATCATCTCATCCACATCCAATTGAATTGCATATTAAAAATTTGGATTTTTAGCTGCTTGTTGCTGAAAATATCTTAATAAACTCCCAGCTTCCCTATATTGCAAATTTCGTTGTCTTTTTTCATGCAAATAGCTTTTTTGGTCCTCTCTCGTGAATCCCAAATTTTCTTTTCCCCTGGCCATAGCACTAATGAGATCATGCGATGCTTTAAGAGAGATATCAGTGTCATCACCTATATCAACATTCAAAGTTTGAGCTTGACATAACTTTTTTTGAGATGGTATCAAATGTGTACATTGAGGAAGATGAAAAGGATGGTTGTGGTTGTCATCAAATTTTTTCACTATCCACTTTGATAAGTCTCGATCCAAAGACACATACATAAATGCACTGCACTTTGTTCTTGTATCATGTTTGGGATGATTTATAAACATGTACTGTTTATCTTTTTATTTTTCTCCCTCTCACAACAAGTACCAAACTTCATGTTAATCATAACACCATCTTTTTTACTTTTGTTATGGTAATCTCTTCTAATACCAAACCCCATAATCCTTCCATATTCATTATAGAATTGATGTGCGTCTTCCTCTGCCAAGACATGGAGTTTTATCCTTGGTCAAGTCTCCCATATCTTTGCTACAACCCTTATGTCCACCATTCTCCATCCCAACACCAACACCAACAAATCTAAAAAGTTGAGAACAAGTAATCTAAAAAGTTCTAAGCATGGACATGGATCCTCCTGAGTGAAGGTGATAGAAAGTCTGTAACGAATGTAATGAAAAGTCTCCAGTGATGGTAGATGGATGGTTGGCCGACGGGAAGAAGCTTTTAGGGTTTTTGAGATACCGATAGTTAAGAGTTTGACTGTAAAAAAAAATCAGAATAAAATAAATTATAAGATCATAAAAGATGTAGTTTTGAATTTAGGTTTTCTTATTTAAAATTATGAAAATAGTATTTTTGTTTCTGCCATACAACAGTTTTTACAAAGTTTGATATTAATATATTTATAATTCTACTTAAACAAGATAATAAATAATATATATATACCAGTTATGTACAAGCAAACTTGATAGTGTAGTGGTTTAATAGTGGGCCTCTACTCAGGAGGTCATTTTTTCAAATACTGAGCCTACATCAAAATGGCGCCGTTTTCGTTGCTGAGGCTGCGCAGCAGCATCCTCAAATCCTTCTGGAAATTCAAAACATTTCAAAGCACTTATTATAATTTATAAAGCAAAAATAAGGCACCTGAATGGGTTTGACAGCATCAATCAAGTGAAAGGCTTCCTGAAAAGTCATTCCTTCAACATATTGCAAGTTTTCTGAACCATCAAGGCTTGAAATCAATGGAAATGAACCAATTTTTGATCCATCTTCAGATTGAAATAGCTGTGTGACATGTCATGTCATATGATAAATAGGAGGGAACCAAATCAACTAGTGCAAAACTAAACCTTGAATATTATTCAAATTAACAAAATTAAAAATGCGAAGTTTATTTTGTTACGAAGTTTAGATCTTGATTTTTTTAAAAAATATAATTTTCTCTAAATTTTATGCGTAGTATTTTTTTTAAATATTATTTATGTACTTTTTTCACCTATCCATTTAATTTCTTTTAAAAATGCTATATTGACTTTCCTTTTTTTTTTTTTATATCAACAAAGTAAAAATTTCATTAAAAATATAAAATTACAGGTATAGAAAGATGTAATGCATCGAGAGAGATTCAGAAAATACAAAATATCCTTACTACTACTACTTGCATTCATACAATCAACCTCTCAATCTCACAAATTTTATTTTATTTTATTTTTAAAGAAAACAACCAAAACAAGAAAAAGAGAATGAGTTAACAAGAGCTTATTTACAACGCAAATAAAAGCAACAAGAATCCCCGGACAGCCTACTCAACGCAAAGCTCCCAAACCAAAGCACAACACTCTTAAAAAATTAAAGCCCACCATAGCTTGCCCCCTACACCTGCAAAACACTCTAAAATAATTAGCCCACCACGGTTATGTCCCTCACACCTTAGAGCATCTCTAATGGACTTGTCAAATTACTTGTCAAAGTTATAATTTGGCAAGAGTGACAAAAAGAGGGTCTCCAATAGCCTGCTATTCTACTTGCCAAATATAGTAGATGTCATTTATGTTATCAAATTTGGTAGGTTAAGTAGTAGCTACCAAACATGTCACATCTGCAAATATGAACAGATTTTTGGCTTCAAATTCAGTTGAAAAAATAGAATTGAAACAGTAGAAAACCTCCCAAATTTCAGAATCAAACCCTAATTTCATAATCAAACCCAAATTTCAAAGGAGTTGCCAAATTCACAAATTTCACAATTTCAGAATAAATCTCACAATTGCAGAATGAATTTCAAAATAAATTTCAGGATTTTAGAATAAATTTGAGAATTTTAGAATCACACAAATTTCAAAATCAATTTCAGAATCACACAAATTTCAATTTGAGAATCAATTTTAGAATCACACAGTAAATTTTAGAATCAATTTCATAAATGAATTTAACCGATAAATACTTGGAATGAGTTTGAGGACTTGACTGGAATTGATCATCTTCTTCAACTGGCTGGACTGGTTCTGGAGATCGGAGATCTGTGATCAGTTTGAGGACAAAGAGACAGATCAAAAAGTATACTGGTTTAAGATGAGAGAGAGAGAGAGAGAGAGAGAGAGAGAGAGAGAGAGAGAGAGAAATCGGAGACAGATAGGAGAGTATACGGCTCTTGAGCTCAAAGACAGAGACATAAAGAGAGAGAGAGAGAGAGAGAGAGAGAGAGAGAAACCGTAGACAGATTGAAGATAGATCGGTAGTGCTGACTGCTGTTGAGCTCAAACATAGAGATAGAGAGAGATAGACGTTTCCATGATAGAGGAGGAAAAGAGAATGGGAGAGTGAGAGTCAGAGTGAGAGGGAGAGTGAAGACAGAGACACACACACACACACATAGAGAGAGAGAGAGAGAGAGAGAGAGAGAGAAGTTTTGATGATGGAAGAGGGTGAGGGAAGAGGAGACTAAGAGTCAGAGTAAGAGGGAGAGTGAAGACAGCCGTTGTATGTCTTGGAATGGGTTGGATGATTCTAAAGAGATCATCTTAACCATTGGTTGAGGGTATGTAGACGGTGGGGATTAGTCTTGGAATTGAAAAGAGTCGTTGTGCTTTGTTTGCCTCAAAAAAAGAAAAAGAAAAAAAAAGTACAAACGACAACTATCTTTAAACGGTAATCTTCAATAGCTATTATCTTCAAATGGTAATATTTGTATTTCTATAAATAGAAACCTTTCATCTCAATTTCATTTCACAGCAAACATTGAAATATCATTTTTATTTTCTCTTCTCTTTATCTGGATTTCATTTCACAGCAAACCTCCAAAATTATTTTCTTTTTGGTTTGTTCACACAATCATTATGGAAGGTTCATCAAAAACAAAGAGAGGAAAATCATTTACTATTGATGAAGATGTGGCAATTTGTAAATCTTGGTGTCACATTTCCAAAGACCCAATTGTTGGCAATTCATAATCGTATGCTTATTTTTGGAGAGGAGAATTTATGAAAATTATTGCTTACTTCAGAATGACCAGTCAAGAACACAAGTGTCTATCCAATCTTGATATGGTATAATTATGAAATGTTCAAACAAATTTCGGGGGTGTTTAGAGCAAGTCGAAAAATCTTCACCCAAGTGGGATGTCTCAAGTTGATAAAGGAAGATTTCATCTTCAGTTATTATGTTTAGTTTCTTATTTTGGTATTGTATAAAAATTAACTAATTATTTAATTTAATATTTTATTGATATAGATGCTTCAAGCAAAACTGTTATACCATCAAGATGAAAACAAACATTTTGCTTTTGAATATTGTTGGCCAATCTTGCAAAACAATATCAGGTGGCAAGATGTAGCTCCTACGAATACGGTAAAGTCAAGGATACATACATCGCTTTCCCCTAATTCAACCCCTGATTCCCTTATGGATAACTACCAGGGTACGATAATACCATCAGCAAGATACCATCAATAAGATAATACCCCATGGTCTACGCGTGATTATTGATGGTATAGTTGGTAGTAGGGGCACGTCCTCTAGTTAATTCAACAAATAAAGGTGACCTATTGTAGCTTGCTTTTCGTGCTCCTTTTCGATATGATAGCCCTATAGTTCGGACTCCTGTGATTCTGAATCTGATTTCACAAGTGCAATGTGAAATAGATAAATACAAATGAGTCCAAATCTGGCAAATTTTTTGGAAAATCGATTTTGAATCAAAAATGTCAAAAATGGACCGCTTTGCCAGATTACAGAGTCACGACCTAAATATTTTTGAAAAATTTAGGAAACTCGAGACTCGTGCCAAAGGCCACATATCCATTATCACCAAAGTGTCTCGGCTCGGGAACTTAGGTATGAGAGGGGAAGGTCATGAATTGAGCACCCCATTCACCCAATCAAAGATCGACCTCTACTAATCATGATGTGATTTTTATTTACATTATATGCTCTTATTCCGATTATTAGACTAATTTACTATGTGATGCACATAAGTATAGACTAATTCACAAAAGTTGGAACGCTTTGATTTTATGTTCGCTTAGAAAGTGTTTTGAATATGTGTTACTAGAAAAAGTGATCTCACATGTACATTAATCAAATTATCCCAACTTAAGCGAAAAAAAGCCTTTATCCACTGGCATTCAAAAGATATATTAGTTAATAACATAGCCTTATGGTATTATGCTTGACATGACAACAAACACATGCATGCAATATGCTAAGGCAATAAATACTCACCTAGTACTCCAAGGCAAGCAAAAAAAAAATAAAAAAATGGTTAGAAAAAATGCATGATCCTAACGATGTAAAATGACTAATGCAACACATACGAAATGCAACTAATAGGCTCGGCTACTAGTATGACACGTGAATTAATTTTATAGTATGCAGTTAGCACGCTTTTTGAATAATAAACAACCACAAAGTTAGAATGATGTACCGAGCCAAATTTATGCAAAAATGAATATTGTAAGCATGGTAATGATATGAAAAATGTAAGACATGATGCTACCATTATAAGTAGATAAATAAAAGGAAGAAAGAAATGGGGTTGGAAGACATATATAATATTACATATTTGCCCTCATACAGGAGGGTCCGAATAAATGTCCGAATTAAACTAGCTATTACAATACTAACTAAATTAATTAACTAAACTAACTACTTATTACAATTTAAAATTAATCTATTAATCTAAGTAATGAACAAATTATTACAAGCCATTACAAATTAAAGAATTTAACTAATTAATGAACAACACACTATTAAGCATAATTTAACGGGCTATAGGGGACGAAGAATCGCTTATGCATAAATGCAAATTTCCACCCGAGGATGTCTTTGTTTTGGTGCCAGAACTTTTCTATTCGCAGTCAGAAAATCACTCTGTTTTCACCCTCAGCCTCTGCTCTGTTCTGCTATAAAAATGGCACTGCTTGGTCAACAAAAGGTGGCCGGTCGGCCAAATAAAGTGGTCGGTCGGATGGTCAGGTGGCTAGCCGGCCACTATATTGGGGGTCTGCCCTGTTGCAACAGAAAGGAAACAAAGCACAAACAGAGTGTTTCTAGGGGCTGTTTGTCATTTCTGCCTCTCTTTATCATCAAATAGATCAAAGGAGAGATAGGCTCTGTCACGACCTGCTCCCCGTACCCAAGGGTTACGCATCGTGATGGCCAGTAACAGAGGTTACCTCCGGCCAATTCTTAAACAAATCAATAAACGCAAGCGGAACTAATATTTAAGTAAGGGTACCAAAATAATCATCGGAGCTTCTATTTTTATTACAAAATGTATTGACCAAAAAGGCCGATATTTACATATAAAAATATCGTAAAAGTGTTACGTGTGTCTATTCCGCAACCCCGCGTCTAAGACTTTCCAAAGCTATTTCTGAATTGCATTGTTTCTTGAAAATTGGTAAACAACTATAAGCACATGGCAGAGTGAGAAATATTATACCAAGAGTATAAGGGACACGAAATAACCATGGATAGTTAGTTAGGCCAAAACATTTACATAACTCAATTTGGTGAATAAATAATTTGAGTAGTAGAAACTGAAATACATAAAGTATGTAAATATATAACCATAACCACGGTACCGAACAGAACAGAACAGAGGTCACAAAAGTGACAATCAGAACAGAGGTACGGATTCAAGAGGTGGCTCGTACGGATTCTAGAGGTGGCTCCCACAATAGTGTAGCACTTAGCTCCGCACAGCACTTTGGTCCGCACAGAACAGAGGTACAGATTCAAGAGGTGGCTCGTACGGATTCTAGAGGTGGCTCCCACAATAGTGTAGCACTTAGCTCCGCACAGAATAGAGGTCAATGGATCAGAGGGCCACAAAGTAACCAAATAGTGGCCAATGGTTATTTAAGTCCCCCAAGGCATGGGACTCCCGTGGTGGTACTTACAAAACATAATTGTTTATAAGGTCACAGTCAAATATTCTTTAAAATATAAACAAACATATCCATGGGTTTTCTTTTAAGCAAATAGGGTTCAGAAATAAAACCACGTAACTGAAACCTTTATAAAACATAACTTTTATTAATATACTAATAAAACATAACTTGTGTAAAACAGATTTTGGTAAGTCAAAACATACGTAAAATATATTTTGGTAACTACAGGTATAATATAACTCACCTTAAGTTTAATACCTTACTCTTCCTTTCCACTATTAAAGACCCTCTCAGCTTCCACCATTCTTTCCTTTCTTTTCTTTCTTTCTCTCTTCCTTTCTTTCCCTTTTCTTTTTTCTTTCTTTTCTTTCACCCAGCCGAAACACCTCCTTTTATAAGGAGGTGGAAGTATTGGCTGGCCAACACATGGCCAACGATATCTTTCCCCAAGATTCGTTAATTAATTTCATGGATCCGTTATTATCCTTAATAAACATTTCAGATAATTACATTTTGACCCAGATTCTTAGTATAACTATATAAATTAATTAATTCTCAATTAAATTACACTCTATCATATACCAACAGAAAATTAATTATTTATTTTACTGCCACACTCATTATTATTATTATTTATATTATCTATATTATTTATATTTTGAACCCTAAACTTTTAATAATTATATTGTTTTACAAAATTACACATAATAATATATAATAAATTATATATTTTCTTAACTGAGATTAAATAATATTAGTATAAACTCTACAGAATAATTAAAAATCTGGATTGTTACAGGCTCGATTTGCAAACCACCAATACACGAACTCCTTTCGTGATGATCTATGAATCGACGGGATCAGTCAAAAAATGAGAGTTAAGTCCACTAAAAGGAGGGAAGTGTCAAACAAGAAGCTGTTTTGGGCATGAGAGAGAGATGTAATGCCTAGGTAATGAACCTCCGAAGACATTAAACCATTAAGCATGGAAAGGTCTCTTTCTCAAGCTTAAACAACACTCGTTTAAAACAACTCTCAAACAAAGAAAACCAAGAAATGAGGAAGAGTGCAAAGATGGTTATTGCAAGTGTGAACATATGTGCAAAAAACATGAAAATAAAGGCTATCAACTCAAATCAGTTGGTGTCTAATGCTTAAACCACCAAACCTATAAGGACCACAATACTATAAGCATACTATACCATGCATAAACTAAATAAAAACATTAAAACAGCCCTAAAATGAGTAAAAACAGTGCTGAAATTATCATGGAAAAGCTAGAAAAAGTAAGCTAAAATGATAGAGAAATAAAGTTAGTAAGCAAGCCTAAAGAGGGTTGGCTACCCCTCAATTTTTGGTACTTCAAAACCATATTTTTAGCCTTTGAAAGACCCTGAAAAACAGTGGTAAAAAGTTGGAAAAAAGGTTGAGGAAGAGGTAGGAAACACAAGGGCAAATGCTTAGAAAACAAGGTTTAAAGAAGGGTGGTTAACCCCTCCACCTTAGATAGCTTTAAGCCACAAGTTTCAACCCATAAAAACAATGTAAAAATAGTTCAAAAATAGCAAGAAAATATAGGGGAGAAGTAGTGTAGAGCTACTCAAAATTATACCTCTTGAAGAGAGGTGTAGACACTCCATTCTAACCGGCCCTAAGACTTGGATGCTTTCTTTTGATTACCCGATGATGACAATCAGAATGTGTTTCTCACAGAATCCTCAGTAATGGAGATGAAATTTGAGTGTTAATCCTAACATTCACATTTTTTTGGCCAAATTTTTTTTCATCCAAAATTCATCAATCTCCACTACCAAATTTCTTACAAATCAATCCCCACTCATCATCCATTTTCATAATCATACCCCACCATCTCCACTCACTATCCACTTTCATAATCATACCCCACCATCTCTACTCACTATCCACTTTCATAATCACACCCCATCAATTCCCACTCACCATCCACTTTCATAATCATACCCCATCATCTCCACTCACTAATTACATCCCACCATCTCCACTCACCAATTACATCCCACCATCTCCATTCACCACCTACTTTCATAATTACACCCCACCATTCCCACTCACCATCTACTTTCATAATCACATCCCACCATCTCCACTGACCATCTTTCATAATCATATCCCATCATCTTAACTCATCATCCACTTTCACAATCATGCCCCACCATTCCCACTCGGTAATTACATCCCACCATCTCCACTCACCACCCACTTTCATAATTACACCCCACCATTCCCGCTCACCATCTACTTTCATAATCACATCCCACCATCTCCATTCACTATCTTTCATAATCATATCCCACCATCTCAACTCATCATCCATTTTTATAAATCACACACCACCATCACCATTCATCATTCACCTCCATTATAAATTGTCCCCCATTAACTCCATTATCTTCCAAAAAATGCTCCACTTTGTCTTCCACTTTATCCTCCACTTTTTCTTCATTTTGTCATCCACCATTGCCCACTTGCATTGGCTATATAATGAGAGCTCTAGTCTTGAATTTGGAGATGAATTTTGAAGAAGAGAACTATAGGGAGAGAATGTTAAAATTGTGTTAGAATTTGAAAGAAAAGAAAGTCTTAAAAACAAGAGAGTTATCTTGCCAAACTAGTGAAGTTACATAGCTCTTACATTTTATCTTCCCTTGTCAAAACCACTCAAAGCCTTAATCAAAGAGAGAGTATTCTTGCCAAGAAAAGAGTGATCATATCCTTATTCAAAGCTGTCATTCTAAGGTCAAATTCTAGTTTGGAATTGAGGATTGAGAACACGCTTCCTAAACTTGAGGGTGATCAAGAGGAAGTTTGGAAATCAAGAAGTTCAATTTTTCTTTGGAAGGTGAATTTCTAGTCTTTCATTTTCTTATATTTTCTATCTCATATTTATTTTCTTGCTTCTTATTTCATAGTATTTTGTTATAATCCAAGTTATTTGTTTATCTCATATTTATTTTCTTACTTTATATTTCATAGTGTTTTGTTATAATCTAAGTGGTTTGTTTATCTCATATTTATTTTCATACTTTATATTTCATAGTATGTTGTTGTAATCTAAGTGGTTTGTTTAGCTCATAATTATTATTTGATTATTTGCTTGCTCTTGTTTCATATTAGTTGTGCTGTATGCTAACTGGTAGTGGTTAGTTGAGCCACCTACATATTTCTTATTTGTTCATTTTCTTGGTTTCACAACATGACAGTGGCCGGCCGACCTACTTGGCCAGTTGGTTAGCTTCTTTCGGACAAGATGGCATAATATTCTAATGTTGACCAATTTCCACTGACGGTTCCAAGGAACATGAAGCTTTTATTTTGAGTGTTTTGTGAGGTTTTATTTTATTTTATTGCAATATGCCCTCCTCTCTCTCTCATTTGGTTTGTAATAATTTATTCAAAGTGTTGTAATAATTTCCCGCCCCACTTCTTTCTATCATGTTCTTTTACTTGCTTTCCTTATTTGTGGATATGCATCATGTTTATTTTATTTTATTTTTTTACTATATCCTTGCTTTGCATCCATGTTTCATGCATCTTGATTCGGCTAATTTTGCATTTGTGGATTTAATCAATTCCTATGTGATTACGTGTGCTAGCTTATGTTCTTGAGATGATTCACATGTCATATCTTAGAAGCCGAATCTTTAGTTGCATCTCATGAGTGAATTGCATTAGGATTTTGTATATAAGATCATGCATGATTTACTAACTTTGTTTTGTAGTTTGTTCGCGGGACGCCAAACATGTAAGTTTTTATACTTTAGCATCCCGTTTGTGTGTGTTTTTCTTATTATGTTTAGCATTCTACCATGAGGCTATTTGCTTATGTGATATAACTCTATGGATGCTAGTGGATGGAGGTTGTATCACTTAATTTGGAATGATGTCGATTTTCACATTTGTAAACTCAATTTATTTGGATTGTACATCTTCAAAACTCTTTCAAAACTTCATGAAATCAAGTTGTTCCAAAGTGGGTGACATAGTTTATACTTGTATGCTTCACATAGTAAATTTTAGGATTTATTAAATAATCAGAACATGAACATATAAAGAAAATAAAATTCATATAATGGTTAGTAAAGGCCGATCTTTTGATCTGGTGAGCAGGGGTGCTCAATTAATGACCTTCCCCTTTCATACCTAAGGTTCCGAACCGAGAAAACTTCGGTTATGACGAACAGTGGCCTTGGCACAAGTCATGGGTTTCCTAATTTCCCAAAATATTGGGTGGCGACTCCGAGATCTGATGATGCAGTCCATTTGTGGCAATAATTTTGTAATAAAATGGATTTTCTATAAAGTTGCCAAATCTGGACTCTCATCTATGTTTCACATTGCACTCGTGAGACTAGATCAAAGAAATCGAGGGTCCGAACTGTTTAACGCACACGAGTACCTCCCAGGCATGTTACAGTTTCTGGCGACTCTGCTGGGGATTTTTTGAAACCTTAACTCGAACTCCATGATATGACTTTTATTTTCGATTATATGTTTATTGCATTGCATGCATTGGTACACTTAAAGTCCCTGTGTTGCCCAGATACTGGTGGGAGCACAGACACACTTTTTGTGACACTACACCTATCTCTACGTTACTTTGGGGGCCTTATGTTATAATCTGTTGAGATCTGAAGGTTCTCAAACTTTGAAGAGAGGCTGTATTGACCCTTCTGATTTCCTAAGATTTTCTTTGGTTATGACCCAAAGGACTCTTTGGTAATGTCACATTGACTTTAACCCCTAGAGTAGAGCTAACCTTGTGCATATAATGAGCTATAGTACCTTTCAAAATTAGGAGCAGATGCTCTTCCATTTCTAGGATGTATGGTACTGCTTGTTTGAATAGTGAAACCCTAGATCATTTCAAAAGCTAGGACAAAGTAACCCTTCCTCTCCATAGGGGTGTTTGTTCTCTTTCTTGCCATGTGCAATGTATGGGATCGATACAGGAAATCTCAAATTCAGATGTGTGGTTTAGGCATTTCAGTTTGTGGGGTTGAGTTCAGTGTCTTAGCATGAGTTAGCAGTAATCAGCGATTAGTTGAGTCAAAATGCTACTAAAATTCTGATTGAGGGTCCTATTGTTTTTGCAAGGAAGTTTGCAATCATAGCTTTAGATAGACATGTTATCCCCCAAGTTTTGTGGACTCGCTCCGACAGACTTTAAAAAATCCAGGATCTTGTTGATGGTCAGCCAGCCTTAGTCTCTCTCCCACTACTTACTCAAGAAGAAGGAATAGACAGTCGGCAGCACCAGTACAAAGCACTCAGCAAACACCCATCTGTTCTTACCAAAGTAGTTCACCAGCATATACATCACTCCAACCCATTTACCTAAGCTTGAGGTGTTCATTCCAGAAAACACAGACTTGTGTATGATGGATACACCTGCACCTTAATCATTTCAACCCTTAAAACTTGAACTCCCTAATAGTCTAATTCTATTCCAACCCACTCCAAAGAGCCTGGCCCAACCAGTTCACCAAAACCAAGTCGGTTCAAATACCTCGCAGACACCAAGAGCCGAACCCACTACTTCTAAGCTGTTGAGCATGAGTGAAGATCTTCAGAGTACTGTGGCAGATTTAGCCTTTGGGATCTTGGCGCTGTCATTGACCACCTCGTGTGCCAGAAATTTCATATAAAAAAGCTCCCCAATCTTGGGGCGAGCTACAATTGAAAAGGCCCAACCCGAAGGTATCTTAAGTCTGGGTGATAACATGTCAACAACAAGTGGACCTTGCTCCGATACAGCTACCCAATCCCTTGGCAAAGCTAAAGCAAATGGCAAAAACGAAGCTGGGGCAAGTATTGATCCTTATGCACATCTCTGATGGGTTATTGAGGCTTTAAAAGTTAAAGGGTTGAACAAACAGCAAGTGCTTGCAGTTGTTACAAAGACTGTGGATGACACTTTTGTCGCTCAGATTGGGAGCATTTTGAACCAGGGGTAAGCCATAAAAAGGGATGTTGTACTAGAAAACCCCTTTCAGCTCCAGTCCTACACTCGTAAGAGATTATCAAATCCAGTCAACACCTGCCGACCTTTCTGTCAATATTTCCAGGACTAGTAACCGCATCTTCAATCCCCTTTACATGACCTTGTCTAAAGCTCTCCAAATCCTTATAGGACAAGGCCACCTCAAACCCCTGGATTTTCGACCTCTCTCTGATCGCCTTCCAGCTAGGCATGATGTTACCAAGTATTGCACCTTCCATTAGCAACTCGGCCATGACATTGATCGTTGTTTTCGCCTTTGCCATGAAATTCAAGACCTGATTGATAACAAGATCATCACTCCACCAGGTTCTACAAAGTCTATCAGCACTGGGTCAACGAACTTGGGGGATAGCTGGTCCTATGATCAGAGGTGAACCACCTGCTGATGGCATGCATTTTACTCCAAACATGGTAGATGGCACACACTGATTTTAGCAAATTGGAAATGCTTTTTGTTTTACTTTCTGAACTGAGTGTTGAGTCATTCTAGTGAGTCAAAGTTTGTTGATTTCGGGAGTGCTAACCTAGACATTTCTATCCTGTCTAGGTCTTCTTTGCCATTTTCTTTTGAGTCTGTTGTCATCGCGGAGTCGTAGATTCTACCTACTTCTCTGTGCCTTTAATTCATTGCATTGCCAAAAAATTACAAAACTTTTTTTAAAAAACTCTGATTAAAAACGAAGAGGAAGAAATTCCTTGGGATTTACAAATTTTGATTGACTGAAAGGAAGAGAGGTGTGCTAACCTTGATGAATGAGATCATTTCTATTAATGTGGGTACTGAGAGGGATCCTAACTTGGTCCAGATTAGTTATATATTGTCTTCGTAAGAGCACGAGCGATAGTCATTTTGTGTAAAAGAATTTCAAAATAATATTTCTTGCGTTGTACAGATGCATTAGGATCCCTCTCGACTTGAGGTGACCTCCTTAGCTTCAAACCTTGATTCAGAATGTTCAGTAATCAACCAAAGTCTAAGGCTTGCATAGCTGGAATGGGGGCATCCCTTGAACTAGGGGCAATAAGGTCGGATGCGATTTAGATTGGAAGTAGCCCTTGAACTAGGGGTAATAAGGTTGGATGTGATCAAAGATTCAAAACTGGATCGTTTCCCAATAAAGACCGCCCAGAAAGTCAAAATCCAGAATTTGGGAGAAGAAGGACAATCGAGTTCCTATCCACTACACTAGGGGAAAATTCAGACCCAATTAGCCTCGTCCCTACATCATCATATCTATCTAGTCAAGTGTAGCAGTCATTCTTATAGATTTAGATGGCCTAGAGATCTCACAACTAATCAACATGGACAAGCTAAAATGAAAGTACCATCCTTGAGAGGCTCGTTGGGCTGAAAACAGGGTGACCCAGGCAAAAGTTAGAGCCAAAAAAAAGAAAAATGAAAAAAATAGAAAAATAAAATAAATGAAAAACTCGCAAGGTTGAAAACCCGAAAGGGCGGCTTTGGCAAAAGTTAGAGCACAAAAAGAGAGTGTCAATACTAGAGTGAACCTTAGCCGGAACTACATATGACCCGATTCCTATCTTTGGGATGCGTAGGAAGCTTCATCTTGAAGTTCGGCCCTAATCATTTTTCAACTCACTCATCTCGTCCATGTTTGATTGGTGTATCTTTGTTCAATTCAGCTATCCATATTTGATTAACTCTTCCCCATTTGATTTAGTTGTCCTATTTCTTCTTCATGACAGATTCAATTACAAGATGAATTCAGTTATACATCTCAAAGGTTAATTTCATGTTGATCGGGTAGTGGTCATTTGCGAAAATAGATTTTAAGGACTTTTAATGAAGTTGACTGATTTTCTCAAAAATTATTCCATTTTTGCAAAACTCAAACAATTCTTTGCACCAAAAAGAGAAAGTTTTCAGTGCTCATAGCCTAACTCACATGATTTCAAAACGAAGAAGTGGAACAAGCATGCTAATCAAACTCTTATGTTGATCAAAATCATTTTTACAAAAAATCAAGAGAAAAAAGGTCAAAGCAATGAACTAGGGGCATAGTTGAGTCCAGAATTTTGTCTTCTCCCCACACTCTTGAGTCCCATGTTCATATTTTAGCTGGCTGGTTAACCATTCAGTCGGCCATTCAGATTTTAGTTGACTCTAGGTGTGTTTCCTGTTTGTGTCAACCGGCCGGTCACTCAATCTGCCGGTAGGCCAATTTATGAACCCAGAATGGGGAAAACTGCAGAATTTATGTAAAGCTCAATGACTTGTCTTTTAGAGTTTTATTTTGAGTCTATTTCATTCCAGTGAGTGTAAATAGGTTTGTATGGATTGTTTTTGTTCTGTTCTTCTTCCATTGAGTCATTCTTTGATTTCTGATCAGTTAAGGGCTCAATATCCAATTCAGAATTTATTCAAACTCGATCATTCTCAAATTCAAATTCAATAAAATTTTTTCAAACTCAAGTGCAAAGCCATTCACGCTGTGATGTGCAAAAAAATGAAATTTCTTTCATTTAATTCCAGGGTAAACCCCCCCGATTACACCTTTACAGAAAGATGAAGAAATTTCGAAACCAAAAAAAGAAAAATTAAATTATGAAGGATTGGTGCTCCTGCCTAAGCCAAAAAAAAAAAAAAAAAAAACCCTAGAAAAACAAAAAAAAACAAAAAAAAGAGAGGGATCTGTTTTCTTTTCCAATGATGGCCACACGCCGACCTCACTTGCTCGACTCTCTTGCCGATCTCTTCTTCTTGATTTCGTCTTGGGAGACCCTTAAAGGCCCTGCCTTAGTGCTTACAAGACCGGCGAAAGAGTTGGCTCCCCACTGACCATCAAAGGCAGAGTACGAAGGTACTCTGAATCGGGATATGGAGGTGGCCTGCCATTTTAGCTCTTTATTCTCCACCTTCAGTGCGCAAATCTCTGCTAACGCATCCTTGTACATGCGTTAGAGCAGAGAGAGTTGGGCGTTTAACTGGTGTACCTCACTTGTCCTATTCTGCAGCCGGTGAGACAAGTGGGAGACCGTAGTAACTGTTTCCATGCAGTACTTCAACGTACAGTGGTTGGCTTCAATGTTAGATTGAGCTGCCATTATTTGCTCTACTGATAGCGTAGGAAAGTTCAGAGGAGCAGGAGTAGGGGCACTCGGTCCAGGGGAGCTTATAGGATCATTAAGGTATGGAAAGAGAGTGAGGGGCCGAGATGGGCCATGTGGTAGAGGAGAGAGATGTAAAAGAAATGAGGGGCAGAGAAATAGCAGAGAGCAGACTGAGTTTTGGCAGCCTTTCTCCTCCACTCAGTCTCTCTGTTCTGTCTCTCTTAAGTAATGATGAAGAAGAGGATGAAAGAGAAGAAGGAGATAGAATAGAGTGATGGAGAAGAAGACGGAAGATGAGAAGAAGAAGGAGATATAAGAGAGTGATGAAGAAGGAGACAGAAGAGGAGAAGGCAAAGAAGACGGAAGAGAAAGACAAAAAGGGAGAGAGAGCCAAGGTAATTTGTCAGCCGGCTGACACAAATATCGAAGTCGCATGTCAGGCGCGGTATTCGACGAGAGAGAGAGAGAGAGAGAGAGAGAGAGAGAGAGATAGCAACAAGAGAGGCGATAGAGTTGAATACTTATGTGTATATGTATTGGATATCTATATATTATATATATATATTTATTCGAATATTTTTGTCACAAGAGTGGCTTGGTTAAGTGGTCTGGTTCGGCGGTTAAGGATTGAGAGGCTGAGCTTGAGGTCAGAGGTTTGAAAGAGTGGCTCAGTTAGGTGGTCTGGTTCGACGGTTAAGGACTGGGAGGCTGAGCTTGAGATTGAGGGTTCGAACCCCCGTATGAACACATTTCTTTTTTTTTTTTCCTGTCTTGCGTACGTTGACATTAGCAAATGGAATATTCCTTCTCAGTAATGACATATTCCCCGCTGACGTCCGCAAATGAAATATTTCTTATCGGTAACGAAATATTTCCCGAATATGTATATGTATACTATATGTACATATCTATATGTATTTTGTCTATATATGAATATGTGTATACTGTATGTACATATTTGTGTGTATTTATATATATATATATGTGTGTGTATGTGTGTGTCTCTGTATATGTATATAGCTTGCCTGTGTGTGCCTGTATATGTATTTGTATTATGTATATGGTGTGTATATGTATATGATATTTGGTATTTACAAAAAAAAAAAAAAAGATTTTTTTTTTTTTTTTTTTTTTTTTTTTTTTTTTTTCTGAAAATGAAAAAAAAGAAAGAAGAGAAATCATTCTACTATACCTTATTCCACTCGCGTGAGACGCGTTTGGACTTTGAATTTACCTTTGCTCATTTCATGTGAAACGTGTTAGGATTTGTGTTTACCTGGTTAAAACTTTCTCTCTCTCCGTATGAGATATGGTTAGGTACGCCTGTTGGTTACACCACTACACCACCTTTGCTTCGTTCACGTGAAATGTATTAGGATTTGATATTTACCCGATTAAAATCATTTCCCCTTTCCGTATGAGATACAGTTAGGTTCGCCTGTTGGTTACACCACCTTTGCTCCTTTCACGTGAAACGTGTTAGGATTTGATGTTTACCTAGTTAAAACCTTTCCCCTCTTCGTATGAGATACGGTGAGATATGCCTGTTGGTTATACCACCTTTGTTCCTTTCACTTCAAATGTGTTAGGATGTGACGTTTACTCGGTTAAAATCTTTCCCCCTCTCTGTATGAGATACGGTGAGATTCGCCTGTTGGTTATACCACCTTTGCTTCTTTCACATGAAACATGTTAGGGTGTGACGTTTACTCAGTTAAAATCTTTTCCCTTCTATATGAGATACGATGAGGCACGCCTGTTAGTTATACCACCTTTGCTCCTTTCATGTGAAATGTGTTAGGATGTGACATTTACCCGGTTAAAATCAATCCCCTTCCGTATGAAATACGGTTAGGAACGTCTGTTGGTTATACCACATTTTCTCCTCTCGCCTAAGACATTTTTGGATTGGTTCACTTTTCTCCTCTTACGTGAGACGCGTTTGGATCTCAAGTTCACTTTTCTCCTCTCGCGTGAGACGCGTTTGGATCTCAAGTTCACCTTTCTCTTCTTGCATGAGACGCATTTGGATTTGTTCACCATTTCCTCATTTCACGTGGGATGCGTTAGGTTGTTGATTTACTTGGTTAAAAACATCAGGTGCGCTTCGTGTTCATACCATCTTTCCTCCTTTTGCACGAGATGCGTTAGGTTGTTTATTTACTCGGTTAAAAACATCAGGCGCGCCTATTGTTCACACCACCCCTCCTCCTCTCGTGTGTGACGCGTTAGGATTGCAAATTGGTTAAAAATAGCAGGTACGCCTATCTGTTCACACCACCCCCTTCCGTTATTTGTGCGGTATGCACATTTGAATGTGATGCATTTTCCTCTTACATTTGTGAGGTATGCACATTTGTATGCGATGCACCCCCTTCTCTCACTCGTGCGGTATGCACATTTGTATGCAATACACTTTCTTCTTGCATTTGTGCGGTATGCACATTTGTATGCGATGCACCCCTTTTCTCATTTGTGCAGTATGCACATTTATATGCGATGCACCCCCTTTCTCATTTGTGCGGTATGCACATTTGAATACGATGCACTTTTCTCTTGCATTTGTGCAGTACGCACATTTGTATGCGATGCACCCCTTCTCTCATTTGTGCGGTATGCACATTTGAATGCGATGCACTTTCCTCTTACACTTGTGCGGTATGCACATTTGTATGCGATGCACCCCCTTCTCTTATTTGTGTGGTGTGTAGATTTGTATGCGATGCACATTCCTCTTGCATTTGTGCGGTATGCACATTTGTATGCGATGCACCCCCCTTCTCTCATTTGTGCAGTATGCACATTTATATGCGATGTATTTTCCTCTTGTACTTGTGTGGTATGCACATTTATATGCAATGCACCCCCTTTTTGCATTTGTGCGGTATGCACATTTATATGCGATGCACCCCCTTCTTGTATTTGTGCGGTATGCACGGCGTACCCCTTTCTCTCATTTGTGCGGTATGCACATTTGTATGCGATGCACTTTCCTCTTGCATTTGTGCAGTATGCACATTTGTATGCGATGCACCCTCAATTTTATTTCATATCATTTGCATGAGGCTTGCCTCACTATATATTACATATTGCATTGTACGCATCATGTGTTTCCAAAATAAAAGAAGAAAAAGAAAAAATCGACTTTCACTTGTATTAGCATATCATTTGCATAGTTACATGTTGCATCACTGGGCTACAATCTATTAACATCCCCATTTGTCACAGTTTATGCTGGCTCCCACTTTTTGGGTTGTAAAAATCACTCGTTTGTGCTGGTTCTTTTTTAGGATGACGAAATTATCCCTTCCTCGGGTTGGCAGTCCAAACCATTATTGGTTAATACCTCCCTTTTCTTGGGTTGTTGGTTAAGACTATCCCTTGGTTAATACCTTCCTTGTTTTGGGACTATTCATCGGTTACATTTCATTCTTTTACATGGATATATTCGGGTTGTATCCCTTGTTATGCTTCATATTACTTGTTGTATTGCATTAGCGATGCACTTTTTCAAAAAAAAAAAAAAAAGATATAAAAAGGAGAGTTAATTTTCAATTGCATATCATTTGCATTCTGCCTCTAAACTACGCTGGTTTGAATCCTTGCAAAAAGATATGTAAGCAACCTTCGGGTTCAACCACTTGCATCTGCATCTTGTTTGTTTGCCCAAGTCTTTTGGCCTTGTCAAAAGGGCCGTCTTCGGGCTTTGACATTCACTCACATCAAGAAATGACTTCGAACTCTGTCAAAGAGGGACAACTGTAGACACCCTATTTTGACCGGACCTAAGACTTGGGCGCTTTCTTTTGCTTACCCGATGGTGATAATCATAACGTGTTTCTCACAGAATCCTCAGTTAGAGAGATGAAATTTGAGCTTTAATCCCAACATTCACATATTTTTGGCCAAATTATTTTTTATCCAAAATTCACCAATCTCCACTACCAAATTTCCTGCAAATCAATCCCCACTCATCATCCACTTTCATAATCATACCCCACCATCTCCACTCACTATCCACTTTCATAATCATAGCCTACCATTTCCACTCACTATTCACTTTCATAATCACACCCCACCAATTTCCACTCACCATCCACTTTCATAATCATACCCCACCATCTCCACTTACTAATTACATCCCACCATCTCCACTCACCACACACTTTCATAATTACACCCCACCATTCCCACTCACCATCTACTTTCATAACCACATTCCACCATCTCTACTGACTATCTTTCATAATCATATCCCACCATCTCAACTCATAATCCACTTTCATAATCACACCCCACCATCCCCACTCACTAATTACATTCCACCGTCTCCACTCACCACCCACTTTCATAATTATACCCCACAATTCCCACTCACCATCTACTTTCATAATCACATCCTACCATCTCCATTCACTATCTTTCATAATCATATGCCACCATCTCAACTCATCATCCATTTTTATAAATCACACACCACCATCACCATTCATCATTCACCTCCGTTATACATTGTCCCCCATTAACTCCATTATCTTCCAAAAAATGCTCCACTTTGTCTTCCACTTTATCATCCACTTTGTCTTCCACTTTGTCCTCCACTTTGTCTTCCACCATTGCCCACTTGCATTGGCTATATAATGAGAGCTTTAGTCTTGAATTTGGAGATGAATTTTGAAAAAGAGAAGTGTAGGGAGAGAATGTTAAAATTGTGTTAGAATTTGAAAGAAAAGAAAGTCTTAAAAATAAGGGAGTTATCTTGCCGAACTAGTGAAGTTACATAGTTCTTACATCTTATCTTCCCTTGTCAAAACCACTCAAAGCCTTAATCAAAGAGAGAGTATTCTTGCCAAGAAAAGAGTGATCATACCCTTATTCAAAACCGTCATTCTAAGGTCAAATTCTAGTTTCGAATTGAGGATTGAGAACACACTTCCTAAACTTGAGGGTGATCAAGAGGAAGTTTGGAAATCAAGAAGTTCAATCTTTCTTTAGAAGGTGAATTTCTAGTCTTTTATTTTCTTATATTTTCTATCTCATATTTATTTTCTTACTTCTTATTTCATAGTATTTTGTTATAATCCAAGTTGTTTGTTTATCTCATATTTATTTTCTTACTTTATATTTTATAGTGTTTATTTATAATCTAAGTGGTTTGTTTATCTCATATTTATTTTCATACTTTATATTTCATAGTGTGTTGTTGTAATCCAAGTGATTTGTTTAGCTTATTATTATTATTATTATTATTATTATTATTATTATTATTATTATTATTTCTTGAGCCACCCACATATTTCTTGTTTGTTCCTTTTCTTAGTTTTGGAACAAGACAGGTTTTGCTCGGCTTAGTTGGCCTACCGGCCTGGCCAGTTGGTTAGCTTCTTTCGGACAAGATGGTGTAATCTCCTAATGTTGACCAATTTCTGCCAACGGTTCCAAGGAACATGAAGCTTTTATTTTGTTGATTTTTATTTTGAGTGTTTTGTGAGGTTTTATTTTATTTTATTGCAATATTCCCTCATCTCTCTCTCATTTGGTCTATAATAATTTAATCAAAGTGTTGTAATAATTTCCCGCCCCACTTCTTTTTATCTCGTTCTTTTACTTACTTTCATTATTTGTGGATATGCATTATGTTTATTTTATTTTATTTTTTTAGTATATCCTTGCTTTGCATCCATATTTCATGCATCTTGATGCGACTAATTTTGCATTTGTGGATTTAATCAATTCCTATGTGATTATGTGCGTTACCTCATTTTCTCGAGATGATTCACATGTCATATCTTAAAAGCCAAATCTTTAGTTGCATCTCATGAGTGAATTGCATTAGGATTTTGTATATAAGATCATGCATGATTTACTAACTTTGTTTTGTAGCTTGTCGCGGGGCGTCAAACATATAATTTTTTATACTTTAGCATCCCGTTTGTGTGTGTTTTTCTTATTATGTTCAGCATTCTACCATGAGACTATTTGCTTATGTGATATAACTTTATGAATGCCAGTGGATGGAGGTTGTATCGCTTAATTTGGAATGATATTGATTTTCATATTTGTAAACTCAATTTATTTGGGTTGTACATCTTCAAAACTCTTTCAAAACTATATGAAATCAAGTTGTTCCAAAGTGGGTGACATAGTCTATACTTGTATGCTTCACATAGTAAATTTTAAGATTTATTAAATAATTAGAACATGAACATATAAAGAAAATAAAATTCATATCATGGTTAGTAAAGGCCGATCTTTTGATCGGGTGAGCGGGGATGCTCAATTAATGACCTTCCCCTCTCATACCTAAGGTTTTGAATCGAGAAAACTTTGGTTATGACGAACAGTGGCCTTGGCACGAGTCTTGGGTTTCCTAATTTCCCAAAATATTGGGTGGCGACTCTGAGATCTGATAATGCAGTCCATTTGTGGCAATAATTTTGTAATAAAATGGATTTTCTATAAAGTTGCCAAATCTGGACTCTCATCTATGTTTCACATTGCACTCGTGAGACTAGATCAAAGAAATCGAGGGTTCGAACTGTTTAACGCGCACGGGTAGCCCCCCAGGCATGTTACAAGGGGTAACTCCTTTGTTGACAAACCAATAAGTTCTCACTCTGAAGGGCTAAGATGTGAGCTCAAGAACCTCAACAAGAAGAGCTAAACTTTTGGTTTAGGAAGTGTAGAGAGAGAGTGTTTAGGTTGCAAGATATATATATATATATATAGAGAGAGAGAGAGAGAGAGAGAGAGGGAGAGAGTGTTTTACAAGTTTTTGGCCTTCGATAATTTTTCTAACCTTAATTTCAAGAGAGGTGGTCATGTATATATAGAAAAACCAGTGCCTCTATCGAACATAGCTATATAGAGACAGCTGGTGTGGTGCATGCACGTAGAAGGAGATGTAAGAACATGCAAGCCATACTACGTCTCACGTAGAGAGGATGTAAGAAAATGCAAACCAAACTATGTCTCACGTAAAAAGGATGTAAGAAAATGCAAACCAAATTACGTCTCGTGTAGAAAGGATGTAAGAAGATGCAAACCAAACTACGTCTCACGTAGAGAGGGGCAAAGCTATAAGCCTAACTACGTCTCACATAAAGATGGTCAAAGATGCAAGCCTAACTACGTCTCACGTAGAAAGGGTCAAAGATGCAAGCCTAACTACGTCTCACGTAGAAAGGGTCAAAGAGCTCCATGCCAAACTGTGTCTCACGCAGGAAGGGTGGAGGGTGCAAACATAACTACGCCTCACGTAGAAAGGGTCAAAGATGCAAGCCTAACTACGTCTCACGTAAAAAGGGTCAAAGAGCTCCACGCCAAACCGCGTCTCATGCAGGGAGGGCGGAGGAGGGTAAACCACACGGGAGCGTGTTTCACACGTCCTGAAAAAGGGAAACAATGTAAAATAATCTTAAACGCGCATTGGTGTGAAAGGATAAATGATGCGAGGCAACACATGATGTGAAAGATTGCGATGCATATGATAAACCAGAACAATGTTCCACAAAAGGTAAAGTAAAGCGGTGGTGTTTTAGAAAACACCTTATATTCCACCCTCCGACTTACAACTTGGAGGTCCTCAAATACTTGCAAAAGGATACAACTTGCTCTCGTTTGAGATTGGGACACATTCATGCACCAGAGAAGCAGCAGGACTCGGAACGGTGTAACCGGAACATAACCTCGGTTTTTTCAGAATCCGAACCCGCTTCAAATACCTCAATGTTCCTTCCCAAGATGAAAGTAGGGCCTCCCACTACAACAAAATTAACTATTTACGGCTTCAACTTTACGGCATACATCAAATGCATGTCGTAATTTGTACATTCTATGACATTTTTTTTTGCAAGCTGTTAATGGTTTTTCAATAACGACATACATACCATATTCCATATTCCATAATTTGATGTGGGTTCACTCAAATTATTTTAGTGTTTTCATTAAATATTACAGATTCCCAAAATGTTTCTCCTCTAGCAACAACACTTGATTCTCATGGTGACAATCGCGGTGGATCATCCAATTATGAGTATCTTCGTGGTTACGCTCTTTGGGGTACATGTTTTTTTTAATCTCCTTTGATACTAGTATAAATTTTTTCAATATTTCTTAAAATTATTATTATGCAAACAAATCCATTGCTTGCTTGACCCAATTCTTAAAGTGCAAGTGAATAACCAAATTCATCATATTATTGAGGTTTTATATTTTTCTTTTGAAGCCACATCTTATGGCATTGCATCAGCCATAGCACTCAGAACCATTGATGCTTTGGCATTATCTCGGCGCACAAGTGGACATGATATTGCTCAGCAAAAGAAAGAGAAAGAGAAAACTAGTAGTCGTAATAACAATCCACCACCCTCAATCTATCATATTGTTTTTCCATCGGTCACTTTGATCAACCCCACCACCACTACTTCTCCTGACCCTAAAAAGGAAGAAACTACAGTAGCCTCTGCTTCACCAAATTCACAAAAAATTTGGTGAATGTATAGAGGTCTATCTCTTCCTCAATTTTGTCTTGCTAGTGTGACTGATTTCTCAGTTTTGTCTTGCTAGGGGTCTATTCAACAATTTATGCACTATGTCACAAATAGAGGACTTCCCTTCGTATCTTACAGTGTGAACAGTTATCACTCTTTTCTTATATCATGTGTTCTAAAAAAAATGTTGTGTCCAGGTTCTAGTGGATCTTGTCATTGACCATTTTGTTCAGGTTGATGTGGCAAGAAGTGTAAATGCAGTGCAGGCAAATATAGGGCTTGAATTTCAGAGAAACAAGGAGAGGTTTGCTTTTCTTAAGTGGGGTTCAAATGCTTTTTACAATATGGTCATTGTTCCTCCTGGTTCTGGTATTGTCCACCAGGTAAGACTTTGGCATCATTAGTGCATCAAGGATATTTCTGTATCTACACATTATAATGTTGTTAAGGAAAATGTTAGGAATAATGAGGCACCAAAAATCAATCACACACAATAACACAAGAGATTTACGTGGTTCGGCAGTAGCCTATGTTCACGGGAGAGATATCCACTATAGAATTATCCCAGAGAGAGTTTGCAATACTCACATCTCACTCACTCTCTATAGCACTCTCACTCACAGATTACATACACTCTATAATCTATTGTCACTGTGTCTCACTCTTATTCAACCCCTCCTCACTCATCTTAATTTATACACAAGAGAGGAGGAGTAGGTTAAGGGACAACAATGAGTGGACTTGGTGGTGCCATCCTTACTATCTTCCTTTAGTGAGTTGGTGCTGCTCCCATCATCTCCCTTTAGTACGTTGGTGCCATCTTTGCCATGTGGGTAGTGGGTTGGAGCTAACAATTCTTCCCCTCCACGCCCACATGGATAACTGACTTCTCACTTAAAGTCCATCCCGGTTAGATTCTTACAAACTTCCAGTTTGTCTCTGGTGACACCCTTGGTCATTATGTCAGAAGGGTTCTTGTTCGTGTGAATCTTCACTAGTTTCATTAGCTGCTTTTCCATTAGTTCTCGTATCCAATGATACTGGGCATCAATGTGCTTTGTACGTGAATGGTACATGGAATTCTTGCTCAGATCAATTGCACTCTGACTATCACAATGTACCATGTATTCTTCCTACTGCAGACCCAATTCTTGGAGAAACCGCTTTAACCACAACATTTCCTTTCCAGCATCTGTGGCAGCAATGTACTCTGCCTCTGTTGTAGATAAAGTAACACACTTTTGTAGTTTGGACTGCCATGAAACAGCTCCCCCTGCAAAAGTGAACAGAAATCTTGATGTAGACTTTCTACCATCAAGATCACCTGCCATATCGGCATCTGTAAAACCCTCCAAAATTCGTTCAGCTCCCCCGAAACATAAACACATCTTTGAAGTTCCCTTCAAGTACTTAAGAATCCATTTGACCACCTCCCAATGCTCCTTTCCTGGATTGGCGAGGAATCTGCTCACAATGCCAACTGCGTGAGCTATATCTGGCTAGGTACACACCATTGCATTTATCAAACTTCCTACTGCGGAAGAATAAGGGATTGGCTCTATTTCTTTCATTTCAGAGTTGTTCGTGGGACACAAACACTTTGTCACCTTGAAATGGTTGGCCAGTGGTGTGCTGACTGGCTTGGCATCTTTCATGTTGAACCTTTCAATCACCCGTTTAACATATTTCTTTTGTGACAGCCATATCTTCTTATCTTTCCTGTCATGAACAATCTTCTAGGAGTGCAACTCGGGCGAGCTCAACCTGAGCAACTCGTGCTTAGCCCGAGTTTTTTTAGGGCTTGGGCAATAATATCTTGTAATCTGAACGGGTCTGGGTAGATTTTTGATGCCCAAATTGTAATTTGGGCTGGGCTTGGGCAGAATTAGTGGCTAACCCGAGCAACTCGAACTCGAATTGCATTTAATATATTATATAAATTATATAATATATGTATATATTAAATTAAATAGCTGTCCTTTTTTTTTTTTTTGGCTAATCTTTCACCCTTGAATTAACGCCTTTTTTTTGGACCTTTAGATTAAATCTAAAAAGGAAACCCTACCTTATCTCTCTCTCAGACTCATTTCATTTGTTCAGGAGAGTTAAAGAACATCGGAGATAAGCTTCGACTAACAACGACGACGCTACCAATAACGATGCCACCCTTTCGATAAGCTTCGACGCCACACAAAACTGGTAGATCCCCCTCTGTGTTTGCATTTGTGCTTCAATTTGTCTATTTTTGGTCACTCGTCGTTCAATTACCACTCAAAATCGGTGGATTTATGAGTTTAAAATTTTTTCTTAATAGATTTGCAAAATATGTTTGTGTTAGTGAAATTTTGAGTATATATTTGTTTGGGTTAGTGAAATTTTATGCTGAAGTGACATACTCAACATTGTTTTGTTCTTGCATTAGGAATATGTAACTGATTTATGTTCTCGGGTCTAACGGAAATTCTTTCAATACAACTGTTGTGATGTATATAATAATTATATTGATTCACATTAAATATATACATATATATATATAATCTGGGATTGTATTTCTTGTCTTTGGTTTAATTAAATAACAACATTTATATAAAAACAGAGTCGTATTGAATTAGAACTCTGTTGAATGAGCCAACCAAGCCTGTGCTCTGCTTGCTTGTGTTTGATTCCCAGTTGATATATATATATTATTCAGTAAATATTTGTTTTTGTGTTTCTTTGGTTATGTTATACATATGATTAGATAAAGAAGATGATTAACAACTTCTGATTTATTTGGTGGCCATATTTATTTATTTGTTTGTAAATATCATCATATTTCTTTCTTTAGTGTAGAGGAAGCTCTTGCAATATTGTATGTCAGACATGATGGGGGAAACTGATGGAACAAATAACAAAGAGAAAGATCCAGTTGGGGTTGGCGCAAAACCAAAGCAAGGTAAGCGCAAGAAACCATATAAATCTAAGTCTCTAGTGTGGGATCATTTTACAAAAATTATACAAACTAATGAGAGTAAAGCAGAACGAGCAAATTGCAACTATTGTGGACGTGAATTTGCTTGTCCAAGTGTTTTAGGTACTAGCACACTTTGGAGACACCTTAAGCAATGCTTTTATTATGACGGTAATAAGGACCCAACCCAACAACATTTGTCTTTCTCCTCAACAGTTGATAGTCAAGCTCAAATTATGAATTGGAAATTTGATCAAGAACATTGTCATAGGGAACTTGCTTGTATGATTATTATTGATGAACTACCTTTTAGTTTCATGGAGAAAGAGGGTTTTAAAAGGTTTGTGAATGCCTTGCAACCAAAATTTCACATTGTCTCATGAACCACAATCACCAAAGATTGCATAGAAATTTATAATTTTGAAAGGAAACTTTTGAAAGCAATCTTTCAGAGTTCAACTTCACGAGTTTGTCTCACCACAGATTTGTGGACTTCCATTCAAAACCTTGGATACATGTGTCTCACAGCACATTACATTGATATTGATTGGAAGTTACAAAAAAAAATTATCAATTTTCGTGTTCTTCCAAGTCCACATCGTGGGGAGGTAATTGCACAAGCTGTGGAAACATGTTTACTAGAGTGGCAATTGGAAAAATTAGGCACACTTACGGTAGATAACGGAAGCTCCAACGATGTAGCAACTTTACGTTTAAAAAGGAAGCTTGTTAAGAGGGATGGGTTGTTATTAAATGGTGATTTTTTTCATGTGAGGTGTTTTGCTCATATCCTAAATCTGATTGTGAGGGATGGAATTAAGGAGGCTAAGAGTTCAATATTCGCTCTTAGAGATTATGTGAAATATGTGAGGAGTTTCCCATCTCGATTACAGTTGTTCAAAAAATGTGCCGAGGAGGAAAGAGTTTTGGGTAAGAGGGCTTTGTGTTCAGATGTACAAGCGCGATGGAATTCAACTTATATCATGTTAAACAATGCAATTGAATATCAATTAGTATTTGAGAGATTGGAGGATAAGGATGTGTGTTTCAAAATCGAGGTTAAGAATGTTATGACGGAGGAGGATTGGATGACAGTTAAAAGTCTTCATAAGTTCCTTGAGAACTTTTATGTGATAACAAAGCGTGTCTCCGGTTCCAAGTATGTGACTTCTAATTCTTTCTTTCTTGAGACCAATAGGATTCAAGCTCTCCTCTTGAGTTGGGCAAATCATGAGAACAAGTTCTTTTCTAGCATGGCCGTGAAAATGAAATTGAAGTTTGAGAAGTATTGTAACATCGAGAATATTAATCCTTTGTTGATTGTTGCTGTGGTTTTAGATCCACGTTACAAGTTGAAGCATGTTAAGTTTTCTTTCACAAGGTATTATTCCATTAGTGATGTTGATGCTATGATTGAAAAATGAAGCTTATCATGAAGCAACTTTATGAGCATTACTCCTCCTCTGTGTTAGAATCTGTGGAAAATGTGGGTGTCTCCAAAGGTGGAAATGATGTTAGAATGGATGATTTGGGGGTTTCAAGTGTTGGGGTTGATATGCATAAACAAGATTGGCATCAATTCTTGAAAGCTGAAGAAACTGTGGTCATTAAATCCGAGTTTGATCGTTATTTGGAAGATGGGGTTGAAGAGGAATTCGAACACTTTGACATTTTTGCTTGGTGGAAAATGAAAGCTTCTACATATCGTGTGCTTTGTCTTATATCACGGGATATTTTATCCATTCCTATATCAATTGTTGCTTTAGCAATCAACATTTAGCACCGGGGGTCGAGTACTTGATCAATTTTGCAGTTCTTTAACTCCTAAAATTGTGGAGGCTTTGATTTGTGGACAAGATTGGTTCAGGAGTTCATCAAGTCCAATTGATGTTGAAGAAAAATTAGAGGATCTTGAGAAACTAGAGTCAAGTAAGCTAGTCTTTACACTTGTGCTTTGTTTTTAATTTACAAATCTTATTATATTATCTCAAGTATTTTAATTTTCACAACCATAACGGAAGAAATTGGTACTCTTTCTATATCGAGTTCAAGTAATGTTTGAAAGAAATTTTACCACGAGGTAAGAATAATTTAATATTTCATTTGATTTTTTATTTTATTTATTTATTTTTTTTTAAGGATATGGTTGCATTGAGATGAAGATGTGAAGATCAAAATATGAAATTTCTGTTGGATTGAAGTTTCTGTTGGACTGCTACTTGGATCACTTAGTTTTATTTTGTTGTTTTCAGTTTATGTTTGTCATGTCAACTTTATGATATTCTACTTTTATATGTAGTAGTGTTTGTGGCTGGGATGATGTTTATGTATGGAATAATGAAGCATGTTTGATGTATGGAATAATGAACCACTGTTGTTTTCAGTTTATGTTTGGCATCTGGGATGATGTTGAAGTTTTTATTGAAGTTTGATGATGTTGAAGTTTGTTGTGTGGAAGTTTTATATGTACTAGTGTTTGTGGCTGGTCTAGCATTTCTAGCATGCCTAGCATTTATGCACCAGATTTGAAAGTTTCTGACTAATGGACTTGTGAATTTCGGGCAATTCGGGCTAACCTGAGTTCAAATTATAAAGCTTGGTCTGGGCTTAGGCAGCCATGCTTGGGTTGATGGTCGGGCTTGGGCGGGCTTGGGCACTACCAAACACAATTCGGGCTGGGCTTGGGCAAACCCCCAACCCGACCGAACCCACCCGAGTTGCACCCCTACAATTTTCATGTCCAAAATCTACTATGCTGGGCCTAAATTCTTTATGTCAAAACACTGCGACTAGTCCTTTTTCAACTTGTTGATCATAGCATTATCATGTCCGATGATCAGTATATCATCGACATATAACAGTAGGATGATGAAGTTTCCATCCGAAAACCTTCGGAAATATACACACTGGTCTGCTGCTGTTCTTGTGATCCACCATGAATGAATCAAACTTTTTGTACCATTGTCTCGGCACCTGCTTCAGGCTGTAAAGACTCTTCTTTAGTTTGTAGACTAGATTCTATTTTCCTTTAACTTCAAATCCTTCTGGTTGCTCCATGTAGATCTCTTCCTCCAAATCACCATGGAGAAAGATAGTCTTGACATCTATCTATTCTACCTCTAGATTAAAGCGAGCTACTAATCCCAGAGCTACTCAGATGTAAGTCATTTTCATAACTGGGGAGAAGATCTCATCAAAGTCAATTCCTTTCTTCTGCCTAAAGCCTTTGACCACCAAACGAGCTTTAACCACACTTATGAGCTTGTAGAAGTGGAACAAGCTCATAAGTGTGGTTCTTCTACAAAGAACTCATCTCTTCCTTCATGGCTTGCATCCAACAGTCTTTCTCTGTATGATTCTTTACTTCCGAAAAACTCTCGAGCTCCCTCTCATCAGTAATCAGAATATACTGAGAAGCGGGATATTTGGTTGATGGCACGACAACTCTTCCAGATCTCCGCAATTGAGGCATAGTTGCCTCTGGTTGAGGGGGTTGCTCTCCCTACTGAACACCCTCTTCATTCGGGTCTTTATCTCTTTCCTCTTGATCCTCAATTTTTTGCATAGGATCTTGCAACTGTGGCACTTCTTGTTGAACATCATCACATCTAGCATTTTGTGATGGCTCGGGAGATGGAAACAAGTCTGGAGTGATGACGTCTCTAGACTTTGTAGACTTCTCAAAATCTGCTACTGTCTGGTCTTCTTGGAATACAACATCTCTGCTCCTGAACATCTTTTTGTTCACTGGGTCCCACAACTTGTACCCAAATGCTGCATCTGAATAGCCCACTAATATGCATGGAGTGGACTTGTCATCAAGCTTCTATTTGTTTTCCTTGGAGATGTATGCAAACGCCTTACACTCAAAGACTCTCAAGTGAGAATATGATACCTTTCTTTTGGACCAGACTTCCTCAGGTATCATAAAATTCAATGGGACTGAAGGCGACCTGTTGAAGAGATAATAGGCTGTACGGGCGGCTTCAGCCCAGAATGACTGTGGCAACTTTGCTATTTGAGCATATATCTGACTCTTTCCATAATAGCACGGTTCATCCTCTCTGCTATACTATTGTGTTGTGGGGTACTGGGAACTGTTTTCTCGTGCCGGATACCTTTGCTGGCATAATATGCTGCAAAAGCATTAGAAGTGTACTCACCTCCATTGTCTGTGGGAAGACACTTCAACTTCTTCCCGGTCTCTCTTTCCACCATTGCATGGAACTCCTGAAAGTGCTGAAATACCTCATCCTTTGTCTTCAGGAAATACACCCACAACTTCCTTGATGCATCATCAATGAAAGTCAGAAAATACTTGTGGCTGTCAAGTGACTCCACTTCGATTGGGCCACAAACATCCGAGTATACCATACTGAGTACTTTTATTTTCCTCTTACTCGTTGAACTGAATGATACTCGATGCTGCTTGCCATAAAGGCAATGATCACACGGCTTTAGGGCACTCCCCTTGGATAAGGGTATCCTGGATTACTTTGCCAATAGATGCAATCCCTTCTCACTCATGTGAGCCAGTCTTCTTTGCCATAAGTCCGGTGTCTCCTTGTCTTCTGCTGCATTAAGACTTTCCAGACAGATCTTCGTTTGAGTCTTATACAGTGTTGAAGACATCTCTCCTCTGGCGATTGTCAAAGCTCCTCCTGTCAGTTTCTAACGGCCATTTCCGAATGTACTTGTATAGCCCTGTTGATCCAGGGTGATTCCGGAGATAAGATTGAGGTGCAAATCTGGAACATGCCTCACATCTTTAAGAACTAGTTTGTGCCCAAAATTAGTTTGAATACTAATGTCTCTAATACCCATAATCTTCGAATAGCTAGAATTTCCTATTCAAACAGTGCCAAAATCTCCAGTATTGTACAAGCTGAAGAGTTCTTTGTGGGAAGTGGCATGATAGGATGCAGCTGTGTCTATCACTCATTTTGTGTAGCTATGGTCAGCCACGTGAAGGCAGTACTCCTTTTCACCAATTGCAAGAAGTATTTCATCAGTTGTTGTGGTTGTTGTGTTCTCATCTCCTTTTGATTTACTGCTTTGGCCTTTATCTTTCCGGCTTGGGCAATTCCTCTTTATGTGACCCTTCTGGCCACAGTGAAAGCAAGTAAAGCTAGAGTTACCTTGACTTTCACTGTCTTTGGATTTACTCCTGTTGTTCCATCTACCTCTACTCTTGTTTCTTCCTCTGTCTCTTCCTCTACCTTTGTCTTTGCTTCTATCTTCTGTGATAAGAGCATGGGACTGATTACCTCCCATGTTTTTCCTCATTGTCTCTTCATTGTACATGGCGTCTGTGACCATGCTCATGGTTAACTTCCCTTCTGGTGCAGAGTTGCTGAGAGAAACTACCAACGTCTCTCAGTTGTCCGGTAAAGAACTGAGCAGTAGTACGGCTTGCATTTCATCGTCCAAGGATATCTTGACGGTTGCAAGCTGATTCACCAGATTTTTGAATTCACTGGTGTGCTCGGTGACAGACACACCATTCTCTAACTTTAGATTTACAAGCCTTCTCATCACCAAGGCTTTGTTCTAAGCGGTCTTTGACTGGTACATTTTGTCTAACATTGTCTAAAGAGTATATGCATCTGTCTCCTGGGCAACATGATGGAACATACTATGGTCTATCTATTATCTGATACAATCGATAGTCTTGCGGTTCATCTTTATCTAGTTTTCATCCTTCTCTGCTTCTGGTTTAACCCCTTTTAGAAAAATAGGGTCAAATAGGTCTTTATAATATAGGATGTCTTCCATCCGCGACTTCCAGATTGCATAGTTGGAAGGATTCAACTTGATCATGGATCCTGTTGATGTGGATTCCTCAATCGTCTTCTTACTTTTTACAGAAACTCTGATTCAAAAATCTGACCATACGAATGTGTTCAGAATACTCCAAATAGTTGAAAACCACTATTGGATCTCCAAAATCGGACTTCAAATGGTTCAGATCTAGCCAAAATAAGTTCGATGGTTTAGATCTGCGGATGTACCTTAGCCGTGTAGCACCGGATAACCCTCTGCCTCTGGGTTGACTAGTCAACTGGTGTAATGACGTGGCTACCACGTGGCGCTGATGTGGCTGTCACGTGGTGTTGATGTGGCTGCCACGCGGTGATGATGTGGCGCTAACGTGCCGGCCATGCGGCTCGTCTTCTTCTTTCTGCCGCACGTCAGGTACGTGGGGCGCGTGCTTGTGACTGACGTCATGCACCGGCACGTATAAGGGCGTGTGAAGCGTGTATGTGAGAGTGAGCCTCAGGAGCTATCTTCAGTTGGCACATGAGGGCGCGTGGAAGCCTTTTTGGAGATCTGCTTTGCAGTTCTGGACTCCTCTTGTCGAGACCTTGCTCCTGCTATGCTTAAAACTTGATTTTGAGTAACTTGATTTTTGGGCAATTCTGAAAAACACACCCTGTTTTTCTGAAAATCGACCAACGCGGCTCTGATACCACTTGTTAGGAATAATGAGGCACCAGAAATCAATCACACACAATAACACAAGAGATTTACGTGGTTCAGCAGCAGCCTACATCCACAGGAGAGATATCCACTATAGAATTATCCCTGAGGGAGTTTACAACACTTACATCTCACTCACTCTCTACAGCACTTTCACTCACAGATTACATACACTCTGTAATCTGTTGCCTCTGTGTCTCACTCTTATTCAAACCCTCCTCACTCATCTCAATTTATATATAAGAGAGTAGGATTAGGTTAAGGGACAACAATGAGTGGACTTGGTGGTGCCACCCTCACCATCTTCCTTTAGTGAGTTGGTGCTGCCCCCACCATCTCCCTTTAGCACGTTGGTGCCACCCTTACCATGTGGGTAGTGGGCTGGAGCTAACAGAAAATCCTGATGGCAAGGTGCAAGAATTCAATCTTAAGGTGGTATAAATGGTTTACTCGTAAACAAAACATTAGATAGGCATAGGCTCAATACATGAGGTTTGCAATGTTTAACTATTTGTGGGGCTTCTGAAGTAAAGCCATATTTACCTCTAGCCTCTTGTAAATCATAGTCCAAATTTTCTTCTTTTTTTTAGCACTGTAATCTATTTGGTAGGTTTGGCATTTAGCAAGTGACTTTGGTAATTTTCAGGTTAATCTTGAATACCTTGGATGGGTTGTTTTTAACACAAATGGCATTCTATACCCTGATAGCATGGTTGAAACTGATTCCCATACAACTATGATTGATGGCTTAGGAGTTGCTAGCTGGGGAGTTGGTGGAATTGAAGCAGAGGCTACAATGCTTGGCCAGGTATTTTGAGATAATAATGTATTTTCTTTATGATTTTCAACGCCCCTGATCTTGTCGATTCTCTGCGTCTGATCTCAAGGTCTATATTTTTAATCTTTATTCTTACAAGAAGAAAATATATCTTGCCCACAATAATGTCTTTTAGATGATACCTAGTAATGAACACCAGAGTCAGCCAAGGCATACATCCCTGCTTTTTACTGAAATTTAAGTGACAAATTACAACTAAACTATGCCAGACACCAGGGTAGCTGATTTGGTTAGGTTAGATTGTGAATCCAAAATCCGGATAGAGAAATTGTCCAATCGAAAGCCTAATATATATGGCTTAATATCAGCTTTAAGTTATAAGAAGCTTTGATTGATTGAAGAAATGGGACCTGGGTTTAGTGTCCTGCATAACCTAGTTGAACTGAACAACCAGGAGCTGCCTTTTCTTTTTCTTTTTCTTTTTTTCATTTTATCAAGATTCAGTTTATTAGATTAACAAAGTTCAATTATTACTAGGTGTCTGAACAAGAGCATAGTAAGCCACGGATAATAAATTACTAATCAAAAACACAAAATTGTCATTCTTGCTTACTTGCTTTTATTGTACTCAAATTCTATATGAAGGCAATCTTCAATCCCAACTTCCATCTGCAAGGTTAAACGGTTAGAGATTGAGAAAATCCTATTGGGATTTGGCGATTGTGTTATGCTTCAGACAAACATATACCAAAAATATATAGAATTGGAAATTAGAGTTGCTAACTTTGTTTATGCTTCCCCATCTAATACATAATTTCTTATGAATATGAAGCATGGCATAATGCAAATAATATAATGTTCTTTTTTTTTTCTCCCTATAATTGCATAGGCCAACACTAGAAGCACCCTGATCCCAGCCATAGACTCTAGTCTACCCTTCGGAATGGCCACTGGTTAGCAAAGATTAGTTAGTGCGAATGTAAAAGACATTGCAGTACCACCCTGACCTTAATACTATTGTTAATATCGGTAGGTGGGCTGTAATTGCGAACCTGATGCATAAAAATTGAAATAAATAGATCAGAACAATAAATTGTTAATTGATAAATTTCATGAACAACACAATAACAGTACAGTTGCAAACTAGAAGAAAAGACGCAATTGAAAGAAGCTGAGTGAGCAAAAAGACCCTAATTATCCAAACAAATTATTAGGAAACAATTATCAGAAACTAGATGAAATACAAATTTTGAATTGATCAGCGCATGACTTGTGCACAGGCCAATGCATCCAACCAGAGACATAAATGATGAATAACACAACCTGCTAAAGGCACAGTACTTGATGCATGTAACATAGGGAGCACTTTAGCATAGGTCAGATTAAATTAGTAAGTACAATTAATTATTATTTATGCCTCTAAGAGAAGGAAAGAGAGATTATACTATAGTAAGGGATCACAAGTTACAAAAAAACTCAACTCAACTAGGCTTTAATATCAACTCATCGAGGTCAACAAGATAATACCTTCCTTTTCATTCCGTTACTTTGAATAACCCATTTCAAAATTATAACTAAAAGAGAGAGGGGTCTGTTTAACATCAATTCATATTAAAGATAGAGATGGTGGTGGCAGAATGATGAAGTCTTACATGAGCGCAGTACAGAGCCCATTATAAAGCTTAGAGAAGTACAAGAAAAAGCCTGCACTATAAATAAACAATAGCTGAAGTTATAGACCTAGGAAGACTTGGAAAGGTGACAGATTAACTCAGAAGTCCAAACTCCCAAATTCCAAAAACATAAAAAATATAAATAAAAAGGAATTAGCATTTAGACGTTAAAAATTCCATGACTTGAATGAGGGATTCCAAAGTAAGGACCTAAAAAAGTTTGAGAAGGCATGGCGTGACCTCCCTGAGATCAGTAGCAGAGTGCAAAGATAAGTACTGGTTAGATAAACGTTCCATAAAAATGATCTCCTTGCCACAATACTCCTTTTGTCAAAGACTGAGACCACAACTTGAAAAGAAGAGAGATTCTAAGCATGCTTAGAATCTAAGGCACAATTAATGCTTTTCTAATTATTGCTTTTTTTTAGTTGCATTTGGTACTTACTAAAAAGTTATCTTTTTGTTAGTGGGAAAGTTTGTTTTTTTTTTTTTAGCTCAAAACGAACAGTCTTTTTTTTATCCAAAAAGTAGTTGTGGAGAAGTTGTTTGGAAATACTCCAAGATCCAGTCAGACATCCTTGATCCTCTGATTGCTACCTGAAAAGGGGATGAACACTCCGGTCAGGGGTGCTGGAATTAGCACTCCGATGGACAAGTTAGTGTGCTCTCTTGTTTACTTTTATCTCAAGTTATTTTATCTATTCTCACATACCTTTCTTGGGTTGATGTTCCTCTATTTATATTAACTTTTGGGCCCATGGATCGGGCCCACTCTTAATCCAGCGCATGATTGCTTATTCGGCTTTCCAGTTGTGTGCCGGTACTTACTCGACTCCTTACGCTGCCGACTTGTATATTTGACTTCAAGAGCTCTTGGACAGAATCGAATTGTCTTTGGCCTGATCTCCAAATTAATTTGGCTTTCCTTAGTATTAAATTATTCGGCCCCCACAATTGCCCCCCAAACATCCGACTAACACCAATTAGTCGGCATGTTTGGTTTTATATATAGAAAGTCAAAAATAGGGCGCTTGCACTCCTTCCAATACTGAAGCGTTAGAATGTCCATGTTTTACACAAATCATTACAATTTCGCGCCTCTTCGTACGCGTCGTTCATTTATTGCGATTTGAGACCGCATTGTCCCTTCGGATATTTTTTGAATATGCAAGGCTCTTTGGTTGCCTCTCAGCATCTCTCTTTCATTTCACGACCTCTGCAACTTCCATCCGTTCCCCATTGTCCTCTCTGCACCTTGTAAGTTCTTCTCTTTTTCGTTCCAACTCCCATTTCCTTGTTTGTTTTTTTTTTTGTTTAGAGTACTTTCTATTCTGACTCGAATGGTGAAACATTTGAAAACCCTTCTTTCTGCGGATCGTGTTTTTGCTTTTCGATGCCATTTTTCCATTCCAGACGACGTCTATCTGTCACTTATGGTAGATAACATAGTTGACATGGAGAGAACTGATGCGAGTACGATCATCTTTCCCCTACTGTCAATCGCTGAGGGCGGAGTCCGTTGCCTCCTTCACCCGTTTTTAAGGGCTATCCTTTGTTACTGGGGTCTACTCCCTTCACAACCTAACGTAAACTTTTACCGAATCATAATGGAAATAGTAGAATTAAATCGTCGACTTAGGATTAATCTAGGAATCCCTGCTATTCAGCATTGTTATGCCTTGGTGAAATCCTCTAGTCGGCAGGGACGCTACTTTCTCAAGGACAAGGACACTGATCACCATCTGGTGACTGTGCTTGCCAGCTCTGGTACGCATGTCGACGACGTCGGTCGTTGTCCGAGGTAACTGGGAATTTAGTGAAGACGAAGATTGCCTAAATCTTGTGCCTAGACAAAAAGGCGAACTAGGTGGCCGTATAGTCCCATTTCTACATATATTTGTTATACGTTTACTCGGCTTAGATTCCATGTACTTATCGTTTCATTTGTGCAGGTAACGATTTGAAAAAAGTACTTGTCTCAGCCGACGATGCTGTGCTTGAGCAAATCAAAACTGCGCTCCAATTCTTTGGCCATCCAAACCTCCAAAAGCAAGGGAGGGCAGCCCACGTCCTTCTGAGATATGAGCCAACTTACACTACATTTTTAGTCGCGGATCACATTCCGATTCCAAGGGGCGAACAGTAGTTTACGACACTCATTTTCCCAAATTTCAAGAATTTTAGGGAGATTGGTCTTGAAGTTTCAGATTTAGAGTCGGTCGCCGAGCGAATAGCCGAACAAGTCGTCGAGCAGCCAAATCAGTCCAACTTGGTGTGGACTCGCCTTTTCCCGCGCCACCTTTCGGAAGGTTTGAAAAGAAGGCCTCATAGTTCGGACTCCTGCGGTTCTGAATCTAGTTTCACAAGTGCAATGTGAAACTGATAAACACCAAAGAGTCCAAATTCGGAAAATCTTTTTGGAAAATCGATTTTAAATCAAATAATGCCAAAATTGGACTGCTTTGCCAGATACAGAGTCGCTACCTAAATATTTTTTATTTTGGAGAAATTTAGGAAACCCTAACTCGTGCCAAAGGCCACGTGTCCGTCATCACCAAAGTTGCCTCGGCTCGGGAACTTGGGTATGAATGGGGAAGGTCATGAATTGAGCACCCCTGCTTCCCCGATCAAAAGATCGGCCTCTACTAATCATGATATGATTTTTTATAAACATTATGTGTTCTTATTCCGATTATTAAACTAGCTTTACTATGTGATGCACACAATCAAGTATAGATTAGTTTGCTTAATATGGAACAATTCAACTCATGTTTGTTTGCAAAAATGGTTTGAATTTGCCACCTCAAGTGGGCTTAAAGATGCGGATTTGCCACCAAACACAGTGGGCTTAAAACATGATTTGCCACTCAACAAAGTGGGCTTAAAACGCACATTCGTTGAATTGTTCCAATTCAAACAACAAGGCTTCATCCACAGGCATTCAAGCAATTTAGCATTTAAGCACATAGCCTCATGGAAAGCATGCTAATCATGGCAACATTCACACTTATGCAAGTATGCTAAAGTGTAAAAACTCACCTAGTACTCTGAGCTAAGAAAACATGAGTTAGTGAAATATGCATGATTCCTAACTATACTAGATGCCTAATGCAACACATGTAATATGCAATTAGTAGGCTCGGCTACTAATATGGCATATGAAGCAATTGATTTGATAACATGTGACTAAAGACGTATTCAAAGATTTTTGAAATTGCAATGCAGTTTGAATGATGCGTCGAGCTTCAATGCATGCAACACAAATGAATGGATGCAAGCATGCGATATGCTAATTGAAATATGATGATCCATAATTTAACCATCGAAAGCGATTAAATAAAAGAGAGAAAGATGTGGGGTTGGAAAACATACACACACGCACGCACACTTATAACAACATTATGCCCTCACGGAGGAGGGTCCAAATAAAAAAGAGCTAAGCTAATCGAATTAAGCTAATTAGACTAATTAGACTAATTATTGCAAACCAAATGAATAACTAGCTAAGTTAATTACTAATTATTACAACACTTTAACTAACTAGCAAACTAATTAATTAATTACAACACAAATGTGCACGAACTAAGCATATATTAAACTATGCTGTCACTGCTCCGCCTCGGGAAGTGGTAGATGCACATGCTCGGTTTTCGCCCCGAAAAGACCTCCGTTTTGCTCTCGAAAGCCTCTTTTTGCAGGGTTGAGAATTTCCAGAACCTTCCTGCTCCATCTTACCAAATCTTTGCTGAGGTTAACATCAGTGGCTTGCCGGCCATGGAGGGAAGCTGTCGGCCCTTTGCCGGCCAAAAGGGGGGTTTGTCGGCCATTGATGGTGCACTGTCGGCCACTGATGCATTGGATCGCCATGCTGCAACAGAGCACAGAAAGAGCAAAAATGGGGTTTTTTTTTCCCAAGGGTTGTTTGCACACTTTGCCTCTCCTTTTCATGGGGAAATCAAAGGAGGGACAAAATTTGGTTCATAAACCATCAATCAAGAAATTTCATTGCATGATGGCCTGTCAAAACCAATTGTGCAAGTTTAATAAATGCAAAAACAAGACTCAAATGACCATCACCCTATCATGCATGATCAAGGGCATTGAAGACATTGGAAAATGGCACATTTCATCACTTTTGAGTATGAAATGTCCCATTTTCCTTGTGTTCAAATTAACGTCTGATTTGAACACATGCAATGCAAAATTTTTGTTTACACATTTTAGTTACCAACCATCCTTTAATCTCATTAAGTCCAAATGGTGAATTAAGTCCTCTAAATAGAAAAAAAGCTCAAACCAAAGGTTGTTTTAGGCATGAAAGAGACCTCATGCCGTTGGTAATGAACTCCCAAAGGGATTAAACCATTAAGCACAAAACCTCAATTTCATGTTTTAAACAAGCAATGGTTTGAACCACTTTCAAAGCAAAAATAAAACCAAGAAAGGAGGCAGGTTGCAGAGATGGTTAGGTACTGAAAATGAGTGATAAAAGCATAAAAACATGCAACCAACTCAAACCAATGGTGGTAAAAGCCTTAAAACAACAAGATAGTGCAAGGCTTTACACTATAACTACACAAAACAAAGTTCAAATGAACCAAACAGCCCAAAACAGAGCTAAAACAGGTTATTTCAGAGGCTAAAACATGCTGGACTTAAGCTAAGTTAAGCTACAAAAACATGCTAACATGTAAGGCTAACTAAGCATGCAAGTAAGACACAAGGAGGGGAGGCTAACCCCTCTAATTTTGGATTTCAAAATGAGATTTTTGCCATTGAAAAACCTTTGAAATTCAGTGGTTAAAAGGCCCAAAAAGGTTAGTTTGAAAGTGATGGATAAAGGCACAAAAGTTTTACAAGCAAAGAAGCAAGAAGGGTGGAACACCCCCTAACTGAAAATGGCCTCAAACCACCACCTTTAGGCCACAAAAATAGAGTTTTTTACAGTTCAAAATCAGGCCAAAAACAGTTGAATAAAATGGAAAAACAAGCATGCAAAACAAGTGTAAAAGGGGAGTGTTATACCTCTTGAAGCAAGAAACAATTCTAGGCACAAAGTCAAGTAAAAAAAAAACCTTCCAAAGCTCCAAGAAGGCTTCTAAGGACCTCAGCTCAAAGGTGGTCAAGTTTGATCAAGGATTGATAGGCAAACTTGAAGTGTATCTACACTTGTATGCACTTATGCACAAAAGTTCAAGAGAGAGAGAGAGAGAGAGAGAGAGAGAGAGAGAAATGTAGAGAGAGAGACTCGCAAAATTTTTCTAACCTTCAAAACCATAGAGAATTTCCTCTATATATAGAAATATATGGCTTCAGGTCAAAAATATCAACAAATGGACAGCTAAAGCAGTATGGAGACAGTTGGAGGTAAATATCTGCAAAAAATCTGATTTTTGACACCAATGGCTAGCAAAACTCATCCATAGCCGGAACACCTCATCAATGGCCAGCACATGGCTGGAAAACCTCCACCATGGCTGGCACATGGCCGGCAAATCTCATTCAGTGGCTGGCCAGAAAATCTGCTTTTTGGGCCCAACTTCAAATGGGCATATCTCCTTCAGCCGGACTCCTTTGTAGGTCATTCTTGAGTCTAAATTGAAGCCCCAGAAGTCTAATTTCCAATGGTGGCAGCCTCATATGAAAATTCCAAGTGTGAAAGAATATATGCCTTAGTGAAGACTGCTCAGTTTTGGTCATAATCGGATTGATGCCTAACTTCACACAGCCATGCATCCCTCATCCGGACTCGGTTTTAGGAGATTCTTGGGTCTAAAATGAAGCCCTGGAAGTCCACTTTCCAATGGTGGTGGCCTCATAACTAAAGTCCAAGTATACAAAAAGATAGGCCTGATTTAGTGAGGCTGCCCGTCTCTCTCTCTTAACGGTTCATGCCCAACTTCTTCCCCAACTAGGTTTCTTCCCTCCACTCTTATTTTCTTCAACTCCAAACCTCTAAATAAGATGTTTTAAAATATTTTTGAAAGAGTTCACTTCTCTTCCATTTATTTCCGCTTTGTCCTTGCTCGATTTACTGAAAAGTGCAACATTTAACGAAATGCGAGCCTCGGAATATCGTACAAGCATTTTCAAAAATATTTTGAAAGAGTGGGTTTTAAGGTCTAGAATAATTTTGGTCAAAAAAAGTTTTGGTTAAAAAATGGGGTGTAAGGTTAGGATTTGGAGCTCTTCTTGTTGAAGAAATTGAGCGATTGCACAACATAGCCTTCATCCTCGAGTAATCAGCCTGAGGCGCTCAAGTCTTAAGGGCAATCAAAAATGGAGTGTCTACAGTTGCCCCTCTTTAACAGAGCTCGAAGTCATGAAATGACATGAGTGAATGTCAAAGCCCAGAGACGACCCATTTTGACAAGGTCGTAAGACTTGGGCAAACAAACAAAATGCAGATACAGTTGGTTGAACCCGAGGGTTGCCTACGTATCTCTTTGCAAGGAATCAAACCAGCATAGTTTAGAGGGCAGGATGCAAAATGATACATAACAAAACCAAAATAGTGTAAATGATATACAATGTAACAAAATCATGCAAATGATATACAATGTAACGAAATCATCAAACCACAAGCAGTGTAAAGCACACGAATACCATAAAGGAATAGAGATGCAAATCAAACTACGTTTTATATAGAAAAGGTACCGGAGCGCTCTAACCATAATTCTTGCGGAGTAGGTGCATGCACATGCAGAACTATGTTTTTCGTAGAAAGAGCAAGAGTACAAATAAATGGGTGGCATAATATAAGTGAGGAATGATCTGCTGAGGAAAGATGATGATCCTAAATGGAAAATGCAACAAAACAAAATACGATGCAATGAATGCAATGGATGAAGTGAACAAGGTGTAGGCCGAATGACATCTTACCTAGAAAAGGCATGGACACAAAACAAAGCACGTCTAACATAAAAAAGGTGCCAAAACCCTCAGACCACAATTCTTATAGAATAGGCGCGTACACATGCAGAGCTATATTTTAACGTGAAATGGTAAGGGCACATGCCAAACCAAGCTTAACATGGAAATGACGGTATGATGCAATGAATGCCATCGACAATGTAGTAGATGAATAGGGTGACATATTCCAACCATGTTGGAATCGTGAGAGGAGGAAGAACAAATCCTAAACACGCTGAAATCGTGTGAGGAAAGGGACACTCTAACCATGCTGAAATCGTGAGAAGAGGTCCTAAGAAAAACCAATCAGGGGTGCATTCCACGCATCCTGAGATAAATTCTAAACACGCTGAAACCGTGTGAGGAAAGGGACACTCTAACCACGCTGAAATCGTGAGAAGAGGTTCAAAGAAAAGCTGTCCGGAGCACGTTCCACGCATCCTGAGATAAATTCCAAACACGTTGAAATCGTGTGAGGAAAGGGATACTTTAACAACGCTAAACTCGTGAGAAGAGGTCCAAAGAAAAGCCAATCAGGGGCGCGTTCTACAGATCCTGAGATAAATTCTAAACATGCTGAAATCGTGTGAAGAAAGGAACACTCTAACCACGCTGAAATCTTGAGAAGAGGTCCAAAGAAAACTCCTCAGGAGCGTGTTCCACGCATCCTGAGATAAATTCCAAACACGCTGAAATCGTGTGAGGAAAGGGACACTCTAACCATGGTGAAATCGTGAGAAGAGGTCCAAAAAAAAACCAATCAGGGGCGTGTTCCACGCATCCTGAGATAAATTCCAAACACGTTGAAATCGTGTGAGGAAAGGAACACTCTAACCATGCTGAAATCGTGAGAAGAGGTCCAAAGAAAAACCAATCAGGGGCGCGTTCCACACATCCTGAGATAAATTCTAAGCATGCTGAAATCGTGTAAGGAAAGACACACTCTAACCATGCTGAAATCTTGAGAAGAGGTCCAAAGAACACTTCTCAAGAGCGCGTTCCATGCATCCTGAGATAAATTCCAAACACGCTGAAATTGTGTGAGGAAAAGAACACTCTAACCACGCTGAAACCGTGAGAAGAGGTCCAAAGAAAACTCCTCAGGAGCGCGTTCCACGTATTTTGAGATAAATTCCAAACACGCTGAAATCGTGTGAGGAAAAGAACACACAAACCATGCCGAAATCGTGAGAAGAGGTCCAAAGAAAAGCCGTCAGGAGCGTGTTCCACGCATCCTGAGATAAATTCCAAACATGCTAAAATCGTGTGAGGAAAGGAACACTCTAACCATGCCGAAATTGTGAGAAGAGGACCAAAGAAAACTCCTCAGGAATGCATTCCATGCATCCTGAGATAAATTCCAAACACCCTGAAATCGTGTGAGGAAAGAAACACTCTAACCACGCTAAAACCGTGAGAAGAGGTCCAAAGAACACTCCTCAGGAGCGTGTTCCACGCATCCTGAGATAAATTCCAAACACGTTGAAATCGTGTGAGGAAAGGAACACTCTAACCACGCTGAAACCGTGAGAAGAGGTCGAAAGAAAAGTCCTTAAGGGCGTGTTCCACGCATCCTGAGAAAGCCTCAGGGGACAACGATCCTAAACGCTGCTCAGCGTAAAAGGATAAATGATACAAGATAACACAAGATGCAAATAAATGCAATAAGTGCAAAGATATGATACATGTTACAAGTAATGTAGTGCATAATGTTTAGGGAATGCAATAAACAAATAAAGCGGCGCTTTAAAAAGCACCTCATAGGGTGAGTGGCGATGAATCGCTCTACTCTGACAGGGATTTCCCCTTTGTGTTCTTCGAACTCTTACCTTCAAATCTTAGTTCAAAGGTCCTGAAATGCTGACAAGGGTTCTTCATGTAGAAGCCATGAATGCCGCTTTTCTTCCTGATCATATTCACAACTTTCCCTATTCTCCAACGGGGTGACAGACTAGGTTGGTACAATATCCACGTAGACACCCTATTTTTGAACATCCTCAAGACTTGGACGTCATCATTTGAACACCCGATGATTGTGCATGCTCGTGTTCGTTTTGAGTCTCTGAAGGTCTCGGCTGAGCGCCTTGCCTTGGAGCCTCTCAACTTGTCTGTTTTGTACTTGGTTATGGGCCAAGAGCTTGATGCTTTGAATCTAGAGGAAAGGATGGCTTGTCGGCCATGGCTTGTGCCTACCGGCCATCAGTGGTGGCCGATCTGCTACATGTGTGGCCGGTCGGCCACTATTGATGGCCGACGGCAATTTTTGTCCTTTTTCAGATATTTATTTGCCAGTTGGTGCCAATTGTTGATCACTGAGTGTATCCTCCATACATGTGTATGGAAGGATAAAGCCAAGCTTTTGGCTTGTTTTTCTATATACGGGGAGGTCCCTCCCCCATTTTAGGGGATCAGAAATTTTAGAAGCAAAATTTCACTCTCTCTCTCTCTCTCTAGAATCCTCTCTCTCTTCTTGTTTTAGGCTTGAAAGTGGGAATTCTCTACATATTTGCCTACAACCCCTTGACCAAATACCTTCATCTTGGAGCTGAGGTCCTTCGAAGTCCTATTTGAGGTCTAAAGCTTGGTTTTAGCTCAGAATTGTACCTGTTTTGTAGCTGTGCTTCAAGGGTAAGAACTTAACTCTTTTAAGCTTTGTTTTAGTTAAGTGCTTAGCCATCTTTTTATGCTACTTTGAGGCTGGTTTCAACCTCTAAAAACTCTGATTTTAAGGTTCTAAAATGGTGGTTTAAACCTTGTTTAGTTAAGGGGTGGTTCTTCTCCTTTGCTCTTTGGTTTGCAAAGCCTTTTGAGCCACCTTTCAAAGCTTTTGAAACACCCTTTTTCTTGGCCTTTTAACCACTAAATTCTAGGGGAATTTCAGTGGCAAAAAGTTGGTTTTGAGGACCAAAATGGGAGGGGGTGGTCCCCCTTCCTCGTGTCTTGTTTGCATGTGCAGTTGGCCTAAGAGGTGAGCATGTTTTTCTACCCTTTTGGGGACTCCATATTGGCATGTTTTTGCTAATGTTTTAGCATGTTTTAACTATGTTTTGGGTGTTCTTGGTCATATATGCTTTGCTTTGTATAGCGATAGTGTAGTTGGCCTCACTAGCTTTGTGTTTCAAGGCCTTTAAGCATGCTTTGCATGAGATGTTTGCATGCCATAGCATCATTTAGCATCTGATTTCAGTGCATATATCACTGGTCACACTCTCACATATTCCACTCTTTCATTGCTTTTGAGAGTTGTGCCTTATGCCTTATTTATGAGCCAATACATGAGCATGTTTTTCTTGTTTTTCATGCTACCTCTCAGCTCATTTTAGCCACTATTTTGGCATGTTTAAGCTCTATCCAGAGTTGGTTTGGTCCTTTGTGCTTGATATTGCATGCCTCTAGTGTAGTACTCTTCACTAGCTTTAATGCTTAAGTCTATCAACATGTTGTACATGAGTTATTTGCATGTTATAGTCTTGTGTTGCATGCCACTTTAGCACTGAAATTCTGCAACCTCAATCATTTCTTCATTTTCTATTTGTTTTGAGGGTTGGGTAACCTTAGGTTGTGTTTAAGCAATGAGATAGAGCTTGTGCTCAATGGCTTTAACTCTCTTTTGAGGATTTCTACTAGTCAAAGGCATGATCTCTCTCATGTCTTAAACCATTCTTTGGTTGACCCCTCTCTCATTAGAGGACTTTCACATTGGACAAACCAATTAAAGAATGGCTTGGTAATGTTAAAATGTGTAAACAAGAATTGAACCAAGTAAAACATGACCAAGATAAGAATTTGTGTTGCATTGCATGTGTTTGGATTGGACGTTAATCCAAACACGAGGAATGAGGGACGTTTCATACTCAAAGTGATGAAGCGTGTCACATTTCCCGATCGTCGTCACCCTTGATCATGCATGATAGGGGTGGTGGCACTTTGAGTCTTATTTGTGCATTCACTAAGCTTGTACAAGCTTGGTTTTTGGGCCACCATGCATTAAGATGCTTGGTTGGTGGCTTGAAAACCCAGTGCCACACTCCGTTGAGCTTGAGACATGATGAGAAGAGTGGCAGTACACACATTTCCTTGCAAATACATTGTCTTGGCTCTGTTGTTCTCTGTTACAGCAAAACCAAGAGTTTGGGAAAGGAGATAGCCGACTGGCCAGTGGCTGTAGTCGACCGGCCACTTGCACTAGCCAACCGGCCAGTTAGAGTGGCTGGCAGCTACTTTTGGTGGCCGACTGGCCACCCAGCCTATTTTGGTGCAAAAATGTTCCTGTTTTGAGGCAAAAGCAGTTTGGAGATTGGCATAATTTTCAGAAATCAAGGCGAGTGCAAACAGAGACGACCGACGGCAAGGCAATGGATTTTTCGGGTGGACGCCAACCGAGCATGCATATCTCCCTCACTCGCGAGACCATTTCATTGCTTATGATTAGTTTGTGTAACTAGTTAATCAATCCGTTTTGTAATATTTAGCTAGCTTAGAATAGTTAGTTAATTTATTTCAATTGTTGTAATTAATTAGCTAGAATAGTTGATTAGTTGGTTTGTAATAATTAGCTTAGCTTAGTGTAGCTTAGTTTCTTTATTTGGACCCTCCTTCGCGAGGGCACAATGTTGTAATAAGTGTGCGTGCGTGTGTGCATGTCTTCCAACCCCACGTCTTTCTCCCTTTTATTTATTCGCTTTCGATGGTTAGATTAGGACGTTTTGATTAGCATACCTTATGCTTGCATGTTTGCATCATTCATTTGTCTTGTATGCACCGAGCTTGGCACATCATTCAAACTGCATCGTATTTCAACACTTCTTTGAATACATGTATCAAATTGTTGCATTCATATGCATCTTAGATAAACCGATCCTATTAATCGTATTTTGCATGTGTTGCATTAGGCATTTTAGCATAGTTAGGATCATGCATATTTCTAACTAGCTTTTATTTTGGCTTGGAGTACACTGTAAGTTTTACGCTTTAGCATACTTGCATAAGTGTGAGTGTTGCCATGTTTCGTATGCTTGCCATGAGGCTATTTGCTTAAGTGATTAACTACATGAATGCTTATGGATGAAGTCTTGGTTGCTTGAATTGGAACAATTTGATAAATGTATGTTTTAAGCCCACTTTGCGAAGTGGCAAACCATCATGTTTTAAGCCCACTTGAGGGTGGCAAATCCGCGCTTTAGCCCACTTGTGGGTGGCACTTTCAAACCATTTTCGAAAGCAAACATGAATTGTTTTGTTCCAATTCTCGCGACTTAGTCTATACTTGTATGCTGTGCGCATCACGTAGTAAAATTAGCTAATAACCGGAATAAGAACACATGTGTTTATAAAACAACATATCATGCTTAGTAGACGCCGATCCTTTGATCGGGCGAGTGGGGGTGCTCATTTCAGGACCTTCTCCTTTCGTACCCAAGTTCCCGAGCTGAGGCAACTTTGGTGATGATGGACACGTGGCCTTTGGCACGAGTCAGGGTTTCCTAAATTTTCCAAAAATAAAATATGTAGGTGGCGATTCTATAATCTGGCAAAACAGTCCAGTTTTGGCAATATTTGATTTAAAATTTGATTTTCCAAAATGACTTGTCGGATTGGACCCTTTGGTGTTTATCAGTCTCACATTGTACTTTGTGAGATTAGATTCAGAACCGTGATAGGAGTTCGAACTGTAAGAGACCAATTCGCGCCTCTCCGAAAGGAGGGCGCGCGAAGAAAGTCGAGTCTACAGTTTCTGGCGACTCTGCTGGGGATTTAGAGAACTTAACTTGAACTCATGATATGTTGTTTTATCTACATTTATGTGTTTCTTTGCATTGCATTTGCATAGGTGTGCCTAAGTCATAGTGTTTGCTGTCTGCTATTCCTTAACGATTTGCCAGAGGCTTGCTTGGAAAAGCGTGCCATAAGGCTGACCGATTGTGGGCTTTGCCATGATGGGAACACAAACCTTGGATCTGGATCATTGTTGTACCATTTGATCCACCTTTCACTTCTCGGTGTTAGGTGCGAGAGGTATATTAGGTGGTCTTGCTGAGGCACCCTTTTTGACCAATTGACCTAGTTGCATATTGGAAGCCATAAAGACTGCTCCAAACTAGGACAGGTTGCTCACCTGAATGTAGAATTGTTTGAAACCGCATGCGTGCGTAGTGAAACCCTAGCTCCTGACGAAATTAGGACAGGAAAACCCTACCCCATTATAGGGGTGTTTTGGCTCTCACTTGCTTGATATGTGCTGTTAGGGTGTGTTTCTACAGGAATGTATGTATCAGTTGCAAGTCTGGGTATCAGTCTCAGGACATCAGTGTTTGAGGGTATCAGTTTTGAGATAGAAATTTGGGCGGCAAAAATCAGTGTTTGAGTACAGATTGTCCAGCTTATGATTATCAACTGTGTGTTGTCTTTATCTAAGTCGAGATGTTGTCCGTTTTTTGATTGTTGTTTCCCTTTTTTTGCTTTATTTTTCTTTTTGCAAGGTAGTGTTTCACAATTGCTTCCGATGAGGCAAATACCTCCCGAGCACTCTGGACCAGAGGTAGAAGGCTTTATCGATCTGAGGATCTTATTGGAGGACAACCAGTGTTTGCTTCATTACCCCAGTTATAAGATGGAGGGCAGTCAGGCATACAGTACCAGTACAGCAGTTGCCAGTTCAGTGGTCACTATTTGTTTCACCCGTGCGTAGTAGGGTTCAGTTTTTTGTTGCTATCTTAGAAAGAGAGGATACACCTGTTCAGACAGATCATCATTTCACAAATAGTATGAAAGAAATGATGCGTCAACTCCAACAGACCATGGAGGCTATGCTGTGGGATGCTGCTCGCCAAGTAGAGGTTACCGCTCGTCAGACAGAGGTTGTAGCCCAGCAGGCAGAACTAATTGCTAAGCTTCAACAACAACAGCAACCACAACAGGCTGGAGCTTCTGCTTCGCACCCACCCTCACCTAGGGTTCCGATACCCGGGGATACAGCTACTGTCCAGGAGAATACGAACATTCTAACAGGGCCAGTCCCACCACCAGTTCTACCACAGACTTCGAAAGCATCGGCCTTCCCAACTGACATACCGTTCGAATTTGAGGTCGATCCTACTGCTTTGAAAGTAATCAAGCTTGAAAAGCTGTTTAAACGAGCTCAGGGAGTCAACTCGATCCCAGACATAGAGGATGGATACACAGATTCGGCGGTGACATTGCCGGATAGGTTCAAAATGCCTTACATAGACCGCTTCGACGGTTCGGGCGATCCTATGGTCCATCTGAGGCTGTTCTCGGATATTCTGCATCCGATGGGGTTGACTAGATTGCAGAAACTATCCCTTTTTGGTCAGACCCTGTCGGTTATTGTAACCATCTGGTATGCCAAGCTAGAGGATTCAGTAAAAAAGAGTTGGGAGGAGATAACCGAGGCCTTCATTGCCTAATATTCTTACAATACTCAGATCAAGGTCACAACTCATGATCTCGGAGTAACTAGGCAAGAGCCGAAGGAGGGCTTCTCTGACTTTGTCACTCGGTGGAGGGCCAAGGCCTCCATGATGACCACCAAGCCAGTTGAGAAAGACCAAATAAGAATGGTCGTGCGGAATCTGCAACCGAAGTTGATGCAGAAGATGATTGTCTTACCCCTCCCCACCTTTGCTGACTTGCATGAGATAGGGGTACAGATAGAAGATGCTATGAAGCAAGGTCTGATTGACAAGGAAAAGGAGCAGCCCAAGAGGGCGTTTACACACGGTTCGAATGCAGCTACAAGTAGCAATGCAGCCACAAGGACTTCTGACGTCGGCATGGTCACCACCACGCCAAAAACAGCCACACCCTTTACCGGCACATCTGGAGCCACCATACAACCTGTAAAGTACCCATCTAGGGGCTAGAGGACTTTTACCCCGATTTACATGTCTTTGTCCAAAGCCCTGGGGGTTCTAATCAGAAAGGGGCATCTGAAGCCCCTGGAACCACGCCCACTGCCAAATCTCCTCCCTCCTACACATAACCCGGCCAAGTATTGCGCTTTTCACCAGTAGCATGGTCATGACACCGACCTCTGCTTCAGACTCCGTCATGAGATCTAGGATCTCATTGACAACAAGGTGATCGCACCTCCCGAGAAGCCAAATGTCACCACTAACCCACTCTGACCACATAACAACCCCCCTCCTCCTCCCAGCCAAGTAAACCTAATCCAAACCATGGCCGTTCCATATGACCCCAGCATATACATCACTTCCTCCCACCTAACTAAGCCTGAGGTGTTCATCCCAGATAGCACAGACTTGTGCATGATGAGTATGTCCTTACCCTAACCCGAACCCAGGGTGGTGGCTGTGGTAGAAGGCATGCCTGACGGGTGGAGTTGAGGAAGCATACAACCCGTGTGGTTATATTGTGCCAGTTGATCAAGCTAGGCCAGGGGTGGAGTTGCCAACTGGGATGGAGGTACATGTTGTCCGGGAGGACGGGCCGAGTCAGGGGCTGGATGATCTATTCGAGCTTGAGGAGGATATTAGCAATCTGCAGTTCTTTGATGAACGAGATTTGGGGGATGTGCAGATCAGTTGGTTTGATGCAAACAGAGCAACAGATACTACAGGTTGGCTCAGTGACGAGCCAGATATTGATAAGGGGTCTCAGCCAACTTAAGGACAGTCAGAAACAGGAACATCTGCAACGGCCGGAATGGTCGAGAACAAGGAGGAGCTGCCAGAGAGCACCGGTACGGAGAATTTTGCTCGAGAATTGGGCAGTTTGTGTACAGCTGACATGGAACAGGAAGCCGCGCTGAAGCGGTTTGAACAAGAGAAAATCGAGAATGATGATAGGGCTAGAAAGGCCAAGGGCCCTGTGGGGACAGAATGTGTTGAGAACACGGGAACAACTACAGTGGAATCAGACAGTTGTTTGTTGGTTGCCGAGGGGATGTGGTGGGAAGACGATGATTTGCGTCTTGCCCATACTGATGAGGACTAAGGGCTGAATCAACCAGATGACACCTGGTACACCGAGGAGGTCGACCATATGACCTGGAGTGGGCGGGTACTTCAAGCCCCCACGTTTGGACCAGCCGGAGGCGTCGGGGAAAGACAAAGAAACAGAGAAACAGAAAGACAGACTGCTAGAGGAGGAAGCTGTACTGAAGCAGCTAAAGAAAATTCAAGCAGACATCTCCATTTGGGGACTGCTTATGGCCTCGTGGGTTCATAGACAAGTTGTTTTTTCGGCCATGGAGACGGCTAAGCTTTCTATTGATACAACTCCTGAGCAGTTGGTGGGATTGGTGTTCCCAGGTGGTGCTTCACCGACGTTAACCTTCACAGACAAAGAATTACCGCCTAAGGGCTCCGAGCACAACAAGCCGCTGTATATCTCTGTAGAGTGCAAGGAAAAATGGATACCAGTTGTCCTGGTTGATATGGGATCTGCAATCAATGTGTGTCCGTCACAAATGGCCTACGCTATCGGTTTGAAGCCGGCAGATTTCGCACCAACAGCCCAGGTGATTCAGGCCTATGATAACACCAGTCAGGAAGTGATAGGGACAGTACGGATTAAAACTCAGGTTGGCCTGGCGCAGCAGGACATTGAGTTTCATGTCTTAGATGTTCCAGCCACCTTCAATTTACTCCTTGGACGGCCGTGGCTGCACGAGATGAGAGCCGTCTCTTCTACTTTACATCAGATGTTGAAGTACCCCCCATGGAAGGGGGGTAGCAATTGTTTTTGGGAACTTTTCCATACATCTGTTGCCAGAGGTTTCTACACCGGTCTTGGAAATTGAACACGGCGTGGAGGATGTCTTTTTATCGGGATTCACCCTGGCTAGCTGTTGATGAGGGACTGTATGTCATGACCCGAACCGGCCCCCATGGGCTAAGGACATAACCGGCCAGTAATCACGAGATTACCTACGGCCTTAAACCAAATCAGATATGTTTTAACAGAGTTAAGGGGGCCAAACGGAAGCAATTTCAAACTTTTGTACATAGAGCTGTGCATACATGGCACGCCATAACATTTCTCCAACATACATTAATAACTCACATCAAGGAAAGTTAACATATAGCTTTACACAACAGGATCATTCAAGTCATGGTCAGCCAATCAAAACTATATCCAACCGTAATCCAAAGTTCTGGCCAACATGACAAAATATAACAAAATAGCAAAATGGTGAAAACAAGTCTCGTGCGTGAGACGTATGGGCTGGCTCTTCAAAACCTTGACTGTTTCTCACAAACTTCACTGGGGCTGGGTTTGGACCTCCCTTGGCTCACCTACAGGCACATGAACGAGCGTGAGTGAAAGCCTAGTGAATAATATCAAATAAAGAAGGTACACGAACGATATTTAGAACAATATGCATCAGACGGCCTTGGGCCCAATTCATATTTCTATCTAGTATATATATATATATAAATATAGGTCAAGTGGCTGCGGTTCCAAACACATCAAACGGCCTCGGGCCCAATTCATTCATTTCCGACGGCCTTTGGCCTAATCATTCCTGCCCGACGGCCTTTGGCCCAATCATTTGCGTTAACGACCTTTGGCCCATTCATTCATGTCAGACGGCCTTTGGCCCATTCATTCATGTCATATGGCCTTTGGCCCATTTATTCATGTCATACGGCCTCTGGCCCATTCATTCATTTATTCATGTCAAACGGCCTTTGGCCTAACCATATGGCATAGCAAACATTTGTCCATAATTCAAATTAACGAACTTATAAGACTTATAGGGAAATAAGCAATATAAGCAATTGGACAAATAACATGTTTCAAAATATCTTTATTAAGATATTATTCATAGTGTTTTGCCAGTGGATTCACCCTTCAGCTCAACCCTACACATTGCATAACACATATGGGTCACAAACGATTCAATCTGTTCTTAATTCATACATCCCTCTTAGGCTTCTTTCTGATCCTTTTAACTCATTTATAATGTTTAATGCATGCCTAAGAGTGGTTAGAAGTGAAAGAGAACGGAAAATGAAACATAGAACACTTTTACAAAATTTCTGAAACAGGGGTCCCCGCTCAAGCGTGGCTTTGGCCCCTCGAGCGGACCCCTTGGTCTGCAAAAATACTGGTTGCCTCAATTTTATGCTCAAGCGTGAATTTGGACGCTCGAGCTGAAGGTCACTCTACATAGCTCCCCGCTCGAGCGGACATCACTGACTGCAAAACTGCTGGGAGCTTGCATTTCACGCTCGAGCGGACATGCCAAATTCTGGATTTTCCAGAATTGTTCTTCAAGTTCAAACTCGACCTCCAAAGGTCCAAAACTCATAATTTTGGATCAAAACATGCAAATACCTTATACCACATGAGAATATAAGTATATGGAATCGAATTGGTCAAAATCACAATTTAATTCTCAAATAAATCCTCATTTCTTTTATATGATCAAACCCATGCATTCAAACTTCATCCAAAATTCATACCTCTACCAATTCAACATGCATGTTAGTCTTAAACGCCAATTCCATTTCAAATGGCACCAGTGGTGCTCACAACCATGAAACTCAACAAAACTATGCTTGCATGTACGCTTCAATGCTCAATTTTTCATAATCAACATATTACATGCTAGTTTATGTAAATTCATGGCAATTTTATGCATGCATGAACATTCAAGCTCCAAATTCAACAAACTCAATTCCATTTATGTTCTTGCTCACAATTAAACCTTGAATTTACAAAATTATACCATGAATTCATGCTCAATTACTCACCTAGAGGTTCAAATCTTCCAATTTGTAGCAAATTCTTGAGTTAATCTTCAAGATTTCCAAGCTTCAAGATCAAAGCTTCAATCCTTCCACCTTCTCTCTCTAACCAACCCTCACACTCTCTCTCTAGAGTGATTTTTTAGCTTTGAGCTCAAACAAATGAATAAAAGTGTAATAGAGCCCCTTATATAAGCTCTCTCTCTCAAACATATTTCATTAATATTATATAATTGAGCACTATACTGTCAATTTAATCTATTTAATCTGATCTGAATCAATTTTCAATTAAATTTCACTGTAGGCTCTAAAAATTACGCTAATCACAATGGCGCAATCAATTTCGGGTTTTGTGGCCGATAGGGCCTTCAATTTAAATTCTGAAGCAGATAATCAAACAAATTTTCCTACGGTGAACAGATAGAAATTCAAAACCACATATATTCATATAAATGGCACTCAAAATCATATCAAACACATAATCACAATCATAATTAAGATTAATTAGCATAATGCGGGACAGGGTTATCACAGTCTTCCCTTCTCTAGGAAGTTTGGTCCCCCAAACTTATTTTACCTTCGTCGGGAAACAAATGTGGATAGCGTAGCTGCATTTCATCCTCTTTTTCCCATGTGGCATCCGTCCCATAGTGCTCTTTCCATTCCACTTTCACCATTGGGATGGACTTGCTTCTCAATTGTTTCACTTGCCAGTCAATTATTCGTTCCGGCCATTCGGCATACTCTATATTTTCATCAAGAGCTACCCAGTGATAATCAATCACATGAAACAAATCTCGAAGATAACCCTTCAACATTGATACATGAAACACATTATGGATTTGTTTGAATCCCGGTGGCAAAGCGACTCGATAAGCAACTGGACCAAGCCTTTCTAGAATTTGAAACGACCCAATGTAACGGGGCGACAACTTACCCTTCTTTCCAAACCTGACCTGGCCTTTTATCGGAGTCACATGGATAAATACATGGTCACCAACCTCATACTCGAGAGGTCTTCTTCGAACATCTGCATAATTCTTTTGTCGGTCCTGAGTTGTTTTGAGCCTTTGCTGAATAGTTTTGATCTTCTCAGAAGTGTCTTGCACAATTTCAGGCCCAAGAAGAGCTTTATCCTCGACTTCTACCTTCTACCATACAAAGCCTCGTATGGTGCCATACCGATGCTGGAGTGGAAGCTGTCATTGTATGCAAACTCTGCGAGTGGAAAATAATCTTCCCAACTCCTTTGAAAATCCAAGGCACACATCCTTAGCATATTTTCCAAAGTCTCTATTGTCCGTTCTGAATGTCCGTCTGTTTGTGGGTGGAATGCAGTACTAAACCTCAATTCTGTCCCCATAGCCCTTTGCAAACTTTTCCACAATCTGGACACAAATTTCGGATCTCTATCCGAGACAATAGATACCGGAACTCCGTGTAAACGAACAATCTCATCAACATATATAATAGCCAGTCTATAAGCATCAAATGTAGTTCTAACAGGTAGAAAATGTGCAGATTTAGTCAGTCTATCAACTACAACCCAAATAGAATCCATACCTCGAGGAGTTTGAGGTAGACCAACAACAAAATCCATAGTCACATGTTCCCACTTCCATTCAGGAATAGGGAGGGGTTGCAGCAGACCATATGGTTTCTGATGTTCAGCTTTTACTTGCTGACACTGAAGGCATTTGGACACATATTCTGCAATTTCTTTCTTCATTTTGGGCCACCAATAGCTTTGCTTCAAATCCTGATACATTTTATTGTTACCCGGATGCATAGAAAACACTGATTTATGGGCTTCATCTAGAACTCTCTTCTTTAGTTCCGGTATATCTGGGACACATATTCGGTTTCGAAACCTTAACACTTCATTTTCAACACTAAACTCTGCTTTTGGACTTGTCTCAAATTCATCAATTACTTTCTTGAGGAATTCATCCTCTTTTTGTTTCTGTTTAATTTCGTCAATGATTGCCGGTTCAGTTGAAATAGCGGCTATCAATCCGCCCGGTTCACACAATATCACTTCAATCTCAGACTTCTCAAAATCTTGCAAGATCTCTTTCTGTTCAGTAAGCAAACAAGCCATACTCCCCATCGACTTTCTGCTTAAGGCATCAGTAACGGTATTAGCTTTGTCGGGGTGATACTGAATTTCAAGATCATAATCTTTAGTCAATTCAAGCCATCTCCTCTGTTGCATATTTAGCTCTTTCTGTGTGAAGAAGTACTTCAAACTTTTGTGGTCCGTGTAGACTTCACATCTCGCCCCATACAAGTAATGCCGCCAGATTTTTAGAGCAAACACAACTGCGGCCAATTCTAAGTCATGTGTTGGGTAGTTTTTCTCATGTGGCTTCAACTGTCAAGAGGCATAAGCAATAACCTTTCCGTTTTGCATTAATACACAACCCAAACCTTTATAAGATGCATCACTAAAAATTACAAAGTTTTCCATACCTGTGGGCAATGTTAATACTGGTGCAGTAGTTAATCTCGTCGTTAGTTCATGAAAGGCAGATTCTCTTTCGTCATTCCATTCAAATGGTTGCCCCTTGCATGTCAGTTGGGTAAGAGGCACCACTATTTTTGAAAAATCTTTCACAAACCTCCTGTAGTACCCAACTAAGCCCATGAAACTGCGGACCTCTATTACGTTTGTTGGCGTAGGCCAATTCACAATTGCTTCTATCTTTTGTGGGTCCACTAAAATCCCTTCTTTGTTGATAACATGCCCTAAGAAAATAACCTCATCCAACCAAAATTCACATTTCTTTAGTTTGCAAATAATTTCTTTTCTCTAAGGGTTTGCAAAACAGTTCTCAAATGCTGTTCATGTTCCAGTCTATTCTTTGAGTATATCAAAATGTCATCAATAAATACTACAACGAATTCATCAAGGTAGGTCTTAAAGATTCAGTTTATTAGGTCCATAAATGCCGTAGGACCATTAGTCACTCCAAATGGCATAACAAGAAATTCATAATGACCATACCTCATTCTGAATGCGGTTTTCACAACATTTTCTGCCTTTACTTTCAACTGGTGGTACCCGGATCTCAAATCAATTTTGGAAAACACTTGTGATCCCTGCAACTGGTCAAACAGGTCATTAGTATGAGGTAGGAGATATTTATTCTTTATTGTTACCTTGTTCAATTCTCGATAGTCGATACACAAGCGTAAGGTTCCGTCTTTCTTTTTCACAAATAACACCGGTGCACCCCACGGTGAAGTACTAGGTCGAATAAACCCTTTGTCAAGCAGGTCTTGCAACTATTCTTTCAATTCTTTCATTTCAGCAGTAGCCATTCTGTAGGGAGTTTTAGAAATAGGCTGAGTGGCTGGCACAATTTCAATAGTGAACTCTATCTCCCTGTCCACCAATTCCCCTGTCAATTCATCTGGAAACACATCTGGAAATTTGCTAACAATAGGGATACTACTCAATTCAACATTCATAGATTGCTCAGATAACACATAACACAAGTAACCTTGGCCCCCTTTCCTGATCAATTTACATGCTTTCATTGCAGATATTAAGTAAGGTGGAGGCACTACCCCGTTACCCACAAACACAATTTCTTCCTGTTCCGGTGGTTTAAACACGACCCGTTTTGTTACACAATCAATGGTGGCACAATATTTAGTTAACCAATCCATGCCTAGAATTATATCAAAGTGCCTAAAGTTCAAGGGCAACAAATCCACATACAGAACCCAATTCGCATGTCACAAAACGATATACAGATTCACACAATACAGATTCCCTAGATGGAGCAGATACACATAGCATATATGACAATAATTCTAGAGGTCTACTCAGTCTAGATGCAAATGCACATGTTATGAAAGAGTGTGTTGATCCGGAGTCAATTAACACAAAAGAATCCTGATTACATATAGAAATAGTACCTGAAACAACTGCGTTGGCATTCCGTGTATCACTCGGAACAAGCGCAAAAACTCTCCCTTGCCTCACGGTATCTTTGGTGGTAGTAGTTCTCATAGTATTTCTCGGTTTTGGGATCGATGCAGTGGAACTAGCAGCTATCTTCTTGCTGTTCTGATTACATTCTCTGGCCATATGCCATGTTTTTCTACATTTAAAACAAGCTCCTGACACACGGTAACAAACCCCACGATGCCTTTTACTACAAATGTTACACATTGAGGATGTATCTCGGGAAGAATTAGAAGTACTCGAGGAGCCCGTATTCTGCTTCTTCAAAAATTTCTTCTTCGAAAAGAAGCCTTGTCTTTTACTACCTTTCCAGTCTGTCGTTGGTTTAGCTTGCCTGGCTATGTTAGCTTATGATATTATGGCCTGGTCTAACACTTCAATATAGGTCTCCAGTTTGAGAACATTTACCTTTTCTAGAATATCATCCCGGAGTCCCCCTTCAAAATGTCTTGCCTTCTTATAGTCGGTGTCAACTACATGCGGTGCAAACCTAGCCAATTCAGTGAACTTGGCCTCATACTCAGCTACAGTCGTGCTGTTTTGTTTAAGTTCCATAAATTTTGACATTTTTCTGTCATGAACACACTGTGGAAAGTACTTGTCATAGAAAATTTCCAAGAACCGTGTCCAACCAATGTCTTTATTGTTTTCACGCATTAGCATCCACCACCTTCTAGCCTCATCTTCAAGAGTAAAGGTGGCTAGAAGCACTTTCTGTGTTTCTGAACAAGGAAATACCTCAAATAACTTTTCAATGCTGAGAACCCATGCTTCAACCTTCAACAAATCTAATCCCCCATGGAACTGTGATGGTTTCATTTTGTTAAACTCTTTGGTGAGAGCTATTATTCGGTCATCATTCTGATTATCTTGCACAGGTGGTACTGGAGGAGGAGGCGGAGGGTGTGGTTGTTGCCACTGCTGTTGTTGCCTCAATGTCTCTGCCATTTCCTAAATCAATCTTTTCATTCTATCCATTCTAGTAGTAGAAGACTCCTCTATCTCATCACCTCTTGTTCTCACCATCTGATTAGACTTGCATTATACTTTATGCAAAAGATTCACAGGTATGCATAAACTAAAGCGCATACATATTCAAATAATTTGCAATACAAGCAAATCACAAACTTATAACACATAATCGTTCACATTGAAACATTTAAGCGTATTCTCGATACTTTCAGATTCATACTTATCATATGAATGCATCCTAGATCTTTTCTAGACACTTATTGCTCATTTGGACAAGTGTGTGAGTTATTAACTCGTGCTCTGATACCACTCTGTCATGACTCGAACCCGCCCCCATGGGTTAAGGACATAACCGGCCAGTAATCACGAGATTACCTACGGCCTTAAACCAAATCAGATATGTTTTAACAGAGTTAAGGGGGCCAAACGGAAGCAATTTCAAACTTTTGTCCATAGAGCTGTGCTTACATGGCACGTCATAACATTTCTCAAACATACATTAATAACTCACATCAAGGAAAGTTAACATATAAGCTTTACACAACAGGATCATTCAAGTCATGGTCAGCCAATCAAAACTATATCCAACCGTAATCCAAAGTTCTCGCCAACATGACAAAATATAACAAAATAGCAAAATGGCGAAAACAAGTCTCGTGCGTGACACGTATGGGCTGACTCTCCAAAACCTTGACTGTTTCTCACAAACTTCACTGGGGCTGGGTTCGGACCTCCCTTGGCTCACTTACAGGCATATGAATGAGCGTGAGCGAAAACCCAGTGAATAATATCAAATAAAGAAGATACACGAACGGTATTTAGAACAATATGCATCAGACGGCCTTGGGCCCAATTCATATTTGTATCTAGTATATATATATAAATATAGGTCAAATGACTGCGGTTCCAAACACATCAAATGGCCTCGGGCCCAATTCATTTATATCCGACGGCCTTTGGCCCAATCGTTCCTGCCTGACGGCCTTTGGCCCAATCATTCGCGTCAACGGCCTTTGGCCCATTCATTCATGTCAGACGGCCTTTGGCCCATTCATTCATTTCATACAGCCTCTGGCCCATTCATTCATGTCATATGGCCTTGGCCCATTCATTTATGTCATATGGCCTCTGGCCCATTCATTCATGTCAAACGGCCTTTGGCCCAACCATATGGCATAGCAAACATTTGTCCATAATTCAAATTAACAAACTTATAAGACTTATAGGGAAATAAGCAATATAAGCAATTGGACAAATAACATGTTTCAGAATATCTTTATTAAGATATTACTCACAGTGTACTACCGGTGGATTCACCCTTGAGCTCGACCCTACACATTGCATAACACATATGGGTCACAAACGATTCAATCTGTTCTTAATTCATACATCCCTCGTAGGCTTCTTTCTTATCCTTTTAACTCATTTATAATGCCTAAGAGTGGTTAGAAGTGAAAGAGAACGGAAAATGAAACACAGAACACTTTTACAAAATTTCTGAAACAGGGGTCCCCGCTCGAGTTTGGCTTTGGCCGCTCGAGCGGACCCCTTGGTCTGCAAAAATACTGGTTGCCTCAATTTTACGCTCGAGCGTGAATTCGGACGCTCGAGCTGAAGGTCACCCTACATAGCTCCCTGCTCGAGTGGACATCACTGACTGCAAAATTGCTGGGAGCTTGCATTTCACGCTCGAGCGGCGCTTTCCCCGCTCGAGCGGACATACCAAATTCTGGGTTTTCCAGAATTGTTCTTCAAGTTCAAACTCGACCTCCAAAGGTCCAAAACTCATAATTTTGGTTCAAAACATGCAAATACCTTATACCACATGAGAATACAAGTATATGGAATTGAATTGTTCAAAATCACAATTTAATTCTCAAATAAATCCTCATTTCTTTTGTATGATCAAACCCATGCATTCAAACTTCATCCAAAATTCATACCTCTACCAATTCAACATGCATGTTAGTCTTAGACCCCAATTCCATTTCAAATGGCACCAATGGTGCTCACAACCATGAAAGTCAACAAAACTATGCTTGCATGTATGCTTCAATACTCAATTTTTCATAGTCAACATATTACATGCTAGTTTATGTAAATTCATGGCAATTTTATGCATGCATGAACATTCAAGCTCAAAATTCAACAAACTCAATTCCATTTATGTTCTTGCTCACAATTAAACCTTGAATTTACAAAATTATACCATGAATTCATGCTCAATTACTCACCTAGAGGTTCAAATCTTCTAATTTATAGTAAATTCTTGAGTTAATCTTCAAGATTTCCAAGCTTCAAGATCAAAGCTTCAATCCTTCCACCCTCTCTCTGTAACCAACCCTCACTCTCTCTCTCTAGAGTGATTTTTCAGCTTTGAGCTCAAACAAATGAATAAAAGTGTAATAGAGCCCCTTATATAAGCTCTCTCTCTCAAACATATTTCATTAATATTATATAATTGAGCACTATACCATCAATTTAATCTATTTAATCTGATCCGAATCAATTTTCAATTAAATTTCACTGCAGGCTCTAAAAATTACGCTAATCACAATGGCGTAATCAATTTCGGGTTTTGTGGCCGATAGGGCCTTCAATTTAAATTCTGAAGCAAATAATCAAACAAATTTTCCTACGGTGAACAGATAGAAATTCAAAACCACATCTATTCATATAAATGACACTCAAAATCATATCAAACACATAATCACAATCATAATTAAGATTAATTAGCATAATACGGGATAGGGTTATCACATTGTATGTCAGCCCGCAATCTGTTTACCTCATGAACAAGCTTTAACACATGCCCAGAATGGGATTGGGACAGAGTGGCCGGAAGGGCGTCGCTGCATTGGCTGAAGTGCCACACAACCCTTATACCTTTGGTTTAGGTTACACACCTACCAGAGAGGATTGGGCAAGGAAAGGAAGGGAAATGACCAGAAGAGCCATGGCTAAGCAAACCGGGAAGCACTACGAGTTGGTGCATAGACCTATTCGAGGAACCCTGAACGGACGCTTTGTTCAGAAGGGGAAAGATTTTCCGTTTTGCGGCTTTCCGGAGCCATGGCTGAATTCAGAGAAGTGGCACTTGCCCAGCTTCGAAATCTTTTTCAACCTTCAGTTGCTAGGGGATGAAGTTATGGAAGAGTAGACTGACCCACCAGCTAAGGCTGAGCAGTGCAAAGAGGATGAGTCTAATGGCACAAAACTTGAGATAGGAGCAACGCTGGCTTGTCTCCTCTCAGATCCTCAGATCACACCAGAGTGCTTGGGGATGATTTCTCTGTTTCCATGATTAGGGATCAAACAGTTGTGGGCCCTTCTTCTGGCATTCTAGACGCATCTATTGCACCCTCCCTCGTTTGGCAGTACGAGGAAGGTTTTTTGTCAAGCAGTTCTGGGTTAGGTAGTGAACCAAAATCTGATTCCATAGAGTCTGTGGAGTCGGAATCAGATTCTGGTTCTTCTGAGTCAGAGTCTGGTATTCCTGGGGTTGATAACCTGGATGCCGTTGTCTTGTCCAGGTCTTATTTTTCATTTTCTTTTGAGTCGGTTGTAACCGAAGAATCAGACGAACTAGAAGTTGTTAATGAGAAAGATACCATGGTTTTTGAGTACTTTTCTGTGCCGCTCGTTTATTGCATTAATCAGGACTTTCAAAACTTAGATGAAAACGACGAGGAAGAGATTCCTCCGGTTTTGAAACATTTGATTGATCGAGAGCATAAGAGGCTTGTAAAACCTTTGGTTAATGAAATCACCTCAATTAATGTTAGTACTGAGAAGGATCCGCGCCTGGTCCAGATCGGGTCCACGTTGTCTTCGAAGGAACGCGAGCGCTTAGTCGCTTTATTAAAAGATTTCAAAGATGTGTTCGCGTGGTCCTACGCAGACATGCCTGGAATCGATCCTGAGATTGTATAGCACCGGATCCCTCTTGACCCAGAGGCCCGACCTGTTAAGCAGAAACTTCGAAGGATCTGCCTGGATTAGGCTCTGAAAATCAAAGAAGAGGTCACCAAGTAGATTGATGCAGGGTTCCTGTTAGAATCTGAGTATCCTACTTAGTTGGCCAATATAGTTCTGGTGCCGAAGAAAGATGGCAGAATTCGGGTATGTATGGACTTCAGAGATCTAAACAAAGCCAGTTTGAAGGACGACTTTCCTCTGCCACATATCGATGAATTAGTGGACTTCACCGCTGGGCATTGTAGACACCCCATTTTTGACCGTCCTCAAGACTTGGTTGTGCTTGCAGGTACATCCAGCCACAAGTTCGGCTGCTCGTCGAGTATTCAACTTTCGCGGCGGAACGTCACAGGTTTGAGCTTTCCAAACCCTGTATCCTTTCTGCCCCATTTTTGGACCATGTGATGGTCCTTTCAACATGATTCTTATGATGCACTGCCGGCCACTCTCTGCCACTGCCAGCTATGCATTTGTCCCTGCTTGCCATTGATGAAGCATGCCGGCCATCAATGAGGCACTGCCAGCCACCACTGATGGCTGGCAGAATACCTTGTCTCAGCAGTTTTCACGCCAGATCTTTTAAGCCAGCTGGTTTTCACTCATCCCTCCTCCATATACGTGAAGCTTGTTTAACAAGCTTTGCATTGCTTTCTTCTATATAAGGAGAAGCTCCTCCTCCATTTTAGAGGTTCAGAATTTGGAGGTTTGAGATATACATATAGCCTTGTATCTATATCTCTCTTTTGTTCTTGTTTTGTGCCTTAAAAGTGTAGTTTTGTCTCATTTTTGTACACAAACACACACTCAAACACATTGCTTGTGTTGCTGAGGCTTCTTGAGGTTGTTTTTGAAGTTCTTGGATTGATTTTGGTTCAAAAAGTGTGCTGGAGTTGCAGTTGTAAAGGTGGTCTTCAAGGGTGAGTTTCTAACCCTTAAGTCCCCCAATTTTACTTAAGCTTTTAAACCTTCTTGCATACTGTTTTAAGCTTAACTCTCAACTACAAAAAGTTCTAATTTTTGGTGCTTAGAAATTTTGTTTAAGGTCACTTTTTCGTTGGGGGTGATCTACCTCCCTCTTAGGCCTTGTTAGGCCTTGTTTTGAGCCATCCCTTTAGGCTCTTGTTGTAGCCTTTGCATGATCTTTCTACCACTAAAATCCAGAGGATTTTCAGTGGTGGAAAGGTGGTTTTGGAGTCCTAAATAGGAGAGGGCCATCCCCTCTCCTTTTGTCTTCAATACTTGCTTCATATGCCTTATGCTTGAGCATGTTTGTTAAGCTTATGTTGGCCATATCTTAGCTTGTATTTGGGGTTATTTTGCTGTGGCATGCCTCTGTTTTTACTTGATTTTTTCACTCCATGGATGCATAATACACTTGTAGTGTAAATCACACAAATTAGTCTTGTGTGCTTCATGAAGTAGCATGTCATTCTAGCTTGTTTTGACTCCATTTCAGTAGGTTTTTGGTGTTGTTTTAGCATGCCATGACTCTGTTTTGGGTGGGTTTGATGGCCCCTTGCATGCTCTATACACTTGTAGTGTAATTCCATGAATTAGCCTAGTGTGTCTCATGCTTTAACATGTCATTCTAGCATGCTTTAGGCTTAACTTCAAGAAGCTTTTGTCCATGTTTTAGCGTGCTCTAGCTCTGATTTGTGTTGTTTTGGTCATGCATGACTTGCCTCGTATAGCTATGGTTCATTCTAGCTTGTAGGCTTTGTGCATTGAGTCCATTAGCATGTATTACTTGAACTATTTTCATGATTTGGCATCATGTGAAATGTGATTTCAGTCCATGTTTCATGGTCATGCACTTGCATTTATCACTCATTCAATGCGTTGGAGGGTTTCCCCCTTTATGCCTTAACATGGATCATTGCATATGCCTTCATGCCTAAGCTTGCGAGCTATCATTTCAATGTGTTTTTGGGGTTATTAGGCCATGATATAACTCTGATTTTTTTTGCTTAAGTCATTCCATGCTTGGTCTTAATAGGTGTAGTGTAATCCACCATATTTGCCTTGTATGCATTGTGCCTTATGCCCTTCATGTTAGCTTGTTTTGGCTTCCTTCCATACATGTTTTAGTATCACTTTAACATGTTTTAGGACTGTTTTGGGTTGCCTTTGCCATATGCTTCATGCTTTGTATAGCTGTAGTGCAATTGGCCTTGCTAGCTTTGTGTTTTGATTACTCATGCATGCTATCTTTGAGCTATTTAGATGATTTGGCATCATTTAATACTTCATTTCAGAGCTCATAGCATGGCTATGTTCCCACTTCATTCACTCTTTAAGTGCCTTTGAGTGTTGTGCATTGTTGCCTTGTTTTTGGCTTTGCTTGTATGCTTGCATGCCTAGGTCTTTGAGCCTCCATCTTAGCATGTTTCGATCATTGTTTTGACCTATTTCAGCTCTGTCCATGTTTGGTTCATGCACTTGGGCCATATATTTGATGCCACTTTTGTAGTCCTCTTTACTAGCTTCATGTTTTGAGGACCATTGCATGCTATGCTTATATTGTTTGAATGATTTGGCATCATTTCTTACCTTATTTCAGTGCATTTAGTGTTGTCACACTTCCATGTTTATCACTCCTTGAGCATTCTTGAGAGTTGTGCTCTTAGGCCTAGTTGATTGGCTAATGCATTGTACATGCATGCCTTGTCTTTTGGTGCCTTTGTTTTGGTGTTTTGGCCACTGTTTTGGGCATGATTGAGGTCTGCCCATATTTGGTTTAAGTCCAATTTTGCATATTGTTGCATGCTTGTCTTTGCATGTTGTTGCATGCTTGTCCGTCTTTGCATATTATTGCATGCTTGCTCCGTTTTGTTGTTATTCCATGCTTGGTACATTGCATGTTTTCATGTCTAGGTTACATTACATTTTGCATGCTTGGTACATTGCATGTTAGCATGTCAAGCTTAGCATGATTGTTTACATAACATGTTGTCTGTGTGCATTGCATTTTGTTCAATCGAGCATTACGTTGAACACAAGGTGGATTAGCTCATTTCATACTTGAAGTGATGAAGTGAGCCAATCACCCTTGGCCTCCATTTCCTTTGATTTCCCATGATAAGGAAATGTTCTTGGTGTCTTATTTGTCATGCATTTATTGAAATTTGCACATGTTGGATCTTTGGCCACCATGCATCGAGATGCGTGATTGATGGCCTTGGATCCGATTATGCCTCTCCCTTGATGTTTTAAGGTGATATGGGGTGGCATAGTGTGTACATACCCTTGGAAGACCCTCCATTTTCTCTATTTTGTGCTCTGCTACAGCTTGGTGTCATAGCACACCAGTGGCCGGCACCTTCTTATTGTTGGCCGGCAGATCTTCATTTATGGCCGGCAGTGTACACTTTTGGTCGGCAGTGGGGTCGGCAGCCACCTCTCATGGCCGACAGGCCACTGGTGCACTCCTCAGCACTGTTTTGGTGAGATCCAGCAGCTAGTTCTCAAGGACACCCTGCAGACAGAGCCTCTAAAGAGCATTTGGAGAGCTTTCGGGACCGGAATCGAGCATGCATCTTCAACTTCTTCAAGGTAGAGCTGGAGCAGCTTAGTTTAAATGTTTACTTGTTAGTTAGCATTTGTTGTTTGTAATTAATTAATTTGTTAATTAGTTAAAGTTTTGTAATAATTAGCTTAGTGTTAGCTAGTTATTCAATTTGGTTGTGTAATAATTAGTCTAATTAAATTATTAGATTAATTGATTAGCTTAGCGTAGTTAGCTTAGCTTATTCATTTGGACCCTCCGTCGAGAGGGCATATTTTTATAATAAGCGTGCGTGTGTGCGATGCATGTCTTCCAACCCCATTTCTTTCTCCTTTTTACTTACTTGCTTTCAGTGGTTAGTTTTAGGGAATGTTTTGATTAGCATCCTCATGCTTTGCATGCATGCATCCATTCATCTGCATTGCATGCACCGGGCTCGGCACATCATACTAACTGCATTGTATTTTCAATACCTATTTGAATACATGTACCAAGTCGCATTTCACATGACATGATTAGAATAGCTGAGTCTATCTTAGTTGCATTTTGCATGTGTTGCATTAGCCATCTTAACATGAACTAGGATCATGCATGATTTCTAACTAGTTCTTTGTTTTGGCTTGGAGTAAACTGTGTGTGTTTACGCTTTAGCATACTGCATGTGTGTTATTGAATGCCATGAAAGCATGCTTGCCATGAGGCTATTTGCTTATGTGATATAACTGCCTGAATGCCTGTGGGTGAATGTTAGATTACTTGAATTGGAACAATTCATCAAATCCCTAATTTAGCCTACTTGCGAGTAGCAAACTTCAAAATCATTTTCACAAACGAACATGCGATGTGTTGTTCCAAATTAGGCGATCTAGTCTATACTTGTTTGCTGTGCGCATCACGTAGTAAGATTAGCTAATTAATCGGAATAAGAACGCATGTGTTTTCAAAAACAAGATATCATGTTAGTACAGGCCAATCTTTGATCGGGCGAGCAGGGGTACTCATTGCATGACCTTCCCCTCTCGTACCCAAGTTCTCGAGCTGAGGCAACTTTGGTGATGACGGACAGGCGGCCTTAGGCACGAGTCAGGGTTTCCTAAATTTCCCAAAATAAAACATTTAGGTGGCGACTCTATGTCTGGCAAAGCAGTCCATGTTTGGCACTACTTTATAAAAATCAAATTTCCAAAATGATTTGCCGGATTTGGACTCTTTGGTGATTTATCGGTCTTGCATTGCACTTTGCGAGATTAGATTCAGAACCGTGACATTGAGTCTGAACTGTAGTAATCCAATGAGCAAAACGGATTTCACGCCATTTCGCGTGTGGAGCCCGGGACGTTCGGGCACGTCTGCAGACATGCGCTGCTCTCATTTATGGATGGGTTTTTGGGGTACAACCAGATTTTGATGGCACCCGAAGATAGGGAGAAGACTGCTTTTACCACCCCGTGGGGGACCTGCTGCTATAGGGTGATGCTGTTTGGTTTGAAGAATGCTGGGGCTACTTATTAACAGGTTGCAACCACGATCTTGCACGATATGATCCACAAAGAGTTTGAGGTGTACGTGGACGGCATGATTGTCAAGTCCAAGGAATGGAAGGGTCACTACACTGCCTTGAAGAAAATTTTCCAACGGATCAAAAAGTGTTGGTTGCGACTGAATCCTCAGAAATATACTTTCGGTGTCACAGCAGGGAAAATGCTGGGGTTTTTGATCACATAAAGGGGCATCGAGGTCGATCCATTCAAAATCAAGGCCATCCTATAAAGGCCACCACCAAGGACTGAAAAGGAAGTGCGAGGCTTTCTGGGGTAAAGTGCAATTCATAAGATGGTTTATTGCAAAATTAACGTTGACTTGTGAACCACTGTTTGGTCTCCTGAAGAAAGGAAATAAGTTCTAATGGGATGACTGATGCCAAGTTGCTTTCGAGCGATCAAGCAATATCTACAGAAGCCACCCGTGTTGTCATCACCAAAGCCGGGGAAGCCGTTGATATTGTATCTATCAGTAACCGACATGACAATGGGCTGCATGCTTGCGCAGGAATTTGAGGATAAAGTGGAGAAGGCTATCTACTACCTGAGCAAGAAAATACTGGAATATGAGACCCGTTACACTCCACTTGAGAAGGCTTGTTTGGCCTTTGTATGGGCTACTAGGAAGTTAAGGCACTACCTGTTAGCTCACTCCGTAATTCTGGTTTCGAGATTAGATCCCATCAAATATCTCTTTGAGAAACCAGCGCTTATGGGTAGGCTAGCCCGTTGGTTGCTTCTTCTCTTAGAATTTGATCTGAAGTACATGACGCGCAAGTCTGTGAAAGGGAGAGCGGTAGCGAAGTTCCTAGCCGATCACCCCGTGGAGGGAGATGAAGCAGTAGAGTATCTGTTCCCGAATGAGGCCATTCTGCAGCTCGAAGAAGAAATTTGGACTATGTACTTTGACGGAGCGTCTAACCAGTATGGGTATGGGATCAGGGTGTTGCTGATAGCACTCGACAATTCCCACATACCCTTAGCTTTCAAACTCCGGTTCAAAGTATCGAACAATGAGGCAGAGTATGAGGCATGTATCGCTAGCTTGGAAGCCGCCCTGGAACTAGGGGCAAAAAGGTTGGACATCATTGGGGACTCGAACCTGGTTGTGTCTCAAGCGAAAGGAGACTGGAAGGTTAAAGAAGAAAGGATGAAAATCTATCACCAAACCCTAGATGTCCTAATTCCTAGGTTTGAGAAGTTAACCTTCACCCATCTGTTGAGAGAGAGGAACCAGTTTGCTGACACTTTATCAACTCTATCTTCCATGATAGACATCCCTTTGGGAGTTCGGATGCGTCCAATCATCATTGAACAGAGGTATGTACCGGCCTACGAGTTGATTACCGCAATAGATGAAGTACAAGATTAGAATCCCTGGTATCATGACATCTGGAACTTCTTGGAAAAGGAGGCTTGTCCACCAGGGGCAAATGCCAAAGATAAGAGGGCAATTCGACGAATGGCTACTCAGTTTATCATCTGTGGGGATAAATTGTACAAATGGGGCCATCTTGGGATACATAAACTATGTATTGATGCTGAAGAGTCAAAGCGCCTAATGGAGACCATCCACGGAGGAGAGTGTGGAGCATACACGAGCGGGGTGATGCTAGCCCGAAAGATTCTCAGACAGGGTTATTACTGGTCAACCATGGAGGAGGATTGTATTGGTTTTGTTCGGCGATGCCACAAATGCCAGATCCATGCAAACCACATGAACATTCCGCCGTTGAAGCTGTACAACATGACTTCGCCATGGCCATTTTTAGTCTGGGGGATTGATGTTATCGGGGTAGTTACTCCGAAGGGATCAAACGGGCATGAGTATATCCTGGTGGCGATAGACTACTTCACAAAGTGGGTCGAGGCCCAATCCTACGCAGTACTGAAAGCGTCACATGTAGCTAAGTTCATTAGGAACAATATTATCTGTCGCTATGGGGTCCCAAATGAGATTATTTCGGATAATGGTTCCCACTTCAAGAAGGAGGTGATCGACTTCTTGGAGAAATACAATGTGGCTTTTCATAAGTCATCCACATATCAGCCGCAAACCAACGGAGCTGTTGAGGCCGCCAATAAGAACATCTAGCATATTCTGCAGAATATGGTGGAAACCTACTGGGACTGGCCAGATTAGCTGTCGTTTGCTCTTTTGAGGCTACAGAACATCAATTCGTACTTCTATTGGGGCAACTCCGTATTCCTTGGTTTATGGGATGAAGGTTGTTCTGCCAATTGAAGTTGAGGTTTCGTCATTGCGGGTAATGGTTGAGTGCCAGATAGTAGAGGCAGATTGGCAGCAGAACAGGTTCGAAGAGCTCATGCTTTTCGACGATAGAAGGCTGAAAGCACTATATCACGTCCAAGGTTGTTAACACAGAATTGCTAGGGATTTCAACAAGAAGGTTAAGTCTAGGAATCTGAAAGAACGGGATTTGGTGCTCAAAGACAATTGAGCTCCCATTCACGACCCTAGGGGCAAGTTCAGACCCAATTGGACTGGTCCTTACATCATTAAGTCTATCTGGTCAGGTGAAGCTGTCGTTCTTATGGATCTAGATGGCCTCGAATTTTCCCAACCAGTCAACATGGACAAGTTGAAGAAATACTATTCCTGAGTGGCTCGCTAGGCCGAAAACTCGAAAGGGCGACTTAGGCAAACGTTAGAGCATCAAAAATTTGAAATAAGAAAAATTGAGCTCGCAAGGTTGAAAACCCAGAAAGCGCGGCCCTGGCAAAAGTTAGAGCGCAAAAGGAGAGTGTTAAAACACGAGTGAACTTGAACCGATCTACGTAAGGCTTGATTCCCATCTTTGGGATACGTAGGCAACTTCATTCTGAAGTCCAGCTATAAATACTTCCAAATCAACTGTGTCCATGTGATTGTTTTGGTCATCTTTGTCTTTTCTGCATCCAAGAGTTCGGTTGTGATCTCCAGTGCAGTGCTATTCAGACAAGGGGCAACTTTCCAGTTATTGGATTCGGGGTTGTACATCTCAAGGATAGATTCTAGGTGTGTCCATTTATGATCCATATCGAAAATGGTTTTGAAAAGTTTTAATAAAAGTTGATTTTGTTCAAATTAATCTTTTTACAACTTAGACCATTTTTGGACCAAACGGAAAATTTTCAGTACCCACAACCTTCAATTTCGTTGATTTCAATACAGAGTTCTCCGACACTTGATACAAATTGAAGTTGGTTTTTTATTACATTCAAAAGGAAAACTTGAAAGTACAAATTAAAGCAATAAACTTGGGGCATGGTTGAGTCAGGTGTTCCTGCGCCCTCCTCCCAGAGCTTGTGAAAGCTCCAGATGTCAAAGTAGGCCCGGTTTGTGCCTTATCTTCAAGCCAAGCTATGCATTCGCCAAAAAGGGCACAACTGAAACTGGGAGCGGGGGCCAGAAGTTCCCTTGTTCTCCATGCAGGAGAATACCAAGCTAGTTGTGCGCCTCAGATCGGAAAGGAAGCCGGGTACTCTATCCTCTCTTCTGGGCTGGTCTGGTCGTGGCCGAACTGACGCCTGAATCAAAATGGGAAGTAGAAGACACAATGTGTCAAGCTAATCAACTGAATACCAGGTTGTCGGGACATGCTGTAGCTCATCTCGGGCAGATCAAACCAGGGGCAACGCCAAGCGATGTCAACAGCAGACCTGTTGCACATCCAGTGGCACCACCATCCCTCGTTTGGAAAGTCAACTAGCCGAGGGCGGAAGAAATAGCCGCGCGCTGAATACACAGGACAAGTGTCCATTGCTTTCAACTTGTCCATGACCCACACCTGGGGAAGGATGAAAAATAAGAGAGATTAAAGAATAGAGAGGTGTACGAGGAGATAAAAGTTAGAAAAGGGTTTTGAGAGAAAAACAGAGCCTGTGGGCCGAGTGATGTAAGAAAACACATGTGCAAAGGGTGGGAAACATTGCCTGTAGAAGTAGTGGACTTCCCGCAAAGTTGGTTGTCTCCCGGCGGTGGAAAGCGTCCAAACCTGTCAAAGTCTCGGCTAGTGTCATGCCAATACAGCTCTTGCCCTCTTTTAAGCCTTGGGCAACTTCAATCAAGCGAATGCTAGACCCTCCAAAGCTAGGGGCAAGCAGAAAATGGGCCAACATACATAGGCAGAGGGGATGTTGCCGAAAACCTTGCCAGAGACGGTCGCCGCGGTCGCCGGCATCAGAAAACCAATGAATCAAGCTGGGGATGTCCAACTCCCCATTGTGAATCAAAGACCGAGCATCATGTAAAGTGAGCCCGCACATCCTTCCTAAAGCTTGGACGTGGCCAAAACGAGATTGGGGCAAGATTTCCTCGTCACGCCGGGACTCCATCAAAACTTGAAATTCTTCGATTGTGGGGCACAGCTCTTGTCCGTTGAAGCTAAAAACGTGTGTAACCAGTTTCCAACATCTAGCCGCGACATTGAGGAATGGAAAACACAGCGGAGTACAGCTTAGCGGGAATAGTGCGTTTAGCCCAAAACCACAAAAGTTCAACTTTTCCGAGCCATCTAAAGTCGTAATCCAATTGAAGAGTTTTTCGGCGAAGAATGGTTCCATTTGGGGCAAAAATGGAGCTGAAATGAGGAAACCACGAGGCTGGAGCTTTTGTAGAAGATAAGGAAGTGAGTAGAAGATAGGTGGCAACAATCTAGAGGTTCCTTACATTGATGGGCGACCGGCTAGTGTAGGTGGCCGATCGGCCACTTTTGTAGCCGACCGGCCAACACTAGTGGCCGACAACCATTCTTTATGGCTGGCAGCATCCTTTTATGGCCGGTGGCCTTCCTCTTTGCCTTCTGGTCCTTCCAAGGGTTGAAAATGCCACTCTTAGTGCATTTTCTCTAGAATTTTGTCAAAATTGCTTATCGAGTTGTAGTTTTGCTCATCGAGTTGTAATTTTGCTTATCAAGTTGTTGCTTCATTTATCGAGTTGTATTTATTTTGGTTGTTTAGTTGTTTTGTTCATTGAGTTGTTCCGTGTTAGTTGGTTTACTACCTGACTAAGCAATTGCCAATACAATTTTCGGTTTCCATCAATCCTGTTTTCATGAAAAAATGGTGCTATGTGATATGATGCTCAGAATATAAAACTCAACATTTTTAATCAAAAAGTTGTTTTCATTTCAGTCATGGTTTCCTTTTACAAAGAGAGTACAAGTTTTAAAGAAAATAAAACTGCCTAAGGCTATACAATGTGCTCATAACTAGTAAAAAGAAGACTAAAGCAAAAAAAAAAAAAAAAGAAAAAAGAAAAAAAAAAGGGAACATCTGAATCTGTGCCAGCTGTCTCAGGATCGAGAGGCCCTCTTCGTCCTCTTCCTCGGCTGGGCAGACTCAGAGCTGTCGCCGTTGGCCCCGTTATCTGAATCTGAACTAGAGCTCGATCCAGAGCCATCTCCACTCCCCTCCTCAGAGCCTTCCTCAGCATCACCACCGCCCTTAGAATCGGAGCCGGTGCCGTCACCTCTACCCTCAGATGACTCTGACTGGGGACTTGCTGGCTCTGTATCCTCGTCTGTCTCATCATCCTCCGGGATAGGCTCTGGTGAACTGCTCTCAGCACGAGTACATCTGGCTCTGCCTCGGCCGTGTGCCGGAGTCCCTCGTCTCTCTCTCCCTGCTATCGGGGGAGGCACTGAAGGTCTTGTTGTAGCTCCTGTTGGGGCGCCTGAAGGAACTGACATATGAAAAGGGACCTGAAATGGACAGTTTGTTAAATGCATCAGTTATGGTATGCGAAGATAAGAATGATGAGATGTAGTGTGTGAGAGCAGTATATCAATACAGTGTTCTCAATGTAATAGATTGCAGTCGAAATGCTAATGTATCGGCAAAAAATCTTGTGAAATGCAAACTGAAAGAAACTTACCGGGATCCTGTACAGGCTGAGTAGGTTCAGACTAGTCTGAACCGTCCCCATAAGAGAAGCTGCCAGCTCGAGAGCCTATCCTGTGTACTCTATGGAAGCCTGCAAATGTGTTGGGATAATTAGTGATCTACAAAGCATGTTTGAGACGAATTGAATATACAAAATGCAAAGTGTGGTACGTACCGGGGTCAAGCCTCGAACGCCGATGAGCTCGTGACCAGCGGGTGCAGGCTCAATGGGAACCTGATAAGTCTCTTCTCTAGATCCCCAGCAGGTCAATGTGGTGGGTAGTTCCGGCCATCCTGCCCCCCGCCTCCTCTGGGAGCCTCTCCTGTCATGGGCCTGGGCCTGAGTCGTCCTGGATCCCAGGGCTCTCTCCCTCACCGTTGGAGCTCTGGCTCTCTCACCCCCTCGAATGCCAGTCAGTGGCGGCATGAGATATGTCTGAATGAATGCAGTGTAATCGCCCTCAAGCCTGAAGAAGTCGGCGTCCCAACCTCTGGTGAAGTCGATCATCTCCTGTGTGGTATACCTCTCCGTGATCCTCATGTATGAAGGAGGCGACATTGAAACCACTGGCTCAGGCAAGCCTCATAGGAATCGCTCCCCAAGGAACCACGCTTGGCAAACTGGGCCCTCGATCAAGATTCGAAATCGGGAAGCCTCTCGAGCACCGGCAAACTGATCCCTGACCTCGATAAGCATCACTGCCCATGGCTGCCAGGTAATCTGCAACTAGCGATTATACAGACTATTAGCTGCTATTGTATATGCAATATGAAGTAAAGCTAAAATGACTGTAAGGGTTGAGTTACCTCTGTGGCAGTCACGGTATCGAAGAAGCGGCGGAAGAAGGAGAATGACTCTCGAGGCCTCTGCTGGCATCTCCCGTCATATTTGTGTGAGTAGGGGACCATGGGTGGTATTTCTACCTTTGGCTCTGGGACGAGCCTCGGAAAATAGGCATACACCCATAGTTGCAGAAAGTGGAAGGATAATAGTGAGAATATAGCAATGATGTGTACAGGGAATGTAAAGCAAAAAGCAGACGTTGAGCAGTGCAGTATACAGTGTATGCAGTATATAGATAAAGTAGTGCAGTGAACAGTGCGTGCAGTGTTCACATAAAGTAGAAAGCAGATGGTATGCAGTGCAGTAGACAGTGTGCGCAATGCAGTATACAGTGTATAGGGTGCAGACAAAGCAGAAAGTATACAATGTGAGTGGTGTAGTGTGCAATTTGTAGTATACGGGAAATGTGAGGTAGAAATGTAAAGCAGGAGGGTAGGGTGTACCTCCCAGGCTCTCCAGTAACCTCCTAGCAAATGCCCGCTCCGGCGAGAGCTAGAGCTCATGTATCCATAAACAGTGGCCAAGCCTGCGCCACCCCAGTCGTAGAGCCGGATGCGAGATAGGTCCACTAATGCGCTCAAGAGGTAGAGCCCGATGATGTTCGCCCGGTCGGCGAACAAAGTAATACCAAACAGGAACATGAGGAAGCCCCGTGTGTAGTACTCAGCCTCCTCGCAGGTCGTTGGTGTCGTCCCTCTAAAATGGTTGGTGAACCAGGTATATCGCACCATCCCTGATCGGGAGATGGGTAGGCGAATCCCCAGCAAGTAGATTTGGGCGGCCTCCCACTCGCCTTTGTCGGTTTTAAGAGGGATCGGATCGGCCCCCATTACTATGCCGGGGAGCATAGAGAAGTCAAGGGGAGTCATTGTCATCTCCCCTGCCGTAGAGAAATGGAGGGAATCGGTGGTATCCCACCACCTCTCTACTAAAGCTTCCAATAGAGGCCGGCTCGCGATGAGACGTGTGAGCCCCATGCAAAATGCACCGAAGCCAGCCTCGTCAGCGATGTGGCGTACTGTGTTGGGCAGCTCCATGTACCACTCTCTCGCGGCGATGGTCCCGTATCTGCGAAAGGCGAGCGAATTCCTCTGTGAGCAGGACAAACAGATGCAAGACAGTATAAGAGATACAGTGCACGAGTGTGTTCGGGATAAACAGTTGAAAGCAGTGTGAACTATACAAGAATTGTAATCTACATTGCGGAAAATAAAGAGGAAGTGCATACCTCAGAGGCGCCATGGGATAAGTGTGACTCCGGCTCGCGTAGCAGGAGGTCCTCCGAGGCACCTCGCGCGAATTCCCTGAACTAGCGGATGCCATCGAGAGACAGAACGTGTACCTCGGGATAGTATATCGCTACGTCAAACGGTCGAATGGTGAGCAGCAAGGGCTCGAACTCGGGATCCATCTCCATCCCCAGAGGAGCTCCGTAATGCGGAATGTCATCCGCTATCTCGAGGAAAGATGTGGGAATGATCGAGAATGTGGAAAATGGACGGGAATGCCAAAAGTCAACTCCGAGGGGTGAAAAATGGAAAAAAAGGTCAGGGCTCGGAAGAGGGCATGAGAATCAAGGGTAACTCGGGGAAAACAAACCCCAAGTGATGGAAATCAAGAAGAGAGCACCGAAACCACTTTGTAATCGGTTCAAAACGAAGTGTGTAAAGAGGGTTTCATGAAGCAGATCTTTATGGAATATCCGAAAATGCGTACGAAGTGCGGATCGAAGGGGGGGAAAGTGGTCTAGAGCACAAGGGGATGGGTTTTCGGCCAAGAGGAAGTAAGAAAATAGGGTTTGGAACCCTATATTTAAAGGCCTGAGGTGAAATCTCCAAAATGCCCCAAATCTACCATCGGTGGCCGATGAGTTTAATTTGTGGCCGATGGCCTCCCAAGGTGGCCGGCAGGCCTCTATTGTTCTCCTCAGATGTTGTTCTGTTGTTTTGTGCCTTGGTCCTTCAAGAAAGTGCAAGGAAAGTACATTTTTAAGCTCAAACGGCCTCTGCGGAAGCTTTGGATTGTGTTTTCAGCATGTGATGCTCAGCGCTATAGACACCCCATTTTTGACCGTCCTCAAGACTTGTACGTCATCGTTTGAACACTCGATGATCATCCATGCTCGTGTTCGTTTTGAGTTCTCGGAGGTCTCGGCTACGCGCCTTGCCTCAAGATCTCTCAACTTGTTTGTTTTGTGCTTGGTTATGGACCAAACACTTGTGTTTTTGCTTCTAAGGGAATAGGGTGGCTTGTTTGCCATCCCTTCAACCCACCGGCCAAGGCATAAGGCCATCGGCCCCCTTTTCTTGCTATCGGCCAAGAGTGTTGGCTGATCGGCACTATATTTGGTCGGCCGGCACTTATGTTGGTTAATCAGCCATTTTTGGTGGCCAAACCCTGTTCATCTGCTTTATGCAGATATTTTGTGCCAGCTGGTGCAGTTGACATCCACAAGAGGGAGCCCCTTTGCTTAGCTTCTCTTGGAAGCTTTAGAATTTGAACTTCTATAAAGAGGGAGCCCCTCCTCCCTCCTCCAAGGTTCAGAAAAAATTATGTTGGGAGAGTGAGATGTAATTTTGTATCTATACTCCCTTGTTTGACCCTATTTTGTGCTCAAAAGTGTTGTTTTGTCGTACTATTGTACACAAACACACACTAGAACACCATCCTCTTGGAGCTGAGATCCTTTGAGGTTGATTTCAGAGTTATTGGACTAGTTTTGGCCAGAGGAACCTGCTGGAGCTTTGTTCTTGAAGAGGTTCTACAAGGGTGAGTTCCTTGCTTTAGATACTCCTTTCTTGATTAAGCTTTTAGGCCTTCTTACTTATTGTTTTAAGCTTAGATTATAACTGATAAAAGTTCTGATTTTGTGTGCTTTAGATCTTTGTTTCAGGTCATTTTATGGTTTGGGGTTGTTTCCCCCCTCTTAGGCCTTGTTAGGCCTTGTTTTAGGCCATCCCTTTTGGCCCTTGCTTTGAGCTTTGCATGACCTTTCTACCACTGAAATCTAGAGGATTTTCAGTGGTGTAAAGGTGGTTTTGGTGTCTTAAATAGGAGAGGGTCATCCCCTCTCCTTGTTGTTTTGAATGCTTGCATAAATGGCTTATGTTTGTAGCTTGTATACTTAGATTGTTTTAGCTTCATTTCAGTATATATTAGGCTTTTTTTTTTTGCCATGATATAGCACTGTTTTGACTTGGTTTAGACAAACCATACATGCTTCATGTACTTGTCTTGTAATCCCATGATTTGCCTTAACATGCATCATGTTGTAACATGTCATTTTAGCATGATTTTGGCTCAACTTCATGAAGCTTCTAGCCTTGTTTTAACATGCTTGGGCTCTATTTTTCATTGTTTTGGTCATGCTTACATTGTTTTGTATAGCTACCATGCAATCTAGCTTGTTAGCTTTGGGTATTTGAGTCACTAGCACGCTCTATTCGGATCATTTCAGTGGTTTGGCATCACTTGTAATAGTATTTCAGTCCATATAGTATGCTCATGTACTTGCATTTGTCACTCCTTTAATGCTTTAAAGGGTTTGTGTTTTATGCCTCATGAATGTGTCATCGTGTATGCCACCATGCTTAGGTCTTTGGGATGCCATCTAAGTGAGTTTTGGGGCTTACTTTGACATGCTATAACTCTGTTTTTCATTGCTTAAACCATGCCATGTTTGGTTTTGATAGGTGTAGTGTAACACCCTCTTTGGTAGCCTTGCATGCCTCATGTTTTGGCGTTGTGTTCTAGCTTGTGTTGGCTAGTTTTGAGCTTGCTTTCGGTCTTGTTTGGACCTGCCTTAGGACTGTTTTAGATCCTCTTGGCCCTTTGGGGCTTGCTTTGTATAGCCATGGTTTGAACCCTTTGGCTTGTTTCAAGCTTTGAGCTTTCTTGCATGCTTTGCTTATGTACTTTGGTCGGTTTGACACCTCTCTTAACATGATTTCAGAGCTTAACATGTTTGTCACATGTCCATGTTTATCCTCTCCTAAGTGTGCTTAAGAGTTGTTCTACTATGCTTAAGTGTTAGGCCAATTGGCATGCATGTTTTTATGTGTTTTTATCTTCATTTCCATTGCATTTTGGCCACTGATTTGGACCTATTTGAGAGTTGTCCATTTTGGTTTAAGACCATTATCACATGTTGTTGCAAGCTTGCCTTGCATGTTGTTGCATACTTGGCCTATCGCATGTTGTCGCATGCTTGAGTTATATCGCATTTGGCATGCCCCTTTTGTTAAGTTGCTTTGCATGTTTGCATGTATTGTCCCTTGCATGTTGTTGCATGCTTGCCCCACATATTGTTACATGCTTGCCTATTCTTGAATGTTGTCACATGCCTTGCATGTTTGCATGCTTTTTTAGGTTGCATTGCATTTGGCATGCTTATTACCATTAGCCTTGTATGGCATTATCCTTGACATGCTTCATGTTGCATTAGTTTTGCTTGCATGATTGCATCCCTTGCCTCTTGATCAACCATGATAGAGGTTGGGGCCCCTTATATGTTTATGGGCATTTCATTTGATATAAATTGCTCACTTGGCTCCTTTGGCCATCATGCATTGAAATGCATGATTGGTGGTCCGAGGGTCGAGAACCATACTCCCTTGAGCTCATGACATGATAGGGAGGGTGGTTGTGCACACATTGTCTTGCAAATGTATTGCCATGCTCTGTTTGTCCTCTGCTGCAGCAAAACAGCATTCAGCGGGAAGAGATGGCCGGTCGGCCATCTTCAGTGCCGGCCGGCTAGAAATTATTGGCCGAGAGCCTTAGCTTTGGTCAATGACTAGTTTTCCTTGGCCGATGGCCCTATCTCTTGGCTGATGGACCCTCAGCATGTCCCCAAGGTAGTTCAAAAGTGTCACAGAAGTTGGCACAGTTTCCAGAGGTGCAGAGCAGTGCAAACAGAGGCAACATGTAGCATGGCGATGGATTTCCAAGCGAAACCGTCCGAGCATGCATTCATCCCTCGTCTCGAGACCATTTCAGTGTTTTAATAACTTAGTTGTAGCTAGTTATTTCGATTTAGTTGTGTAATTAATTAATTAGCTTGTTAGTTAGTTAATTAGTATTATTCTTTCAGACCCTCCGTCGGGAGGGCGAATTTTGTAATAAGTGTGCGTGCGTGTGTGAATGTCTTCCAACCCCACGTCTTTTTCCCTTTTACTTACCTGCTTTCAATGGTTAGTTCTAGGGCATATTTCAATTAGCATCCTTATGATCGCATGTTTGCATCATTCATCTGTATTGCGTGCACCAGGCTCAGCACATCATACTAACAGCATAGTATTTCAATTCCAACTTGAATACGTGTATCGAGTTGTCGCATTCCACATGCCATTCTTAGATTGGTCGAGCCTATCTCTAGTTGCATTTTGCATGTGTTGCATTAGCCATCTTAACATGAGCTAGGATCATGCATCGATTACTAACTAGCTTTTGTTTTGGCTCGGAGTACTAGGTAAGCTTTTATGCTTTAGCATCTTGAATGAGTGTGAGTGTTGCCATAATAGCATGCTTGCCATGAGGCTATTTGCTTATGTGATATAACTGCCTGAATGCCTGTGGGTGAAGGTTGGATTGCTTGAATTGGAACAATTCATTGAAATGTGTGTTTTAAGCCCACTTGAGAGTGGCAAAATCATGTTTTCTTAAGCCCACTTGAGGGTGGCAAATCCACATCTTAGCCTACTTGCAAGTAGCATCATCAAACCATTTTCAAATAAACAAACATGAAATGTTTTGTTCCAACTTAGGTGATCTAGTCTATACTTGTGTGTTGTGCGCATCACATAGTAAATTCTAGCTAATAACCGGAATAAGAACGCATGTGTTTTCAAAAACAAGATATCATGTTTAGTACAGGCCGATCTTTGATCGGGCGAGCGGGGGTGCTCATAGATGACCTTCCCCAATCGTACCCAAGTTCCCGAGCCGAGGCAACTTTGGTGATGACGGACACGTGGCCTTAGGCAACGAGTCAGGGTTTCCTAAATTCCCCCAAAATAAATATTTAGGTGGCGACTTTGTATCTGGCAAAGTAGTCCATGTTTGGCACTTCTTTCTTAAAAATCAGTTTTCCAAAACAATTTGCCGGATTTGGACTCTTTGGTGATTTATCAATCTCACATCGCACATTGTGAGATCAGATTAAGAACTGTGACAATTTGAGTCCGAACTGTAGCATGAGGCCCTCAAGGGCGCGTCTACAAGCGCGTACGAGGTGTATCCTTTTAAATTGATTGAACTCCTCCGAGAGGTAAATCAAAGGTTACAACTGAATCGGTCTTGTCAAGACGCGCATTTTTTCATCGAACATGTTGCACTAAATATGCATTGGTCATTGTGCATGGGATATGTATGCTGCATTGCATTGCGCTACGCATGTTCTCGTGTTTGCATAGAATATGCATGTGCCATTGTATTGCATTGTACATACCTTTACATTCGCATAGAATTGTCCATACCTGTTGTATTGAACATACATTCAGTGCTGCATAGAACATGCTCCATGTTTTATTGCCTAGAAATATGCTTCTGTTTCGCTCCTCGTATGATGTGCATGAAACATGCTTCTCTAAGCATTGTATCATGGTCATTGATGTTGCATTAAACATGCATTCCTATTGTATTGTACCTGTCAAAGTTTCTTTCATGTGCAGACACGATATTATATGTATGGTTCATTTGAAGCTGGCGTGACCAGATGATATTGTATGTATGGTTCATTCAGAGGAGCTCCAGGTAAGATCATTCCTGTCTTTTGAACACCTTGTTTTGGTTAGAAGTATTCGGGTACGCCCGATGCTTACACCACTCCTCGTTGGTTAGAAACACTTGGGTACGCCCCGCGTTTACACCACTTCTCGTTAGTTAGAAACACTCGAGTACGCCCGGCGTTTACACCGACATCTCGTTGGTTAGAAACACTTGGGTACGCCCGGTGTTTATACCACTTCTCCGGTTAGAAGCGTTTGGGTTGTGTGCCTGACGCTTATACCTATCTTTGGTTAGAAGCATTGGGTTGTGTGCCTGATGTTTATACCACCCCTTTGGCTAGAAGCGTTTGGGTTGTGTGCCTGACGCTTATACTGCTCTTTGGTTAGAAGCATTGGATTGTGTGCCTGATGTTTATACCACCCCTTCGGTTAGAAGCGTTTGGGGCGTCTGTCCGACGCTTATACCTTGTTTTGGTTAGAAGCGTTTGGGACGTGTGTCCGACGCTTATACCTCGATTTGGTTAGAAGTGTTTGGGTTGTGTGCCTGATGCTTATACCTTGTTTTGGTTAGAAGCGTTTGGGACGTATGTCCGACACTTATACCCCTTTGGTTAGAAGTATTGGGTTGTGTGCCTGATGTTTATACCTCGCTTTGGTTAGAAGCATTGGGTTGTGTACCTGATGTTTATACCACCCCTTTTTGGTTAGAAATATTGGAGCGTGCTCTAATGTTTATACCACCCTTCGGTGGTTGCACCGTTCCCTTTTCTCTCTCGCGCGTGGCATGTTAGGATGCTTTGGTTAAATGCATTTGGATGGATTTCAATGCTTATACCATTCTTGGCTTTGATTGCATAACAGCTAGATGCGTTTCACTTGTTATCATTGCTTCTATCCTCGCGTGTCCCACGCGTTGGAATCTTGTTTGCCGCCCCGGGTGCGCCCGACGGTTGCGGTTTTTTATGTTTCCCGCGTGATGCGTAATTAAGCTTGCATAATTTTCTCACATCATTTCTGCATGAAATGAGGTTTGGTTCATGTTAACTTGCTCATGTACGAGTTTGTTATAACATTTCTTTGCATAGCGTTTGCATCTAGATGTTTTGTGACAGTCTCATTGCATGATCATAAGTTATGTTTTGCATCATGCATATCATTTTCATCTTGCCCCAGAACTACGCTGGTTTGATTTCTTGCAAAAGGGATACATAGGCAGCTTGTGGGTGCAACCGTTCTTTGTTTTGATTGCTTGTTTGTCTAAGTCTTCGGCCTTGTCAAAAATGGGTTGTCTCTGGGCTTTGACATTCACACCTGTCATTTCATGACTTCCGAGTTCTGTCAAAGAGGGGCAACTATAGACACCCCATTTTTGACCATCTTCAAGACTTGGACGTCATCGTTTGAACACCCGATGATTGTGCATGCTCGTGTTCGTTTTAAGTCTTTGAAGGTCTCGGCTGAGCGCCTTGCCTTGGAGCCTCTCAACTTGTCTGTTTTGTACTTGGTTGTGGGCCAAAAGCTTGATGCTTTGAATCTAGAGGAGAGGATGGCTTGTCGGCCATCCCCAGTGTCCATCAGACATGGCTTGTGCCTGTCGGCCATTTTTCTCCTTTTTCAGATATTTATTTGCCAGTTGGTGCCAGCTGTTGATCACTGAGTATATCCTCCATACACGTGTATGGAAGGATGAAGCCAAGCTTTTGGCTTGTTTTTCTATATAAGGGGTCCCTCCCTCATTTTGGGGGTTCAGAAATTTTAGAAGCAAAATTTCACTCTCTTTCTCTAAAATCCTCTCTCTTCTTGTTTTAGGCTTGAAAGTGGGAATTCTCTACATATTTGCCTACAACCCCTTGACCAAATACCTTCTTCTTGGAGTTGAGGTCCTTGGAAGTCCTATTTGAGGTCTAAAGCTTGGTTTTAGCTCAGAATTGTACCTGTTTTGCAGCTTTGTTTTAGTTAGTGCTTCGCCATCTTTTTATGCTACTTTGAGGCTAGTTTCAACCTCTAAAAACTCTGATTTTAAGGTTCTAAAATGGTGGTTTAAACCTTGTTTAGTTAAGGGGTGGTTCTTCCCCTTTGCTCTTTGGCTTGCAAAGCCTTTTGAGCCACCTTTCAAAGCTTTTGAAACACCCTTTTCTTGGCCTTTTAACCACTGAATTCCAAGGGAATTTCAGTAGCAAAAAGCTGGTTTTGAGGACCAAAATGGGAGGGGGTGGTCTCCCCTCCTCGTGTCTTGTTTGCATGTGTAGTTGGCCTAAGAGGTGAGCATGTTTTTCTACCCTTTTGGGACTCCATCTCAGCAAGTTTTTGCTAATGTTTTAGCAATTTTTAACTCTGTTTTGGGTGGTCTTGGTCATATATGCTTTGCTTTGTATAGCTATAGTGTAGTTGGCCTCACTAACTTCGTGTTTCAAGGCCTTTAAGCATGCTTTGCATGAGATGTTTGCATGCCATAGCATTATTTAGCATGTGATTTCAGTGCATATATCACTGTCACACTCTCACATATTTCACTCATTCATTGCTTTTGAGAGTTGTGCCTTATGCCTTGTTAATGAGTCAATACATGAGCATGTTTTTCTTGCTTTTCATGCTACCATCTCAGCTCATTTTAGCCACTATTTTGGCATGTTTAAGCTCTATCTAGAGCTAGTTTGGTCCTTTGTGCTTGATGTTGTATGCCTCTAGTGTAGTACTCTTCACTAGCTTTAATACTTAAGTCTATCAACATGTTGTACATGAGTTGTTTGCATGTTATAGTCTTGTGTTTCATACCACTTCAACACTGAAATTCTGCAACCTCCCTCATTTCTTCATTTTTCTATTTGTTTTGAGGGTTGGGTAACCTTAGGTTGTGTTTAAGCATGAGATAGAGCTTGTGCTCAATGGCTTTAACTCTCTTTTGAGGGTTTGTACTAGTCAAAGGCATGATCTCTCTCATGTTTTAAACCATTCTTTGGTTGACCCCTCTCTCATTAGAGGACTTTCACATTGGACAAACCAATTAAAGAATGGCTTGGTAATGTTAAAATGTGTAAACAAGAATTGAACCAAGTAAAACATGACGAAGATAAGCATTTGCGTTGCATTGCATGTGTTTGGATCAGACGTTAATCCAAACACAAGGAATGAGGGACGTTTCATACTCAAAGTGATGAAGCGTGTCACATTTCCCGGTGGTCGTCACCCTTGATCATGCATGATTGGGTGGTGGCACTTTGAGTCTTGTTTGTGCATTCACTAAGCTTGTACAAGCTTGGTTTTTTGGCCACCATGCATTGAGATGCTTGGTTGGTGGCTTGAGAGCTGAGTGCCACACTCCTTTGAGCTTGAGACATGATGAGGAGAGTGGCAGCGTTCCTTGCAAATACATTGTCTTGGCTCTGTTGTTCTCTGTTGCAGCAAAACCAGGAATTTGGGAAAGGAGGTAGCCGACCAGCCAGTGGCAGAAGCCGACCGGACATTTGCACTAGCCGACCGGCCAGTTAGAGTGGCCGGCAGCCACTTTTGGTGGCCGACCGGCCACCAGCCTATTTTGGTGCAAAAATGTTCTTGTTTTGAGGCAAAAGCAGTTTGGAGATTGGCACAATTTTCAGAAATCAAGGCGAGTGCAAATAGAGACGACCGACGGCAAGGCAATGGATTTTCGGGTGGATGCCAACCGAGCATACATATCTCCCTCGCCCGCGAGGCCATTTCATTGCTTATGATTAGTTTGTGTAACTAGTTAATCAATCCATTTTGTAATATTTAGCTAGCTTAGAATAGTTAGTTAATTTATTTCAATTGTTGTAATTAATTAGCTAGAATAGTTAATTAGTTGGTTTGTAATAATTAGCTTAGCTTAGTGTAGCTTAGCTTCTTTATTTGGACCCTCCTTCGCGAGGGCACAATATTGTAATAAGTGTGCGTGCGTGTGTGCATGTCTTCCAACCCCATGTCTTTCTCCCTTTTATTTATCCGCTTTCGATGGTTAGATTAGGGCACGTTTTGATTAGCATACCTTATGCTTGCATGTTTGCATCATTCATTTGTCTTGCATGCACCGGGCTCGGCGCATCATTCAAACTGCATCGTATTTCAACACTTCTTTGAACACGTGCATCAAATTGTTGCATTCATACGCCATCTTAGATAGCCGATCCTATTAATCGTATTTTGCATGTGTTGCATTAGGCATTTTAGCATAGTTAGGATTATGCATATTTCTAACTGGCTTTTATTTTGGCTTGGAGTACACTGTAAATTTTATGCTTTAGCATACTTGCATAAGTGTGAGTGTTGCCATCTTTCACATGCTTGCCATGAGGCTATTTGCTTAAGTGATTAACTGCATGAATGCCTGTGGAAGTCTTGGTTGCTTGAATTGGAACAATTCGATAAATGTATGTTTTAAGCCCACTTTGCGAAGTGGCAAACTATCATGTTTTAAGCCCACTTGAGGGTGGAAAATCCGCGCTTTAGCCCACTTGCGGGTGGCACTTTCAAACCATTTTCGAAAGCAAACATGAATTGTTTTGTTCCAATTCTCGTGACTTAGTCTATACTTTTATGCTGTGCGTATCATGTAGTAAAATTAGCTAATAACCGGAATAAGAACACATGTGTTTATAAAACAACATATCATGCTTAGTAGAGGCCGATCCTTTGATTGGGCGAGCGAGGGTGCTCATTTCACGACCTTTCCCTCTCGTACCCAAGTTCTAGAGCCGAGACAACTTTGGTGATGATGGAAATGTGGCCTTTGGCATGAGTCAGGGTTTCCTAAATTTCCCAAAAATAAAATATTTAGGTGGCGACTCTATAATCTGGCAAAGCAGTCCAGTTTTGGAAATATTTAATTTAAAATCTGATTTTCCAAAATGCTTGCCGGATTGGACTCTTTGGTGTTTATTAGTCTCACATTGCACTTTGTGAGATTAGATTCAGAACCGTGACAGGAGTCCGAACTGTAGGAGACCAATTCGCCCTTCTCCGAAAGGGGGGCGCGCGAAGAAAGTCGAGTCTACAATCCAAAATTGAGGCGCACACATGTTATCTCAATCTATGGGGCTACCATATAGATTTCAAGTTGGGGATACACCCCTGGGTATTTAAACCAGATTTTAGTCTCAGAAATTCCAAACCTTTGTGTTCTAGGCATCGCCATTCGAACTCTAGTTTCCATCGTCGCAGTTGCCTAGGAACTCATTGCAAACCTAGCCAAGATGCCCTCTGGCAGGGAATGGTACTTAGGGAGTGCACTTCTGATCGCCATTCTGGCTTGAAGCAAGCTTGAGCTTGACCTTGAGGTAGAGGTACATTCGGAATGCAATCTGGAACCTATGTAGAGGTACACTCATACTCTCGAAAATTATTGAAGTTGAAACACACTAAGATGCTCCAAATTTTCCCTCTTTTCTTTTTGCTTTGCAGTCTGGAACCTATGTAGCTTCAGATAGGTCCTTGTTCTATTGTTCTCACAATGACCTTGGTTATGAAAGAAGGAATTCTGTTTTGTACATCCTGGTTGGCGAATGGCACGGCACTCTAAGCACAAAATGAATTTATTGTTGCAATTGAAACAAAGAATTAGTTCTTAATCGGGTATTGAGCCTACGACTGACCACAGTACACCACGACTCAGCAAAGAGAAAACGCAGGTAAAACAACGTAAACGCATCTATTGACACTCGAAACGACTTAAAACAAGAATCGAGACAAACAAAAATAACAAACCTAACACTCGAATGTGTTCCAATGGTGAGAGACCTCTTAGTTCATGAGAAGCCTATTTCTCAGGGTATTGTTTCCCACTCTTTCTTATTTGTGATTCTCACATTACTATGGCACTCAATCTCTATTTCTTTGACCAGCCATTTCCTCACTTGTCCTCTCAACGCACATCTCTCTATTATTTAATCTCTCTTATTTTTATTATCCCTCCCCTGGATGGTTGATGGATAAGCAGGAAGTCATGAGCTCTTGCCCCTGGTATTCTGCTAAATTCTCTTTCTTTCGTTCACAACTAGTGAGCTTTCCCACAGAGGGGTTGTGGTGCAACTAGAGGTGCAGCAGATCTGCAACTAACATTAGTTGACGATGCCCTTGGCTTAACTTGATTGAGATGAGCTACAATACGTCTCATCGGCTAGGTATACAATTGATTAGTCTCACACATTGCTTTTTCTATGTCCCCATTTTGGGTCAGACGCAAATTTGGGTGTGATCAAACCCGTCTAGATGAGGGGGTCGAATATCCAGCTTCAAGTCTAGTTTGTGCCTTTCACTTGGCTTAGTACCTCACTGCTTGGAGGATGAGAGAGCTTTCGGCCCTCCTTGCTGCTAATTTTAGTTGTGCCTTTTTCTGGTAAGTATAATGCCCTTTCTGGCAAATATGGTGCCCTTTCTAGCACGTATGTTGACAACGGGGAAAAGATAGAAAACCTGACTCAACTGTGCCCCTAGTTCATCATTTTGACCATTTTTTATTTTTGGCTTTCCACTAAAACAATTTTGACTGACATGAGAGTTAGATTAGCATGCTTGTTCGACTTTCTGCTTTGAAATCATGTAAGTTTAGGCTGTGAGCACTGAAAATTTTCCTTTTTTGGGTCCAAGAAATGGTCCAGTTTTGGAAAAATAGAATAATTTTTAAGAAAATTAGTCAACCTCATTAAAAATCCTCAAAACTATTTTTGCATATGGCCACTGCTCAACCAACGCGGAATTTACTCTTGAGATGCACAATCTCAGATCTGAACTTGATTTGTCTTGCAGCTGAATCTTCCAACGAAATAAAATAACTGATTTTGAATGAAGATGAGCCAATTTGCACATGGATAAGATAACCGAGTTTGAACAAGGATAAGCCAATCAACATGGATGAGCCAAGCAAGCTGAAAATGATTGGGGTTGAACTTCAGGATGAAGTTGCCTACGTATCCCAAGGACGGGAATCAGGCTGTACGTAGTTTCGGGTTAAGGTGCACTCGGGTATTAACACTCTCCTTTTGTGCTCTAACTTTTGCTAAAGCCACCCTTCCAGGTTTTCAACCTTGTGAGATTTGTTTTTCTTTTTTTTTCATTTCTTCTTCTTTTCTTTTTTACATTTTTTCATTTTTTGTTCTTTTTCTTTTCTCTGCTCTAACTTTTGTCTGGGTCACCCTTCTGGGTTTTTTGTCCAATGAGCCTCTCAAGGATATAAAAGTTTAACTTGTCCATGTTGAATGGTCGTAGGATCTCTAGCCATCTGAATCCATGAGAATGGTTGCTATTGTTGACTAGATAGTCTTGATGATGTAGCCTATCCAATTGGGGTATGAATTTGCCCCTAGTGTTGTGGATAGGAACTCGTTTGTGCTTTAGCAAAACTTTTCTTTTCTCTATTTGTGGGATTTTGGCTTTCTTGCCGATCTCCATTGGTTTGTGGAATGACCCATCTTTTGAATCTTTGAGCACATCTGAAATTTTTGCCCCTAGTTCAAGGGCTACTTCTGATCTAGCTTTACAAGCTTCCTTTGATTACATTTGACCTTCTTGCCCCTAGTTCAAGGGTTGCTTCTGATTCGGCCATACAAGCCTTATATTGTGATTGATCGTTTGAACATTCTGAGTCAAGGTTCAAGGTTTGAAAGCAAAGGGGTCGAGTCTCAAGACTGAGACTGATCCTATGCTGTACAATCCCGAGAGCGATTCCACGCATGTCTTTGTAGGACCACGCAAAACATTTTTTGAAATCTTTTAATAAAACGACTAGTCGATCAAGCTCCTTTGAAGACAATGTAGAATCAATCTGGATCAAGCCAGGATCCTTCTCAGTACTCACATTAACAAACATGATCTCATTCATTAAGGGCTTAGCATGCCTCTCTTTCTCTCAGTTGATCAAATTTTTACAAATCCCGAGGAATTCCTTCCTCTTTGTTTTCGTCATAGTGTTGGAAACAATTTAGAAAAACTTTGGTCAATGCAATGATTTAAAGGCACAGAAAAAATAGATGAAAATTACTGTCGTTCCATTTAGATCTTCTAGCGTAACTGGCTCAATGATAGAAACAGACTCAAAAGAAAGACAAGAAAAGACAAACACAAAATAAGCAATTGATGTCAGAGGTAACACCCCCGAAATCACCTGACTCTAACATAATAGGACTGACTCGATACAATGAGACAGACTCAATATAACACAACAGAACTGACTCAATACCCAAGTCAGAAAGTATAATAAACAGCATTTTGAAATTGCTCAAAACAGTGCGTGCCATCCACCATTATCGGGGATAAAATGAGCGTCATCGGCAGGTGGTTCATCCCTAATCACATAGTCACATTATCCCCCAAGTTCATTGATCCAGTATCGATAGACTTTGCAGGACCTGGTGCGACGATGACCTCGTTGTCAATTAGATCTTGAACTTCATGGCGAAGATAATAACAACCGTCAATGTCATGACCGGTTTATTGATGGAAGGCACAGTACTTGGCAGCATTATGCCTGGCTAGAAGGGGATCTAGGAGAGGCCAAGGGTCAAGGGGTCTGAGATGGCCTTGTCTTACAAGGATTTGGAGAGCTTTGGACAAGGTCATGTAGAGAGGATTGAAGGTGCGGTTACTAGTTCTAACAAGCTTGTCAGAGGGCTTGACAGGTGTTGACCGGGTTTGATGATCCCTTATGGGTGTAGGATTGGAGTTGAAAGGGGCGTTTTTGGTATGACATCCCTTTTTCCAGCTTGCCCCTTGATTCAGAATGCTCTCACCTTGAGTGGCAAAAGTGCCATCCACAGTCTTTGTGACAACTGCGAGCACTTGCTGTTTGTTCAGTCCTTTAGCTTTCAAAGCCTCAACAACCCACTGAAGATGTTCATAGGGACCAATGCCTGCCCCTACCTTATTCTTGTCATTTGCCTCCACCTTGCCAAGGGATTGGATCGCTATATCAGAGCGGAGCCTAGTTGTTGTCGACATGTCATTGCCCAGACCTGAGGTAGCTTTAGGTTGGCCATTTTCAATTGTAGCTCGCCCCAAGATTGGGGAGCCTTTTGGCATGAAATTTCTGGCATGTGATGTGGTCGATGATGGAGCCAAAACCCCAAAGGCTACATCTGCCAATGTTCTTTGAAGATCTTCAATCATGCTCATCAACTTAGAAGTAGTGGGTTCATGGGTTTGAGATGATTGGGGTTCGAGTGCATCCATCATGCACAAGTCTGTGCTTTCAGGAATGAACACCTCAGGCTTGGGTAAACGGGCCGGGGTGATGTATATGCTGGTGTAGATCACCCAAACTCTCTCCGCGAGCCCCCCTTTCGGAGAGGGCGCAGATTTGGGTTCATAGCTACTATAGTTCGGACTCCTCTCACGGTTCTGTATCTAGTCTCACAAAGTGCAATGTAAGACTGATAAATCACCAAAGAGTCCAAATCCAGCAAATCGTTTTGGAAAATCGATTTTAATCAAAAAGCTCCAAACATGGACTGCTTTGCCAGATTTCAAAGTTGCCACCTAAATATTTTATTTTGGAGAAATTTAGGAAACCCTGACTCGTGCCTAAGGCCATGTAACCGTCATCACCAAAGTTGTCTCGGCTCGGGAACTTGGGTACGAGAGAGGAAGGTCCTGAAATGAGCACCCCCGCTTGCCCGATCAAAGGATCGGCCTCTACTAAACATGTTATATTGTTTGATAAACACATGTGTTCTTATTCCAATTATTAGCTAACTTACTACGTGATGCGCACAACATACAAGTATAGACTCAATCACTTGAGTTGGAACAACTCAACTCGTGTTTGTTTTTGAAAATGGTTTGAAAGTGCTACTCGGAAGTAGGCTAAAGCGCGGATTTGTCACCCTCGAGTGGGCTTAAAACATGATTTTGCCACTTCAAGTGGGCTTAAAATTCACATTTGTCGGATTGTTCCAATTCAAGTAATGAAGCATTCATCCACAGGCATTCATGCAGTTTAGCATATAAGCAAATAGCCTCATGGCAAGCATGCTATCATGGCAACACTCACAATCATGCAAGGATGCTAAAGCATAAACACTTATAGCGTGCTCCAAGCAAAAACAGAAAACTAGTTAGTAATCATGCATGATCCTAACTATGCAAGATGCTTAATACAACACATGCAAAATGCAATTAAGATAGGCTCGGCTACCTAAGATGGCATATGAATGCAACACTTGATAACATGCTGTTAAACACGTATTCAAGTAAATGTATTGAAATACAATGCAGTTTGAATGATGCACCGAGCCCGGTGCATGCAAGACAAATGAATGAATGCAAACATGCAAGCATAAGGTATGCTAATCGAATTATGCCCTAAACTAACCATCGAAAGCGGTAAGTAAAAGGGAGAAAGAAATGGAGGTTGGAAGACATGCATACACACATGCACGCTTATTACAACAATGTGCCCTCTCGATGGAGGGTCCGAATAAACTAAGCTAAGCTAATCTAAGCTAAGCTAGGCAAACTAATCTAATTAAGCTAATTAGACTAATTATTACAAACCAATAAAGAAATAGCTAAACTAAGCTACTTAACTATTACAACACTTAATTAATTAAATACACAAATTGAGATGCTAACTAACAAGTGAAGCACCAAATTAATCTACTTCAGCTCTGTTTGAAGATGTTGAACATGCATGCTCGCATTCGGTTTCTCACCCCGAAAAGCTCTTTAGTTTACTCTTTAAAGGCTCTATTTGCAGGGTGTCTTCAAGAACCCTTTGCTGAAACTTACCAAATCCATGCTGGGGAGTGCACCAGTGGGCTGCCGGCCATGAGGAGCTGCTGCCGGCCACCTGCCGGCCAAAGATGGGCCTCTGCCGGCCAACAATGCAAGGGTGTTGGCCATCAATGTGGCACTGCCGGCCACTGGTGTGCTGTGACACCATTCTGCAACAGAGCACAAAATAGAGAAAATGGAGGGTCTCCCTAGGGCATGTGCGTACTGTGCCACTCCATATCATTTCAAAACATCAAGGGAGAGGCACTATTGGATCCAAAACCATCAATCAAGCATCTCAATGCATGATGGCCAAAGATCCAATCTTGTACACATTCAATGAATGCAATGCAAACAAGACTCTAAATCCACTACCTCATCATGGATAATCAAAGGCAATGGAAACAAAGGGAATTGGCCCATTTTCATCACTTTGAGTATGAAATGGACCAATTCACCTTGTGTTCAATATGACGTCCGGTTGAACACAATGCAATGCACACAAGCAACATGCTTATCTTTCAATGCTAAGGTGGCATGCACAAGATTCTATCATGTAAGTAATGCATGCAAGACATGTTAAGGGGCCAAGAGCACTAAAGCAAGTGAAGAACATTACACATGAGGCATGCACTACAATGCTCAAATGACCAAACTAGCTCAAAATAGAGCTACATCATGCCAAAACAGTGGCCTAAACATATTGGAATTTAGGCACAAAAGGCAAGAAAAACATGCTCGCATGTTAGCTCACAAACAAGGCATAAGGCACAACTCTCAAACACAATGAAAGAGTGGAATTTGTGAGAGTGTGACAATGATATATGCTCTGAAATCATATGTAAAATGATGCTATGACATGCAAACAACCCAAGCAAAGCATGCTCAAAGACCTTGAAACTCAAAGCTAGTCAAGGGCATTTACACTATAGCTATACAAAGCAAGCCTCATATGATCAAGACCATTAAAAAAATTCCTAAAGCATGCTAAATCATAGCCAAAAACATGCTGGGGTGGAGTATACACATGCTAGATTAAAAGGCTAAACCATCAAGTACACTAGGCTAGTGAGCAAGTTTACACTACAAGTGCAAGATGCAAGCAATGAGTAGCCAAACCAGCCAAAAACAGAGTTTAAACATGTTAAAATATAGCCGAAAACATGCTCAAACTAAGCTAAGACAAGTCACAAAAAACATGTTACTTTGCAAGGCTAACTAGGCATAGCATGGATAGACAAGGAGGGGAGGCCATCCCCTCCTATTTGGGACCTCAAAACAAGTTTTCTACCACTGAAATTCCTCTAGAATTCAGTGGTTTTAAGGCCAAAAAGAGATTGTTTGAAATGCTTTAAAAGATGGCTCAACACTTAGCAAATAAGCAACAAAGGAGGGTGGACCACCCCTAACTTCAAAGAGGCCTCAAACCATCATTTTAAACACTTAAAAATAGAGGTTTTTGTAGTTGACAACTAGGCCAAAATCAGCATGCAAAGGTGGCCAAGATTGCGTACAAAAATAAGCTTAAAAGAGAGAGATGCTCACCCTTGGAGCACAACACAAGAACGGCCACTTTTCTTGAGCCAAAACCAACCTTTAGCAGCCCAAAATAGGTTTCAAGGGACCTCAGCCCAAAGATGAACCACTCTTCTTTAGGGTTGATAGGTTAAAGATGGTTGTATGCAAGCCTTCAAGCACAAAAGGGCAAGAGAGAATGAATTGTAAAGAGAGAGGTTTTAGAGAGAGGGGCTCCCAAGCTTCTTCCTAAGTTGTTCTAACCCTTGAATATGAGGTATATGGCTTCAATATATAGAAAAATACAAGCTTTTGGCCGAAAATATCTCAAGGGAGACAGCTGGAATAGCTGGAGCAAAAATATCTACCAAAAACTGCTTTCTGGCATCAATGGCCGGCACATGACCATTGTTGGCCAGCACTTGATCATCCATGGCCGGCATGCGACACTCTTGGATGGAAGGGAGCCGGCATTGGCCATTCATGGCCGGCACATGGCCAAAAAATCCCATTCATGGTTAGAAACTTCCACCTCTGGTTGGACAGGAAAATCTGCTTTTTGGGCCCAACTTCAAATGGACATATCTCCTTCATCGGGACACCTTTGCAGGTCATTCTTGAGCCTAAAATGAATCCCTAAAAGTATTATTTCCAATGGTGGAAACCTCACCTCAAAATTCCAACTGTGAAAAAAGTTATGCTCCTTTGAGTGAAGATTGCTCAGTTTTGATCCTATCCAGATTCATGCCAAACTTCCTCTCAGCTTGGTTTTCTTCTCTCCTCTCCCCTTTTCTTCAACTCCAAACCCCAAATAAGGTGTTTTGAAAGATTTTTCAAAATATTTCATCTCTCTTTCATTCATTTCCACTTTGTCCTTGCTCGGTTTACTGAAAAGCGCAACATTTAACAAAATGCGAGTGTCGGAACATCGTAGGAACTTTTTCAAAAGCTATTTTGAAAGAGAGGGTTTTAAGGTCTAAAAACCATTCAAAATAGTTTTGGTCCAAAATGGGGTGTAAGGTTGGGATTTGACTCTCCTCTTGCCGAAGAAATCCAACATTTGCCCTGCACATCTTTCATCACTAAGTAAACCATCAGTAACGCCCAAGTCTTAAGGGCGGTCAAAAATGGGGTGTCTACAGCTAAGGTTATAGGTGGATGGTAGTGTATGGATTAGGTTAAGGTGTGGAGGTAATGGGTTAGTGGTGGCCTGAGGTCCTTTTGGTGGAGCCATGATCTCTTCGTCAATAAGATCCTGAATCTTATGACGGAGGCGAATACAACGGTTTGTATTTAGTTGGGTCATATCTTGGTGAAAGAGGATTTGAAAGGGGTTGGGGTTCTAGGAGTTCTAGGTTCCCTTTTTCTCGTAGCATTTTCAAAGCTTGAGAGAGACTCATGTAAAGAGGATGGAAATTTCGGGTTTGGGGCCGAGTTGAAGTGGTTGGATTTTGGCCATTGATGAGAGTGGTGACAATGTTTACTTTTCAGCATTTCGCAGCTGTGCTACCATTAGTAGTAGCATTGGAATTGTGAACAACATTCTTCTTCAAAGGCTCATTATCTTCCACAAAGATCCCTTGTCTGATGGCAGCTTCGATTTGAACCCCCATTTCATGAAGCTCTGGAAAGGTAAACAGAGGTAGAACCATCATCTTCTGCAGTAACTCGCCATGCAGATTCTGAACAATCATCCTAATTTGATCTTTTTCGGAAGGCCTTGTAGTCATCATCGAGGCCTTCACTCTCTATCTCATCACGAACTCTGAGAAACCCTCCTGTAGCTTTTGGCGGGTGGCTTTGAGATCACGGATTGTGACCTTGATCTGTGTGTTGTAGGGGTATTGAGCAATAAAGGCCTCAGCTATCTCTTCCCAGTTATGTTTCACAGAGTCCTTCAATTTTGCATACCAGATTGCGGCTATCCCAAACATGATTTGGCCGAATAGTGATAACTTCTGGGCTCAGATCAAACCCATTGGCCTTAGAATATCATAAAACAGATGCAAATGCACCATCGGATATCCAGAGCCATTGAAACGGTCAATATGTGGCATTTTACACCGCTCCGGTAAGGTAACTGTCGACTCAGTGTGTTCATCCTCTATATCTGGAATAGAGTTAACCCCTTGTGCCTTTTTGAATAGCTTTTCTAGCTTGTTGACTTTGAGTGCGGTTGGATCAACCTCAAATTCAAATGGTGCCTTGGTTTGATACGTCGGGGCTCTGGGAGTTTGTACTGGGATGGTTTTGCTTGGACTGGGAAAATCGGAACATCCTCGGTTTGTGGATCTCGAGCAATGGTAGCATTAGCTGTGGTACCAGGCATAGGGATAGCCGCGGTGGGTACATGTGATGCAAAAGTCGTTGCTGGCTGCGGTTGCTGTTGCTATAGACTAGTTATAACCTCAGCCTGACGGGTCGTAACCTTGGCTTAACAGACTATGTCACGCTGGAGAGAGTCAACTTTTTGCTGCGGATGGAGTAATAATTCCTCCAAATTTGTCGGAGGTTGAGCCATGATAGGAGTAGATGCCCGGGATGAGCTGAACAAAAGTAATCTAACTGGTGAATGCTGAAACAATGGAACCGGTGAGCCCTGTCTAGCCCTTCTTCACCTTGCCACTGGCAAAGGAAACACTGATTGCCCTTGAACTAAATTTCCGTCCTGACGAAGTCTATCAACATGAGTCTAGCGTTCCTGGGGGATATTGGAGTCTTCTGAAGCTATGGTTCCAGGACTTCCTAGCAAAAGAGAAAACAAATAGCATCTCAGCCCAATCTCACTAGAGCGAACATGATCACAGCTGAATGACCGAGCTCTCTACTAAGTTCTGCTCCAAAACAGATACCAACTTGGCAACTGATATGCACATCCTTGTACAGTTTCACTGTAAAGCATATACCAATTAAAGAGAGCCAAAACACCCTTATGATGGGGTAGGGTTACCTATCCTAGTTTCGTCAGGAGCTAGGGTTTTCACTATACATAACAAGCGGTTTCACACAATCCTGCATTCGAGTAAGCAACCTGTCCTAGTTTGGAACAGTCTCTATGGTTTCCAATATGCAACTAGGTCGATTGGTCAAAAAGAGTACCTCAGCAAGACTACCTAATATACCTCTCACACCTAACACCGAGAAGTGAAAGGAGGATCAAACGGTACAGCGGTAGTTCATATCCAAGGGTTGTGTTCCCATCGTGGCAGAGCCTGCAACCGGTCAACCTTTTGGCGAGCTTTTCCAAGCAATCCTCCGACAAACCACTCAGGAATAGCAGATGGCTAACACTGTGACTTAGGCACAACGATGCAAATGCAAATGCAAAGAAACACATAAGTGTAGATAAAACAATATATCATGAGTTCGAGTCAAGTTCTCTAAATCCCCAGCAAAGTCGCTAGAAACTGTGGACTTGTCTTTTTCCGCGCCCCCTTTTGGAAGGTTTGAAAAAAGGCCTCACAGTTCGGACTGCCGTGGTTCTGAATCTAGTCTCACAAGTGCAATGTGAAATTGATAAACACCAAAGAGTCCAAATCCGGAAAATCTATTTGGAAAATTGATTTTAAATCAAATAATGCCAAAATTGGACTGCTTTGCCAGATACAGAGTTGCCACCTAAATATATTTTATTTTGGGGAAATTTAGGAAACCCTAACTCGTGCCAAAGGCCACATGCCCGTCATCACCAAAGTTGCCTCGGCTCGGGAACTTGGATACGAAGGGGGAAGGTCATGAATTGAACACCCTTGCTCGCCCGATCAAAAGATCGGCCTCTACTAATCATGATATGATTTTTTATAAATATTATGCGTTCTTATTCCGATTATTAATCTAGCTTCATTATGTGATGTGCACAATCAAGTATAGGCTAGTTTGCTCAATTTGGAACAATTCAACTCATGTTTGTTTGTGAAAATAGTTTGAATTTGCCACCTCAAGTGGGCTTAAAGATGCGGATTTGCCACCAAACTAGTGGGCTTAAAACATGATTTGCCACTCAACAAAGTGGGCTTAAAATACACATTCGTTGAATTGTTCCAATTCAAACAACAAGCCTTCATCTACAGGCATTCAAGCAATTTAGCATTTTAAGCACATAGCCTCATGGCAAGCATGCTAATCATGGCAGCATTCACGCTTATGCAAGTATGCTAAAACGTAAAAACTCACCTAGTACTCCGAGCTAAGAAAACATGAGTTAATGAAATATGCATGATTCCTAACTATACTAGTTGCCTAATACCACACATGCAATATGCAATTAATAAGCTCGGCTACTAATATGGCATATGAAGCAATTGATTTGATAACATGCGACTAAACACGTATTCAAAGATTTATTGAAATTGCAATGTAGTTTGAATGATGCGCCAAGCTTCAATACATGCAAGACAAATGAATGGATGCAAGCATGCGATATGCTAATTGAAATATGATGATCCCTAATTTAACCATTGAAAGCGATTAAATAAAAGGGAGAAAGACGTGGGGTTGAAAAACATATACACACGCACGAGCACTTATTACAACATTATGCCCTCACGAAGGAGGGTCTGAATAAATAAGAGCTAAGTTAATCTAAGCTAAGCTAATCTAATTAAGCTAATTAGACTAATTATTACAAACCAAATGAATAACTAGCTAAGCTAATTACAAATTATTATAACACTTTAACTAACTAGCAAACTAATTAATTAATTACAACACAAATGCGCACAAACTAAGCATATATTAAACTATGCTGCCACTGCTCCACCTCGGGAAGTGGAAGATGCACATGCTCGGTTTTCGCCCTTAAAAGACCTCCGTTTTGCTCTCCAAAGCCTCTGTTTGCAGGGGTTGAGAATTTCCAGAACCTTCCTGCTCCATCTTACCAAATCTTTGTTGAGATTTACTTCAGTTGCCTACCGGCCATGGAGGGAAGCTGCCGGCCTTCTGCCAGCCAAAAGGGGGGTTTGCCGGCCACTGATGGTGCACTGCCGGCCACTGATGCATTGGATCACTATGCTGCAACAGAGCACAGATAGAGCAAAAAGGGTTTTTTTTTTTCCAAGCGTTGTCTGCACACTTTGCCTCTCCATTTCATGGGGAAATCAAAGGAGGTACAAAATTTGGTTCATAAACCATCAATCAGGCAATTTCATTGCATGATGGCTTGTGAAACCAATTGCGCAAGTTTAATAAATGCAAAAACAAGACTCAAATGACCATCACCATATCATGTATGATTAAGGGCAATGGAGACATAGGAAAATGACACATTTCATCACTTTTGAGTATGAAATGTCCCATTTTTCTTGTGTTCAAATTAACGTCATATTTGAACACATGCAATGCAACACAAAAGAATGCTTATCTTGCCTATTTTACTTGCCAATTTTTGTTTACACATTTTAGTTACCAACCATCCTTTAATCTCATCAAGTCCAAATGGTGAATTAAGTCCTCTAAATGGAAAGAAAGCTCAAACCAAAGGTTGTTTTAGGCATGAAAGAGACCTCCTGCCATTGGTAATGAACCCCCAAAGGGATTAAACCATTAAGCACAAAACCTCAATTTCATGGTTTAAACAAGCAATGGTTTGAACCACTTTCAAAGCAAAAATAAAACCAAGAAAGGAGGGAGGTTGCAAAGATGGTTAGGTACTGAAAATGAGTGATAAAAGCATAAAAACATGCAACCAACTCAAACCAATGGTGGTTAAAGTCTTAAAACAACAAGCTAGTGCAAGGATTTACACTACAACTACACAAAACAAAGTTCAAATAAACCAAACAGCCCAAAATAGAGCTAAAGTAGGCTATTTCAGAGGCTAAAACATGCTGGACTTAAGCTAAGTTAAGCTAGAAAAACATGCCAACATGTAAGGCTAACTAAGCATGAAAGCAAGACACAAGGAAGGGAGGCTAACCCCTCCAATTTTGAACTTCAAAATGAGATTTTTGCCACTGAAAAACCTCTGAAATTCAGTGGTTAAAAGGCACAAAAAGGTTATTTTGAAAGTGATGGATAAAGGCACAAAAGTTTTACAAGCAAAGAAGCAAGAAGGGTGGAACACCCTCTAACAGAAAATGGCCTCAAACCACCACATTTAGGCCACAAAAACAGAGTTTTTTACAGTTCAAAATCAAGCCAAAAACAGTTGAATAAGATGGAAAAACAAGCATGCAAAACAAGTGTAAAAGGGGACTGTTATACCTCTTGAAGCAAGCAACAATTCTAGGCACAAAGTCAAGTCAAAAAACACCTTCTAAAACTCCAAGAAGGCTTCTAAGGACCTCAGCTCAAAGGTGGTCAAGTTTGATCAAGGATTGATAGGCAAACTTGAAGTGTATCTACACTTGTATGCACTTATGCACAAAAGTTCAAGAGAGAGAGATAAATGTAGAGAGAGAGTGAGAATTTAGAGAGAGAGATTCCCAAAATTTTTCTAACCTTCAAAACCATAGAGAATGTCCTCTATATATAGAAATATATGGCTTCAGGTCGAAAAATATCAACAAATGGACAGCTAAAGCAGTGTGGAGACAGCTGGAGGTAAATATCTGAAAAAAATCTAATTTTTGACACCAATGGCTGGCAAAACTCATCCATGGCCGGAAAACCTCATCAATGGCCAGCACATGGCCGGCAAACCTCATTCAGTGGCTGGCCAAAAAATCTACTTTTTGGTACCGACTTCAAATGGGCATATCTCCTTCATCCGGACTCCTTTGTAGGTTATTCTTGAGTCTAAATTGAAGCCCCAAAAGTCTAATTTCCAATGGTGGCAGCCTCACATCAAAATTCAAAGTGTGAAAAAAGATATGCCTATTTTAGTGAAGACTGCTCAGTATTGGTCCTAATCGAATTGATGCCTAACTTCACACAACCATGCCTCCCTCATCCGGACTCAACTTTAGGAGATTCTTGGGTCTAAAATGAATCCCCAGAAGTCCACTTTCTAATGGTGGTGGCCTTATAACTAAATTCCAAGTATACAAAAGAATAGGCCTGATTTAGTGAGGCTGCCCGTCTCTCTCTCTTGATGGTTCATGCCCAACTTCTTCCCCAACTAAGTTTCTTCCCTCCACTCTTATTTTCTTCAACTCCAAATCTCTAAATAAGATGTTTTAAAATATTTTTGAAAGAGTTCACCCCTCTTCCATTTATTTTCGCTTTGTCCTTGCTCGGTTTACTGAAAAGTGCAACATTTAACGAAATACGAGCCTTGGAACATCGTAGAAGCATTTTCAAAAATATTTTGAAAGAGAGGGTTTTAAGGTCTAAAATAATTTTGGTCAAAAAAAGTTTTGGTCCAAAAATGGGGTGTAAGGTTGGGATTTGGAGCTCTTCTTGCTGAAGAAATTGAGCGATTGCACAACATAGCCTTCATTCTCAAGTAATCAACATGAGGTGCCCAAGTCTTAAGGGTGGTGAAAAATGCGGTGTCTACACTTGGACAGATCTGATAGTCTCGGGGAGGAGGTCGACGTGGCTCAAATTTTGGCCTTTGAAGAAGCTGGCTTCAACCTTCCATCCATTTCAAGCCGAGTACACGTATCGTTAGAAGACGATATTTTTACTCACTTAGAGGACCTTCCTGGCACAGATCCTGAAAACATGGCTGGGGAGTCGCTCCAGTAAATGGCCAGGAGAAAAAACGCCAAGAGGATAGCAACTTGAAGGAGGGCCAAAGCTGCCCGGTCTGAATGCCCACCACCTACTGTTGGGGCTGAATCTTCCCCGCCTGCTCCTGTTGAGGAAACGAAGCAAATTGTTACAGCCAAAATGAAGCAAATTGTCAGTGATCAACTGGACAATCTGGTGGCCGAGCACAGGGGAAAGAAACGCCATGCCGAGCACGAAGTCGACTTTTTAGAAAACCTAACTGATAAACAGCTGTGCTTAGAAGAGTCGGACTTGGCAGTGCCGTTTATCATACAACCTAGAATAAAGAACATGCCGGTTACTTCTGATGCATCGGCTTTGAAGGACGCCGCTGTGGCCTTAAGCGTGGCCTTTTCAATTTCTCTGCTGATTGACAAAGCAGCCTTTCATGCAGAGCCGGATGTGTTGTCGATAGCATTAGCCGCACAATCGACGATATTAGTATATAACTTAATCTTTTGTTTACAATATTTTGTTCCTTTTTATGCCAGCTATCTTATTAATCTTTTGTTTTACAAGTGGCGGGCAGGATAGCTGAAATTGGTCACTGTCATTATGACGCTGTCGAACAAATCAGCTTTCTCAAAGCCGAAGTTGAAACTGAAAAGAGCAAGGCTACAGAGGCCTCTCTTAGAGCTGAGTCTACGGTGATTAAAGCGATGGAAGAGCGAAGCGAGGGCCAATGTCGAGACTGAGAAGGCCAAGAGCTCAGATCAACTCAGGTTGGCCGCCGAAGAAAGGGCGAATGCGAGTGATGATGCGCTCAAGTTAGCCAAGGAGGTGATTGCCAAACTGGAGGCCGATTTGGAAGAATCAAAGAAGGCAAAAGGAAATGGCTGACTTCGAGATCTCCAAGGCATTCTAAGTTGGGGAAAATGCCGCCTTAGAAAAATATATGGAGGAAGTATCCAAGTTCAAAAATCGGGGCTTCAAACATGGCTGGATCAAAGCCCTGGCTGCCACTAATGTGATATTGGAGCAGCCAATTCCATACGAGCAGCTAGAGGTTGAGCTGCTGGAGTCTGACCCTGAAGATCGAGTAGGGTCAATGTAATTTTGCTTTTTGTTTAGTATCTTCTGTACGTAGTTTTTGTAGATTTTTGTTTATTTATTTTGATTAGAAGTTAAATATAGGGTAATTTTCATGTGTAAAATGACGACTGTTTGTACTCAATTTATTAATGAAAATTGCCTTTTTGTCTGTCTTCTGCATGTGCTAATTAATAGCTAAGTAGGGTGATGTAACTTAATTCGGTGATAATATAATTGTCTATGACACAATCTGCATGTGCTAACTTATAGCCAAGTAGGGTGATGTAAATTAATATACGGCTTAATAATATATGGCTTAATGCCAAACTCGACTGGCCAATTGAGATGTAATCAGATGGATAAGTCATTCAAAAGCTGAATAATGATGTCTTGTGCCAATTTGAACATTGAAGAGCCGAATAAAACATATATCTTGCAAAATCTGCCGATCAGATGGGCCAACTTGCAAAATCTACCAATCAGATGGGGCATTGGTAATATATTTTTCAATAGAGGCCGAATAGATTAATGAATCTGCCCTTGCTCCAGCTGATTAATGAACAGAACATCCAAATATTGGTAGTTCATGGATTGGGTAGGGCACAGTAACTTGTCGGCGCAATGCATTGCGATTGTGCCGAATATATTAATAAATCTGCCCTTGCCCCAGCTGATTAATGAACAGAACCACCGAATATTGGTAGTTCATAGATTGGGTGGGGCAGAGTAACTGGTCAGTGCAATGCATTGCGATTGGGCCAAATAGAATAAGGAATCTGCCCTTGCCCCAGCTGATTAATGAATAGAACCACCGAATAGTTGTAGTTCATGGATTGGACGGGGCAAAATAATGTGTCGGCGCAATGCATTGAAGTGATCGCTTTGGGAACGTTGCACCCGTAATTAATAAGCGGGGCAGGGGCTGGGTGCGTGTAGGTTCTATGATGTGTTCAGATTCAATAAATTGCAAGAGGGAAAAGAGCATTGTGTTGAACTAGACTGGATAAAATTGGATGTCAAGAAGAATATTCTTCAACAGCAGAGGGGAGGGTAGGACACTAGCTAAATTGGACTTAGAGATGAATCGAGGTGGCAAATATACGCGAACGGGAAACAGGACATTAGAGGAGCGTGAGAGGCGTCGCTCCCCCCATCGTAGAAGTAGGTCACCGAGGAAGAAGAGGCAGTAGCGAGGGAACTCCCCCCATTCGCGAAACGAAACCAGTAGGCCACCACGCCCGTTGAGTTTTTCGGTCTTCGTTGGGAATAAACCGACGATTGAAGCGAATTTGATTATCCGCGATCCAAATGTGGCAGTCGAGTTTGCTCTACAGATTTTTTCATCAGAAGTCCAGCAATCAATGCTCGGCCGGCCTGATTACAAAGTTTTTTGGAAGGGCATCCATGGAGCGGTAAAGGGACTATACACCTCTTATGAAATCGGCATGCATCTTCATGCTGCGCGAAGGGAGATAGAGCAAAAAGACAGCCACATTTAGAGCTTGGAAGCTCGCGTAGAGAAAGCCGAGAATGAGCTGAAGAAAACTAAAGCTTTTGAAACTCAGTCGGCGAGTCAAGTGAACCCGATTGTCACAGAAAGAGTAATCCAGCGGTTTTTGGATCATGTGATTGCCGACCGAAACATGGAAAGCATGTTCGCAAGAGAAGCAATAAGAATGAAGGTCTACGAACAAGGCTTTTTTGACGGCCGAAAAATTGGCATTGAAAGGACAAAGGAAAAGTTAGCCGAGGATGTCTATCGGTGCGAAAATTATGGATTTAAACATGGGTGGATCAAGGCTCTTCAGGCCACGGGTATCGATTCAACGTCACCTCTATATCAGAATTAGAAATTTCCCTTCGAAGCTTATGATGCCGAGAGGACCGACAATAAAGAGGGTGACAAATAAATTTATATGTTAATACACATTGTACCTTTAAGTTTGTCAAAAGCCAGGTATTCATTCTTTATTTAATGAAACACATATTTGCTATATTGTTTTGATTAATGTTCGTATTTATTTATGACAATCGTATATTAGTCCATGTCATTCTATTGCCAAATGTGGTCCTTCCGAATTCGGAAGGTTATTCAGCCATTCATGGTAATAAACGAAGGACGCTCTGAATTCGGAGGCTCATTGTGTTGGCCAATCGTGACATCCGCGAAATGTGCTCCGAATCTGGAGTCTTATGCGGCCCAAATGTGGCATCTACGGATGGGGCTCCAAATTTGGAGTCTTTTTGTGTTGGCCAATCGTGATATCCACGAAGGGCGCTCCGAATTCGGAGGCTTGTTCGATCAAACGTGGCATTCACGGATGGGGCTTCGAATTCGAAGTCTTTTTGTGTTGGCCAATTGTGATGTCCATGAAGGGCGCTTCGAATTCGAAGGCTTGTTCGGCCCAAACGTGGCATTTACGGATGGGCTCCAAATTCGGAGTCTTTCTGTGTTGGCCAATCGTGATATCCACGAAGGGCGCTCCGAATTCGGAGGCTTGTTCGGCCCAAACGTGGCATTCATGGATGGGGCTCTGAATTTATAGTCTTTTGTGTTGGCCAGTCGTGATATCCACAAAGGGTGCTCCGACTTCAGAGGCTTGTTCGGCCCAAACGTGGCATTCATGGATGGGGCTCCGAATTCGGAGTCTTTTGTGTTGGCCAATCGTGACATCCACGAAGGGGGCTCCGAATTCGGAGGCTTATTCGGCCCAAACGTGGCATTCACGGATGGGGCTCTAAATTCGGAGTCTTTTTGTGTTGGCTAATCGTGTTATCCATGAAGGGCGCTCCGAATTCAGAGGCTTATTCTGCCCAAATGTGGCATTCACGAATGGGACTCCGAATTCGGAGTCTTTTGTGTTGGCTAATCGTGATATCCACGAAGGGCGCACTGGATTCGGAGGCTTATTCGGCCCAAATATGGCATTCATGGATGGGGCTCCGAATTCGGAGTCTTTTATTCGCTACTAAGCCATTATTAACGAGATTGAGGTAAGAAAGGGCATTGCATTGGGGAATTGAAAGATGTATACATAACATTTCAGTGAAAATTCAAAACAAGCTAGCATGCCGTACAAGTTGGCTTAATGATAAAATTCGTGCAAATGTGTGGAATTCTAGGGGAGTGGCAAGCTTCTCCCAGCCATGTCTTTGAGCCGATATGCCCCAATTCCGGCGATTAAGTCAACTTGATAAGGGTCATCCCAATTGGGGCCTAATTTTCCGTCAATCGAATTCCTAGTAGTAGGAAGCACTTTCTTGAGGACCAATTCTCCAGGCGTGTAACGACGCAACTGTATGCGCTGATTATATGATTTAGCGAGCTATTGCTAATACCATGCCACGCAAGCAAGGGCATGATCTCTGCATTCTTCAATCAGAGTCAAGTCCAAGGCCAATATCATGTCATTATGGCCCATGTCAAAAACCTTGGATTTTAGCGTGGGTAGACCGATCTCCAAGGGGATAATTGCCCAGGTTCCAAAGCACAAAGAGAACGGCGTTTCCTCAGTGGATCGCCTTAGAGTAGTGCAATGGGTCCACAACACACTGGGCAATTCTTCGACCCATCTGCCTTTAGCTTTTTCCAACCTTTTCTTGATGTCGTTCAGGATGACTTTATTGAAGGCCTCTGCCTGACCATTACTTTGTGGATATACCGGCGACGAAAAGTAAGGCCGGATACCATAGGTGTTGCATAATTCTCGTTAAATGCCACAATCAAATTGGGTGCCATTGTTCGAAACAAGTGCTCATGGTATGCTGAATCGTGTTATGATGTTTTTCCATACAAAACACTTAACATCGACATCACGAATATGTGTTAAGGCCTCTACTTCAACCCATTTTGTAAAATAATCTGTTGTGACAACCAGGAATCGCTTGTTGCTTGGAGCTCGTGGTAGTGGTCCGATGATATTGAGTCCCCATTGAGCGAACGACCAAGGACTAGTGATAGAGTTTAATTCCTCAGAAGGCAGATGAGTTAAAGGGGAAAACTTTTAGCATTGTTCGTATTTCCTGACATAATTCTCAGCATTTATTCGCATGGTCGGCCAATAATTACCCTGTGTTACAGCTTGGTGGGCCAATGAGCGTCCTCCAGAATGGGCGCCACAGCTGCCTTCATGTATTTCAGTTAAGAGTTCCTCAACTTTATCTAGGTGAACATATTCTAAGTACGACCCGAAAAGGGATTTTTTGTAGAGTTTTCCATGCGGATCCAAGTAGTATCGTAGGGCTTTATTTGGTAGTTTGTGGACTTTTTTCTTGTCCATTAGGAGCTGTTTTGAGGAAAGGAATACAACGATGAGGTCCATCCAACTTAGTCCTGGTTCAATGATGTGAATCTGAACTGGTTCAGAAGAGGTAATGCTCGGCTCACGGATGAATCCTACTTCGATTGTTCACTTAATTTTTGAATTGATGGCAGAGGCTAGGCAAGCAAGGGCATCTGCATGCGTGTTCTGATCCCAGGTTATTTGATTCAATTCGTGGTGGTCGAATTTCGCGAGCAAGAGATTTGCCTTCTTCATGTAGGCTGCCATGTGGTCATTTTTAGCTGCATACTCCCATTTTAATTGGTTGATGACTAATTTCGAGTCACACAAAACAAGCAACCGCCGCGCACCAAGGTAAAGTGCATTCTGAAGGCTGGTTAGCAATGCTTCGTATTCGGCCTTATTGTTTGATGCATCAAAGCCCACTTTGACAACCTACTCGATTATTGCCCCTTCGGGGGTCATGATTACTACGCCTGCCCCACTGCCACCTTGGTTGGACGACCCATCACAGTACATCTACCAAATGTCTCCAACATATATGAAGTCGGCAAGGCATCCTATGAATTTGGCTACAAAGTCGGCCAGCACTTGCCCCTTGATGGAAGTTCTAAGCAGAAACTGAATATCATATTGGCCGAGTTCCAAAGCCCATTTCAAAATGCGCCTTGATGTTTTCGCGCCACGGAGTGCTGATCGGAGGAAATAGTCCATTAGTACCACTATGGTATGCCCCAGAAAGTAATGCATCAGTTTTCTTGTAGCCATGACGAGAGCGAGGATGAGCTTTTCCAATGGTAGATAACATGTTTCAGTGTCAGCCATTGCTTTGCTTACATAGTAAACTGGTCACTGCTCCCCAAGTTCTTCTTTTAAAAGTACGGCGCTAACTGCCCGGTCAGATACCGCCAGGTACAAAATGAGCGGATTGCCTGCTGAGGGGGTTGCCAAGAGTAGTACTGATCGGAGATAAGTTTTAAAGCCATCCAAAGAGGCCTGGCACTCTGGGGTCCATTCGAAAGCTTTGCCTTGCTGAAGTGTGTGAAAGAATTGTCGGCAGCGATCTGTGGAACGACTAATAAACCTGTTGAGCGTGGCGGCCGTTCCCATGATGATGTGCCTCTGTAGGCATCTAAGAAGCCAATGTGTTGATGATGTGCCGTTGCATCTACGAGTTGGTCGATTCTGGGAAGGGAAAAACAATCATTGGGACAAGCTTTGTTTAAATCCGTGAAATCCATACAAACATGCCAAGATCCATTCTTCTTTTTTACAACCACGGTATTGGACAAACATGTAGGATAGGTTACTTCATGAATTGCCCTGGCATTAAGCAATCGGTCAACTTCTTCAACAACGGCCGAAGTATGTTCCGCGGCTGACCGCCAACTTTTCTGAATGATTGGCTTACATTTTGGATCAACGTTTAAGTGGTGTTGGGCCATAGATGGATCCACCCCTGGCATCTCGTATGGTGTCCACGCAAACACGTCAAGGTTACCGAGTAGGAAAGATACAAGCTCGTGCCTGTTAACTTCATTCAAGGAAGTGCCAATCATGAAGAACTTGTCAGGACTCCCATTAATTTCAACCCGATCCAGGTCTTTAGTTGCCTTTTCGCTGGGGTTCTTCCCAATATCCTCGTGGCTTTCCCGATCTGGTACTTCAATCGAATTCAATTCCAATTCTTTTGGTTTCTTTGCAGCAGCAACAAGGTAGCATGCTTGTGCCAATTTTTGAGAACCCCGAATCTGTCCAATGCCATATTCAATCGGAAAACGAAGTAACTGATGGTAGGTGCTCGGCACAGCTTGCATGTTATGCAACCAAGTTCTTCCCATGATGAGATTGTATGGCGAAGGAAGTTTGACAACCAGAAATTCTACATTTACTGATCTGGTGCTCGCCCGAATTGGTAGTGTGATCTTGCCCAAAGGATACTCGGGGTTAGCGTTGAAGCCAAATAATGGATAATCGGCCGGCGACAAATCCGAGTCAATGAAGCCGAGTTTAACAAAAGTTTTGTAATACATTATTTCCGAAGTGCTTCCTTGATCAATGAGAACATGTTCATGGTGAATCTGTTCACGCGTAGCTCGATGACGAAGGGATCGGTGTGGAGGAGAGTCACTCCAATCAAGTTGGTGTTGTCGAAATTAATCCTCCCAGTTTCATGGGGCCGTTTTGCTAGTGTGATCGGCCTATGCAGGCTAGGTTGCAATTGAATTGTTTGTATCTCGGCTGACGACGATAGGCTGTATATCACATAAATTACACCAAGTGGAGGTGAATCTAGCTGTAGGGCTATCGTGTTCGATTGATTATTCTTTCGAACATGTTGCGCCAGCCGTCTGTCTTGTACCAGTTCCTTTAGGTAGTCCTTAAGTGCATAACAACTGTCGGTGTCATGATCATGGTCCGTGTGGTACTCACACCGCTTATCCCTTCTTCTTGCATCGGGAGGTCCCATCATTTTGGGCGGCCATTTAAAGAACGGAAAATGTTGAACTTTCAACAAAATCTTGCTGACCGGCTCTGCTAACTCCGTGTACTTTTTGTCCGAGCATCTTGTGTGCCTGCTATTCACTTGATTTTGTTCATTTGATCGGTGTGAACACTGATCACTTGATCGGCGCAAGTCACGCCTTTTGTCTCATTTAGCTCGATTCAGTGGTTTGGGGGCTCGTTGACGACACAACGCTTATCAGCTGAACGATTCCAGGCAGAGCCGTCTTAACGACTTTTTGTCTGACTTTGACTTGCAGGGCATCGTCTTCCACCTTACAATATTCTTTGACTTTCTTCATTAACGTCCAAACTATTTTGGGAGGTCGTTTAGTCAACGAACTGCGGAGGGGACTATTAGGATGTAATCCCATTTTGAAGGTGGTGATAGCCATGGAGTCATTACAGGAATCGTCTACTAGGCTAAAGCATTCCCAATAGCGTGCCGAATATTCATGAAGGGTTTCTTCTGGTTTAATTTGCATTGCCCAGAGAGAATCGGCTTGCTTTGGCTGGATTTCATTGGTGATGAATCTTGCCCTGAAGGACTTTTGGAGTTGATGCAAGCTTTTTATCAATGCCGGCTACAGTTTATAGTACCATCTAACGGCCAGTGGTCCCAGACTGCTCGGAAACATTCGACACATAAGGGCTTCATCGTCAGCATGCAGTGTCATCGCTTGTTTATAATGACGAATATGGTGAGTAGGGTCTGATTTTCTGTCATACAGGGTGAACGATGGTGCTTTAAACTTCTTGGGTAGCACAGCCCTTACAATTCGTTGCACAAAAGGGTCATGCTTGTCTTCTTCATTCGAATCATCACTTCTTTTCCCTCGCTTCTGCTATACATACAGACTTCCTTCGAATGAGCTGGATACATCGACTCGTCCCTTCTTTCTTGGTTTTGGGGATGGTGAGTCAGAATCACTATCATTATCGTGTTTCCGAAATCGACGTCGTCGATCATCCTTCTTTCCTGAAGGTCGACCCCGGTCGTGGCATGTGGCCTACTGGGATTTGGCTAGCTCTAGGGCCAACTCCTGGCGTAAGCGCTCGTTCTTAGCCATCATGTTTTCCAGACGCTGTTCATTTTGCTTTGCTTAAGCCATGATTGTTTGCATTGTCTCTTACACCAATGTTGAGGGTGAGGTCTGGGCTATTGAGTCGAAGTCCAAGGCCCGTCGTATGGTGATATTCTCAGGTCCAAGCATGTTTCTTAGAGTGATGTCTTATCTTGCCGTAATGTCGTCAGCGACTACCAGAGGATCATCTGTTACGTCTGCCATGGATGTGCTTGAGTATTCCCACAGACGACGCCAATTGTGGAGAAGTGGTTTGGAAAAACTTCAGGATCCAGTCAGACGTCCTTGATCCTCTGATTGCTACCTGAAAAGGGGATGAACACTCCGGTCGGGCGTGCCGGAATTAGCACTCCGATGGACAAGTTAGTATGCCCTCTCGTTTACTTCTATCTCAAGTTATTTTATCTATTCTCACATACCTTTCTTGGGTTGATGTTCCTCTATTTATATTAATTTATAGGCCCATGGGTCAGGCCCACTCTTAATCCAACGCATGATTGCTTATTCGGCCTTCCGGTTGTGTGTCGGTACCTACTCGGCTCGTTATGCGGCTGACTTGTATATTTGACTTCAAGAGTCGTTGGACAGAGCCGAATTGTCTTTGGCCTAATCTCCAAATTAATTTCACTTTCTGTAGTGTTAAATTATTCAGCCCTCACAGCAGTTTTTTTAGCTCATGCCAAACTGGTAATTAGTTAGGTTGTCTAATTTTTGGTTAACAGAATGTTAATTCTTCATGCATAAGTACATCACACTCATGTTTGATAGCAGGAGTTTCAAGAGCTGGCAAAAAAATGCTATTACGGGTTATCTAGGTGAGCAGAACATTAAATCGGCAAGCCGGCTAACTTCTGTTGATGTAGATTGGTGTAATGGACAATTCACTTATTGTGGATGTCAGAAGCTTGGGATTTTGGGATGCTACTTTTCTATCATAATGCAATCACCGGATTCTAATTGATCTTGCAGGTGAGTTTTTGGTGTAGGCTGTGGATAAGAAATGATTGATAATATTTGGTAATTTCATGTTATGTTAATTGATTGGATCTTAATTATTATACACCAAGATAACTGGTAGTGGAAGTAATAAAGTACTATTGAAGTAAATGAATATTGTGCTTGTTTTTTTTCAATAGTTTACATTGCACCTTGTTTGGAGTAGTGAGAACTAAAGAATCATGACTCTGTATGTGCTGAGAGATACTTCTCAGGTGATATTGAAGCCAGTTAGTGTTTCTTCAAAACAATGTAAAGTTTCAAGATATTACTGCCAAGTGAATTGTTTCCATACAATCTAGATTTTAGTAACTAAAGAAAATCTTAAAGATATGAATACGTAGAATGGAGTAGAATTGAAATTGTGCAGAGGCTTGACTTTGATGAATTTTTGAATTTTATCTTCTATGTATTATAGTTTGTATGTGTTAGTAAATTTGTATACATACATTAATTCTCATATTTGTAAACCCGGCAAATTGTTGTTGTTGTTCATAATTTGGTGCGAAAATCCTAGTAAAATCTTGGATAGGGTGTTTTGTGCAAAGAAAAATCTGGCGAGTTTGTATAAAATCTTGGCTGTGAGCTGCCTCCAACACTGTCTTCTATGGTTTGCAAAGCAATGGGGGTTAGATGGAACACTAATGGAATCCAGTTATCGTGTTTTGCGGTATTGATTCTTATTTTGGAAATTCAAGGGTGTTGATATCGTAATCTTGAAGGTTGTCCATTTTAAATATATTAGAATACCTATTTCTATATTATTGGGGAAATGTTGCTAGAACACAAGGGACACTGTTTGAACATTTATATTAGACCAGCATCTTCATGACTGGGTCTTTTGAATTTGGATATAGTCCCTTGCTGCAGGGAACTTTGTGAATGTGTCGTCATCATCCATCACTTCGTGTTGGACATCCACAATTTGCAGAATCTCATTATTTCTTATAAGGTAAAATATCTCTATTTATTTATTTATTTTATGTGAATTCTGATTAGAAAAGTTTTGGATAATTTTCTTTCTTGTAATCTTCCTAAAAGCCCTTATAGGTTTTTATACCATTCAATGAATGCAAAGATTCATACCCAGGTTACATGCTTTAGCTATCTTACCTCAAATATGGAATTCTCTATGTTGTTATATATTTGTGGCCTTGTGTGATGACATAATTTTGTGGATTGATTTGATGGCTCTTCTTTTCTTAGTTTTCTCTCATTCCTTCTGAAAATCATGTATTATGCTTATTTTCCATTAAGTTAGTGATGCTTTCATCCTTTCATCTATACCTCATTCTTTTAGTTGCAGTTCATAGAATTAAGCTTTTTTTCCTTTTGCATTAGTTGCTTCAGCTGTTTTGGAAATTAATTGGATTTTGACTCGAAGACCATATGAATGCATATGGTACAAAGATATGGCCAATTGACAATATTATTTTTTCAATAAAGAGACTCAACTTGATATTCTCCACAATTTCTACTGCTAGTTTTTTGCAGAGTATAACTCAAATCTGTTGGAGTCTACCAATTACATTACCAGGTGATAAGCTGTTGAGGTAGGATGAAAGTTTGAGATTTTGTTCGAAAATATGTAAATAATTGTATAAAAAAAAATTAGACATATCAATATTATCCTAGGGAATGCAATTTTGTCTCTAAAATTGTACCCTTCATGGATGATGAATAGCTTGATGATGTATCACTTTCTTGGTTTGTATGTTTGAAGTTGTCATCAGCTTATTTAAAGTCGTATTTTAGAGATTAGTGAATCTTATGATTTGGATACTTTTCTTGGTTTGTATGTTTGAGGTTGTTATCAGCTTAATATGATAGAAGTTGAGGATGGAAGTTAGTATGCAGGTTGTTTGGTGTGTATATATTAGATTTTTTTACTTACTTCATAGTTGTTTATATGTTGGTTTGTTTACATGTTGCATTTTATAAGCTACTATCTGCATACTGTTAGTCAAGGTTATATTCTTATACATATAATTTAAAAATAACCTTCTACGGCATATAAAATTATGTCATAAAAAGTGTAATAATTTATGACATGCAAGAAAATGCTGTAAAAGATTATATACGGCATACAAAGTATGTCATAAATATATTAAAAATGACCTTTTACGGCATATAAAATTATGTCGTGAAAAGTGTAATGATTTATGACATGAAAGAAAATGTCGTAAAATATTATATACGGCATACAAGTATGTCATATATATATTCAAAATCACCTTCTACGGCATGCAAAATTATGCCATGGAAAGTATGATGATTTATGGCATGACAAAAATGTCGTAAAAAATTATATACGACATACAAAGTGTGTCATTAATGTTTAATTTATTACTTTTTACAACTTTATTTGCATGCCGTAAATAACGCTTAACTTTCCACGGCATGTCATATAATAGCATTTGTGTGCATGCCGTGAAAGAGTTTTTACGGCATGCATTGCAAGCCGTAAAAATTCAATTTTGTTGTAGTGTCCCATACACAGATGAGGCATGAGAATAGAAAAATCTAGCTCTGGACCACAAAAGGGGTTGGCCAGCCACAAAAAGGGGACGGTCAGCCATTAACTAGTCGGCAGGCCACCCGTGGGGTTTTCGTGGCAGTTTCGACCTTTTGGCGCAGGTTTTCTTTAAAACACCACCTAACCCTCATTTTACACACACACACACACACCATCCGAAATACCTTTCTCTCTCTCTAGGTTTTTTCTCTCTCTAATTTTGTGTTTTACTCGCATTACACACCCCCCACACAAACTTTATTCGCAAAACACTCATGGTCCTCCACGTTTTGAACCGATCAGATTTTGTTTTCGTTAAGTTTTTGGATTTTTCATCACTTTGGGCTTATTTCCCTCGTGTTTTCCTTGGGTTTCGCATATTTTCTTGAGTTTTGACTTTTTCTCTCTCCTAGGGTTGACTTTTTCCTCTTTTTTTTGCCACTTTTTCCTTATTTTCCCCCCATTTTCACCATATTTTCCATAGCGGACCACATTCCAGACGATGGTGCCCCTCCTGAGGTACCGATGCTTCCACCTATTGCTAAGGTCGAGGAGCCCATAGCCGATGAGGTTGATGGAGCAGCGGAGGGCATTGCCACTGATCTCGAGGGAGAGAAAATTTTCCCTTCTGGGGCTACGCCTGAGTTACTACCTTTGAGATTGAGGCCATTCAACCCGGACACTTATCACCCTTGGATGCACGCGATGGCCCCCGATGGCATGCTGCGGTTTGAGGATTTCATGATAGGCGTGCCTAAGGACATTCTGCTGAGGAAGCAGGCCTCCCACCTTTCTCATGGTGCAGCAGAGGTAAGAACTTTAATTGTATGCACTCACTTTCTTGTTTTGCTATTATATTATTACCTTTCATCATTGCCTTTCACTCGGTTACACAACTGATGATTTCCTTCTTTGTTAACATAGTGTGACACCCGTTCCTGGAAAGGATATGAGGCGGTGTTAGCGAAGGACTGGTATCATGAGCTCCCCGCTCGGGTCCGTGATCTTGTTGACGAGACGGACTTCGGCCTATTTTGTTCTGGAGTTTCACGACTGCTGGCCAGCTAGGCCTTGCTTGGAGCTTTGGTGGAGAGGTGGGGGGACACCACTAACTCCTTCCACTTCTCCTCCACCTGGAAGATGACGATGACTCCCTACGATTCCTTCATGATCACCGACTTGAGAGTAGGGAGTGATCTGATCCCCTTAGACATGAACATAGGCCAATGGGAGGCGGCCTAGACCTACCTGCTTGGAGCACTCTCTTCTCTAGACAGGCCAGCTATGATCCGATACAACTGGTTCCGCGAGCACTTCCGCGGGCGTCAGCCAAAGACGCAGGAAGAGGTGGAGCAGTACACCAGGGGCTTTCTGATCTATCTCCTTGGTACCACCTTGTTTGCAAACAGGTGGAATACCGTAGGGCTATACTTGCTGAGCGCCTTCATGATGTTGCCCCGGGTGAGATTCTATGACTGGGGCGGAGCTGGCCTTGCTACGCTCTACAGATATATAAGCTCAGGTTTCCTCATGAAGGGCAACAAGGTCGGCGGCTATTCGAGAACCTGGGAGGTATGCACTGCACTTTCATTTCAGTTCTTTTCACTATGCTTTCTGCTTTGCACCTTCTGCCTTTACACTATTTATACCTATGCTTTATGCTTTACACTTTTTATCTTTATCACTGTTTATACCTGTGCTTTCTGCTTTGCACTTTCTATCTTTATCACTGTTTATACCTGTTGATTCACACAACTGATCTTTCCTTCGCAGCTCTGGGTATATGCATATTTCTAAGCCTTTGCCCCAATGCCAGTTGACGAGATAGCGCTAGTCACATATGCCCCTCTACGGGCCGTGATGACATGACTTTCGCTTATTTCTGTCGATAATTTGACATAGTGACGACGCGAGAGGTAATTCGAAGCCTTATATCTATTTTCGCTTTATTTCCATTGCTACTGCTTTGATCAATCTTTGCTTCTAACAATAACTAACAACTGCGAATTCTCCATCTGCAGATTACATGGTAGCATTGGGCGATGATGCCTGCTAGGATACGGGATCAGTACGTCAGGTCCTGGCTACTTCTCGATTCTGGATCCTATTGGAGGGCCTTTTCTGCCGGGCTTGGTATTTGGGTGAGCGGTTTGTATGCGAGACATTGGGCCTACCCGCCCCTATTATCCCTGCTCCGTCTCCAGCATCTATGAGGACAACCGATAGCCTTTCTGTTAAGGCTATCATTCAGTACATGGCCGGTTAGGATGCTGATTACTTCCGGCGATGTGGAGACTACACGGCCTGCATCAGGACTCATCTGATGCCACTTTTATCCAGAGTTCACGTGGGAGACGCTACTGGTGCCCTTGTGACTGGAGGTGCTGCACACGCCATTGAGGCTGATATCGGTGTGGCCCCTCCTGCTATGCTCATAGTCGGTTTGCTAGTGACTCCGACCATGATTCCATACTGGCGACCAATCGGGACAGCCTATCAAGTTCTAGTTAATCCACCGAAGGGATAGCACGGATACATCAGGGACCCTGCCGTGTAGAAGGTATGTATTTTATGTCGCAGTTTATAATTCACATTCCCTTTTCTGTACACTGATCTTCAAACTCATTTGCAAGTCCCTCTGGAGTATGTAGACGGCCTTCTTGAATTAATGGCCTCCCTATTTCAAATGGTGCAACGGAGGGAGACACTACTTACTCTCGACAGTATCCAGGTGTTTTTCCTTTTCTCATGCTCTGACATGTACTGATTCATACCTATACAAATTCTACATTATGCTGCTCTGATACTCTGTATTGCTCTGCACTGATTCTATACCGTACTAATTTCCTATTCCTTGTTTTCAGCCTCCACCTACACCAGCGGCACCGGCAGCATCAGCAGCATCTCTTCCAACGGCGGGGAGAAGAGGCAAATGGGTCCCAGCATGCGGCCAAGATGATAGCAGAGGTTGGGGTAAAGGCAGGGGTACCCAGAGTAGGAGCAACGAGTCCTAGACGGAGGAAACCTCCTCCTCCTCGGAGTCGATTCTAAGTGGAGATAATACTGAGTCTAGCGACACCGAGGTCGAGGAGATGATGAGCAGGCACTCTAGATCGGAGAGTGAGAACGGTGGTGTTGGCTCGGGATCAGAGAGCGAGGAGAGTGCCTCTGAGTCAGGGAATGGAGAGAGCGATTCTGGCTATGAGTCCTATTCTTCTGATGACAATGGTGCTGATGGAGATAGTGCCCCTAGGTCCCCGCCACGGAAGAGGACGAAGAGGGCCTCTAGAGCTTGACTAATGTGCCTGACACAGATTTTTGTACATTTTTACTTTTTTTTCCTCTCATTTTGGTAGTTTACACTTATATAGCTTCAAATAAGCCTTTACTTTTATTTTGGAAACACGTGTACTCTTTTTGTAAAAATGACGATCGGGGTAAAACCCTGCAGTTTTATAAAATGAGTTTTGTTTTTGCACCTCGAGCATAGCACCATACTTGCATAAAATTGGAACTGCATGTGTGACATGATTGTATTTGAACAATGTTCATAACCGGATATTGAGCCGACAACTGACTGACCAAAAATGTAAAATACAACTCGATAAATGAAAAACAAACTCAAACAACTTAAACACGGCTATTTATACTTGCTGAAAACAAAAAGACTCAAAATAAGACTTCAAAGCGGAAAGACCAAAACAAGACAACACTGTCCAACTGCCTGGCCAATAGAGGTGGTCGGCCAGCCACTAAAGGGACGGCTGGCCAGAAAAAGTGGCCGGCCGGCTAGGTGTTGTGGGTGGATAGCTGATTGATAGCTGGCATCCACTCGCACAGCCTTATCCTCTATAAAAGGTCCTCATCCACTATTTTTTTCGACAGAACTTCATTTTTCTTGTTGTTTTATTTGAAAATGGAGATATTTCTTGCCAAGAGGATCAAGGATTGGATAACCAGTTTGGACAGCACGAAAAAGGTAAATTTATGAGGTTTCGACATAAATGCACTTTTTTCGTTGAGCTGTACTTCACTTTGTTTCCTGTTTCTTCATGCCTTGGTTCAATGTTGGAACCCGGTTACATATGTTTTTTGTTTCGGAGCACAAGAGATGTGCCCTACACTCGAGGAATTTCAGGCTTTGATGAAGTTCGGGTATGACGAGGAAATTATACCTCATCCTAATTTTGGCCATGCAAAGGCTTTAGAATGAATGTCTGGATTTACTTTTCATGAGGCTCAATCCTTGGCCCATGACGAGGAGTTAGATATTCCCAGTTTGATTCATCGCTTTTCGGGTATTGGAGACATGGGTGACCTTCTCTGGTGAGGTTATCGCCAACATGCCCTCTGTTTATGCTTGCTCGCATATTTCATTCTTGCCCCTAGTTGTGGCAGAGTTAACATTGGGTTGATCGAAGTGACCCAACGCCTGAAAGGGGGTAAGAATTGCATTGGTTTGGCACTAGCCGAGACCTTGATGCATTTAGACGGTTTTCGTCAGCGAGAGACTACTCGGTTTGCAAGGAGCCCACTTCTTCTTCAGGTATTGTTTCCCACCCTTCTTATTTGTACTCACATCACTCGTCACTCATTCGCTATTTTCACTTGATGCCTTTTTCTCACTTTTTCCTCCATGCACATCTCTCTATTCTTTAATCTCTCTTATTTTTCATCTGTTCCCGGTGTGGTTTATGGATAAACTAAAAGTGGTGGACCCTTGTCCTACATATTCGGCCAGAGCCTACTTCTTTTGCCAATGGCTAGTGGACTTCTCTTTGGAGGGTTTGTGGTGTGATTGGATGTGCAGCAGATCTGCGGCTGACATCACTTGGCATTGCCTCTGGCTTAACGTGGCGAAGATGAGCTATAGCATGTCCTAACAGCTGGGTATACAGTTGATTGGCCTCATACACTGTGTGTTCTATTTCCCATTCTGGTTCAGACGTCAGTTTGGACATGATCAGACCTGTTTAGAGAAAGAGGTGGAATACCTGGCTCCATTTCCCACTCGTGATTTACACTTGACTCGATACCTAACTACTTGGAGGATGAGGGAACTTCTAGCCCCTGTCCCTAGCTTCAGTTATGCCTTTTTTGGTGAGTGCTTGGCTTGGCTTGGCTTGAAGACGAGGCACAGGTTGGGCCCTCTTTGGCTGCAGAGATCTCCACGAGTGCGAACAGAAGACATAGGACCACTTGACTTGTCTGTGCCCCTAGTTTGTTGCTTTGTCTTTTCTTTTCAAGTTTTATGATGTAAAAGCAACTTTGATTTAATTAGAGAGTTGGAGAATGTACTTGTGTTGAAATCAATGGAATTAAAGTTGTGAGCATTGAGAATTTTCCTTTTTGGTCTAAAATGGTATAAATTGTAAAAGGTAAAATTTTGAGAAAAATCAACTTCATTAAAACTTTTCAAAACAATTTTCAGAAACGATCACCACTTGACGATCACCACTTGACACTCATGGAATCAATCCTCAAGATGTATAACCCCAAATAAGAAGATCATAACTATTCAGAACTGCATGCAGCATCACTACTTTCTCTTGCAACTGACCTTTTCTACCAAATGGAGATAACACAACCAAGCTAATAGACGATGGGAAAAAGATGGACCAATCGAATAAATGGACAAGACAGTTGAGTTAGAGATGGTTATGGCCAAACTTCAGGATGAAGTTTCCTACGTACCCCAAAGATGGGAATTAGCCCTTACGTAGTTCGATTAGGGTTCACTCGTGTATTAACTCTCTTTTTGTGCTATAACTTTTGCCAAAGCCACCCTTTTGTGTTTTTGACCTTGTAAGCTCAGTTTTTCTTTGTTTCTAATTTTTTACGCTCTAACTTTTGCCTAGGTCGCCCTTTCGGGTTTTCGGCCTAGTGAGCCACTCAGGGATAGTATTTCTTCAACTTGTCCATATTGATCAGCTGTGAAAACTCCAAGCCATCTAAATCCATAAGGATGATCGCCCCTTTTGACCAGATAAATTTGATGACATAAGGACCAGTCCAATTGGGTCTGAACTTGTCCCTAAGATCATGGTTGGAGAGATCGGTTGTCTTTTAGTACCATGTCTCATTCCTTGAGATTCCTGGACTTAACTTTCTTGTTAAAAGTCCTAGCAATTCTGCGATTGTACCCTTGGATGTGATATAATGCCTTCAACCTCCTCTCGACGAATAACATCAATTCTTCAAACCTGTTCTATTGCTAATCCGTCTATGTTATCTGACACTCAGCCATGATTCTAAGTGATGGTACTTCAATTTCAATTGGCAGAACAACTTCCATTCCATACACTAGTGAATAGGGAGTAGCCCCTGTGGATGTCCGAATTGACGTTCTGTAACCCGAAAGTACAAACGACAATTTATCTGGCCAATCCTTGTAGGTCTCTACCATCTTCTACAGGATGTTCTTGACATTCTTGTTAGCAGCCTCAACAGCTCCATTGGTCTGTGGTCTATAAGTTGATGACTTATGAAAAGTTATGTTGTATTTTTTTAGCAAATCGACCACCTTTTTCTTGAAGTGCGAGCCATTATATGAGATGATCTCATTTAGCACCCCGTACCTGTAGATGATGTTGTTCTTGATGAACTTAGCCATATGTGATGCCTTTAGCACAAAATAAGACTGAGCTTCCACCCACTTGGTAAAATAATCGATCACCATCAGGATGAACTCATGCCCATTGGAGCCCTTTGGCGAGACTGCCCCAATGACATCGATTCCCCAGACTGAAAAAGGTCACGGTGAAGTCATGTTGTAGAGCTTTGACAATGGTATGTTCATGTGATTAGTATGGATTTGACATTTGTGGCATCGCCAAACAAAACTGATACAATCCTCCTCCATAGTTGAACAATAATACCCTTGCCTGAGGATTTTTCGGGTTAGCATCACACCGTTCATGTGTGCTCCACATTCTCCTCCACGGATGGCCTCCATGAGACGCTTTGATTTTTCTTCTTCAACATAGAGCTTGTGCATTCCCAGATGGTCTCTTTTATACAGCTTGTTTCTGCAGATGATGAATTGGATGGTAGACACCATATTCCCCGTTTATCTTTGGCATTTGTCCATGGTGGATACATATCCTTTTCCAGAAAATTCCAAATGTCATAATACCAGGGATTTTTGTCTTGAACCTTATCTTTTGTGACGATGGTTTCATAGGTAGGTGTGTACTTCTGTTCAATAATAATCAGATGCATCTTCACCCCAAGTAATATGTCTACCATGGAAGATAGAGTTGCCAATGTATCAACGAACCGGTTGTTCTCTCTTAGCAGATAGGTAAACGTCAATTTTTCAAACCTCGGAATTAGAATATCCAGGGCCTGATGATAAACCTTCATGTTCTCTTCCTTGACTTTCCAATCCCCATTGGCCTAAGAAACAACCAGGTTCGAGTATCCAATGACGTCCAACCTTATTGCCCCTAGTTCTAGGGCAGCTTCCAATTCTGCAATACACACCTCATATTCTGCTTCGTTGTTAGACACTCTAAACCAGAGTTTGAAGGCTAAAGGTATCTGGGAATCATTAGCTGCTATGAGCAATACACCTATCCCATAACCATATTGATTAGATGCTCCGTCAAAGTACATTGTCCATGTTTCCTCTTCTACCTACAAAATGTTGTCATTTGGGAATAGATATTCTACCACCTTGTCTCCTTCTATTGGGTGGTTCGCCAAAAATTCCGCTATTGCTCTCCCTTTGACAGATTTGCGCATGACATACTTGAGATCGAACTCATAAAGGAGGAACAACCAACAAGCTAGTTTACCCGTAAGCGCTGGTTTCTCAAAGAGATATTTGATGGGATCTAATCTCGAAACCAGGATTACAAAGTGAGCTAACAAGTAGTGCCTCAACTTCCTAGTAGCCCATACCAAGGCTAAATAAGCTTTCTCAAGGGGAGTGTAGCGGGTCTTGTATTCCAGCATCTTCTCACTCAGATAGTAAATAGCCTTGTACACCTTAGCTTTTGATTCTTGAGCTAGCATGCACCCCATGGTCAAATTTGTTACCGACAGGTACAAGATTAGTGGCTTACCCGGTTTTGGTGGTGACAACACAGGTGGATTCTACAAGTATTGCTTGACCTGCTCGAAGGCAAACTGACATCGATCATCCCACTAGAACTTCTTCCCTTTCTTCAAGAGACCAAACAGTGGTTCACAAGTAAAGGTTAATTTTGAAATAAACCATCTTATGAATTGCACTTTACCGAGAAAGCCATGCACATCCTTTTTAGTCCTCGATGGTGGCATTTCTAAGATGGCATCGATTTTGAAAGGATCTATTTCAATTCCACTTTGTGTAATTAGAAACCCCAGCATTTTCCCTACAGTCACCCCAAAGGTGCATTTCTATGGATTTAACCTCAGCCTATACTCCCTAATCCGTTCGAAGAATTTTTGAGTGCGATGGAATGGCTTTCTCGCTCCGTAGACTTGACAATCATATCGTCCACATACACCACTCAACCTCTTTATGGATCATGTCATGCAAGATTGTAGTTGCAGCCCTCTGATAAGTAGCCGCAACATTTTTTAACCCAAAAGGTATTACTCGATAACAGTAGGTACCCCATGGTGAAAATAGTTTTTTCTCTGTCTTCTGGTGCTATCAAGATCTAATTATACCCAGCAAACCCATCCATGAATGAAAGCAAGGCATGGCCAGTAGTGAAGTCAACCAACTCATCAATGTGCGGCAATAGAAAGTCGTCTTTCGGACTAGCTCTGTTCAGATCTTGGAAGTCGACGCAAACTTTGATTCTGTCATCCTTCTTTAGGACTGGAATGATATTAGCTAACCAACTTGGGTACTCATATACCATCAAGAAACCTGCATTAATCTGTTTGGTGACCTCTTTCTTAATCTTCAACGCCTAGTCTGGGTGGACTCTACGCAGTTTTTGCTTAACTGGTCGAGCCTTAGGGTCAAGAGGGATCCAGTGCTGTACAATCTCAAGATCAATTCCAAGCATGTCTTTGTAGGACCACACAAAAACATCTTTGAAATCTTTTAATAAAGAGATTAAATGCTCGCGTTCCTTCGAAGACAACATGGACCTGATTTGGACCAAGCGGGGATCCTCCTTAGTACCCACATTAATGGCAATGATTTCATATGTACAGGGCCTAACACGTTTCTCCTCCTCTCGGTCAACCAAGGTTTTCAAAGCCCGAGGAATTTCTTCCTCTTCTTTTAAATCAAAATTTTGAAAATCAAGATCAGTGCAACAAACCAAAGACACAGAGAAGTAAGTGAAATCTACTGCATTCCCAATCAAAAAGTCTGGATCTTAGGTTACAGTTGATCAAAAGAAAAACTGAAAGAAAACCTAGACAGGAGCTTGGTATCCGAGTTACCACTCCTTGAAGTACTAGACTTAGAAGAACTCGAATTTGACCTCGATTCCACAGGCTCGGTGGAATCAGATCCGGACTCATTATATGATTCAGAACTATTGATGGTGCCCTTCTCAAACTGCCAGACCAGGCGTGGAGCCTCAGGCGCATCCATGATGAGACTAGTAAAATCCGCTGCTGGTTTATACCCGATCATAGAGATAGTAAAACTATCCCCCAAGTTGACGGGCTCAGCCCCAGCATTGGAACTTGCGAGCAAATCAACCAGTGCTTACCCCAACAGCACTTTCTCGTCGATGTCCAAGCTTGCAGTCTTGCCTTGATCTGTATTGATGCTCAGGTCCTTCTGCTCATCCTCCTCTTTTGGTAACTGGTGCCCGAAGAAGATCTTGAACCCCAGGCACCTTGTCTTTGTTTCCTGGTTAAACCAAGGCTCTGGAAATCTACAAAATGGGAAACCTTCCCCTTGGTGAACAAAGTGTCTGTTCAAGGTTCCCCGAATTGGCTTGTAAACTAATTCATATTGCCTCCCAGTCCTCTTTGCTTTAAGTCTCTCTCTTAACTCATCCCTATTCATTTTCCAGTCTTCAGTAATAAGCTTGTATCCTAGCCTAAAAGCATGGGGTTTATGACTTATCTCTTTAGCAATAGTACTTCTTTGCCTGCCACTTCTACCCAGTCCTGATCCAAGAATATGCCATTGTTTGTTCATCATGTAAATAGATTAGGCACTCATGTAGTTCTCGTCATCTTCTGCCATGATAGATTGGACCAGCCGGGCCTCTGCCAGGGAGAAGCTAGAGAGGAACACATCATCTTCCCCATGTATGATTTCTAACAGAGATATGGTAGTTCCCTGGGAAGGATGGATCGCAGAATTGATGTAGACAGTAGTAATCCCACCTTTAAGGGGGTATTTTACCAGCTGGAGAACGGTTGATGCCACTGCCTTCATCTGATGTAGCCATGGCCTTCTTAGGAGTAGATTGAATGTTGTTGGCATGTCCATAATATGGAATCCAACCTCATGTTCAGACGGACCAACTAATATGTGGCTTTTAAAGGTCCCCATGACTTCTCAACTGGTGTTGTCATAGGCTTGAACAGCTTGGGTTGTAGGCATGAAGTTAGCTAGCTTCAAACCTATGGTGTAAGTAGTCCTTGCTGGACATACATTAATCGCTGAGCCGGTACCCACTAGTACCACCGGGATCCATTTTTTTTTTGTTCTCCAGCGTCACGTATAGGGGCCTGTTGTGGTTCGCACCCTCAGGTGGCAACTTTTTATCTGTAAAGGATATCACTGGCGTAACATCCTTGGATGTGACCAACAAAACCAGTTGGTCAATGGTGGTGTTGATAGGTAGATTCGTTCTGCTCATGGCCCCCAGCAGCGCCTGCCTATGTTGTTGGGAAGCCATCAACTGCCCCCGGATTGATATGTCTTCCTGAATGTTTTTGAGATGCTTCAAGACCAGGTCTTCCTTAACATCTTTCTCTTTTGATTTCTCAACCTCTCTCCTGAAAGATTCTGGTTAATCTAAAGTCGGGGCTTTGAAATATCAACCACTCCGGGTCATGTGGTTGATCTCGTCGGTATACCATGTATCATCAGGGGCGTCAGCTTTCCACCCTTCGTCAGTATATGCATGGCTCAGATTATTGTCTTCCCACCACTCCCCTGCAGCCATTGCTAGGCTATCATTGGGCTCTACCCGGATCATGTTCACATCACTCACTTCACTGGCATTCACTTCCTCCTCTGTAGTTGATTCAATCTCTTCCCTCTTGTACTGTCAGAGTTTTTTTGGCATCTTTTCCTTATCACCAACATTTCATACGTGCTTCTCCATGGTTTGGACATCTGTCTTGATCCTTTCTTTTCTTTTCCCCTTTCCCTACTCTAGGGCTATCTTTCTCTGGATCTCTCCATTCTTTCGCGTTGGAATTGTTCCAACTTTCATTCTTTGTCAGTTATAGGCATGTCCTCAGTCATGGGCACGGCCTCAATCTTGCTGCTATCACCCACTTCTTCCTTTTCACAGTCTCCTCTGCCTGCTCTTCCATATCTGATTCCTCGTCACTCAACCACCCATTGCTGGTTTCAAGTTGGCTTGGATTTCACCATCCAATCTATACACTGCCCACATCTTCTTCTTCAAAGAAGTAAAGGTTCTCTAAATCTTCCTCCAAGTCGGCCAGGTCCTCTTCTAACTTTGCCAAGTCATTAAGGCCTTGTTCAAGTCAAACATTATGATTTTGCCCTAGCTCATCTTCCTCAGTGGCGTTGATACTAAGAGAGTCTGGTAGTATGACTATAGGCTTTGGCTGGTCAACAGCCACAATGTAAAGACTGGGGTCGTATTCCTCTGCGATGGAGGCCCCTTTCTCTATAACTCGAGTGTTAGAAAACCCCGTCTCTAGTGCATTCTTCTTCTTCTCCACCTCCACTATCACAGGCCTGGGTTAGGTTGTGGGTGTTACGTCCATCATGCACATGTTCGTGCTTTCTAGAATAACCACCTCTGGTTTAGGTAGATGGGATAAGATGATATATACACTGGGGTTAAAGGTGGGTGGTAGTATATGGATTTAATGTTTCTAGGTAGTGGGACTCGGTTGTGGGTAGGGAGTGGGTTGGTGGTTACATTGGGTTTTGTGGGTGGAGCTCTGGGTGGAGCAATAATTTTATTGTCAATGAGATCTTGGATCTCATGACATAGGCAATAGCAACGATCTGTAGGGTGACCATGCTATTGATGGAAGATACAGTACTAGGTGGGGTCATGTCTAGGCGGAAGTGGGTCGGGAAGAGGTCGAGGGTCAAGGAATTTGAGGTGCCCCTTCTCCATTAACAGTTTGAGAGCACGGGCCGGGCTCATATGGAGGGGGTAAAGGTTTTTTGGTTTTGGTTTGGGCAGGTAGGTTGTGAAGTTGTACCTGCAAAGGCATTGGCCATGTTAGCTGCTGTGGTGACGATGCTAACATCTGCAGGCCGAGGAATGGTGCTACTGCTAGCATTGGTATTTCTGGTGAATGGCCTTCTTGCAGTTTCGCTGGTTTTATGGATGATGCCTTTCTTGAATGCACTTTCAATTTGGACTCCTAACTTGTGTAGAGAATCAAAAGTGGAAAGTGATGCCACTATCATTCTTTGTAGCATATCTGGCTTAATATTCTGGACCACCAGTCGGACTTGCTCCCTTTCAAAGGGTCTGTTTGTCATCTTGGCCGCCTTTGCCCTCCATCTGGCGACAAAGTCAATGAAGGGTTCTTTGGGGTTCTACGTAGTTGCTTCTAGCTCATTGATAGTTACCTTTATCTAAGTGTTATATGAATATTGGTTAACAAACCCCTCAGACAGCTCCTCCCAATTCCTTTTTGTAGAATCCTCCAGCTTGGCATACTAAATAGCTGCCACATCTAACAAAGTTCTGCCAAACAAGGGCAATTTCTAAGCTCGTGATAGGCCCATTGGCCTCAGCACATCTGAAAACAAGCGAACATACACAATGGGTCCCCACTCCCATCGAATCTATCAATATGAGGCATTTTGAATTTTTTCGACAATCTGACCGAGGCTTCGGTATACCCGATACGATGAATTCTTGTACAGTTTCACCGTAAAAGCACATACCAGGTAAAAGAACCAAAACACCTTTATAAGGGGGTAGGGTTACCCTGTCCTAGATTTTGACATGATCTAGGCTGCACTAATTCAACCAAGTAGTTTCATAACATCCTGTATACGGGTGAGCATTCTGTCCTATTTTGGAAAAGTCACTATGGCTTTACCATATGCAGCTAGGCCAAATGGTCAAAAGGGGTACCTTGGCAAGATTATCTAATATACCTCTCACACCTAACACTGAGAAGTGAAAGGAGGATCAAGCAGTACAGCGGTAATCCAGATCCAAGGGTTGTGTTTCCAACATGGCAGAACCCAGAACTGGTCAACCTTTTGACAAGCTTTTGGAAAAGCCTCCGGCAAAGTATTCAGGAATAGTAGATGGAAAACATAGTGATTTAAAGTAACAATGTAAATGCAATGCAGAGAACATATAAGTGTAGATAAAATTTCACATCATGAAGTCCAAGTCAAGTTCTCTAAATTCCCTAGCAGAGTCGTCGGAAACTGTAGCTTGCTTTTCATGCTCCTTTTGTATACAATAGCCCTTTAGTTTGGACTCCTGTGATTCTGAATCTGATTTCACAAGTACGATGTGAAATAGATAAACACAAATGAGTCCAAATCTGGAAAATCTTTTCGAAAATAGATTTTGAATAAAAAAATGCTAAAAATGGACTACTTTGCCAGATTACAGAGTCGCCACCTAAATACTTTTGAGAAATTTAGAAAACCCGAGACTCGTGCCAAAGGCCACTTATCTGTCATCACCAAAGTGTCTCGGCTCAGGAACTTGGGTATGAGAGGGAAAGGTCATGAATTGAGCACCCCAATCACCCAATCAAAGATCGACCTCTACTAATCATGATGTGATTTTTATTTACATTATATGCTTTTGTTCCGATTATTAGACTAATTTACTATGTGATGCACACAAGTATAGACTAAACCACAAAAGTTGGAACGCTTTGATTTTATGTTCGCTTAGAAAGTGTTTTGAATATGTGTCACTTGAAAAAGTGATCTTACATGTACATTAATCAAATTATCCCAACTTAAGCAAAAAAAGCCTTCCACCACTAACATTCAAGAGAAATATTAGTTAATCACTTAGCCTCATTGTATTATGCTTGACATGGCAACAATCACACGCATGCAATATGCTAAGGCAATAAATACTCACTTAGTACTCCAAGGCAAGCTAAAAGAAATAAAATGGTTAGAAAAAATGCATGATCCTAACAACGTCAAATGATTAATGCAACATGTATGAAACGTAACTAATAGGCTCGGCTACTAGTATGACATGTGAGTTGATTTGATAGTATGCAATTAGCACGTTTTTTGAATAATAAACAACTACAAAGTTAGAATGATGTACCGAGCCAAATGTATGCAAAAATGAATATTGTAAGCATGGTAATGATATAAAAAATGTAAGATATAATGCTACCATTATAAGCAGATAAATAAAAGGAAGAAAGAATTGGGGTTGGAAGACATACACAATATTATATATTTGCCCTCACGCAGGAGGGTCTGAATAAATGTCCGAATTAAACTAGCTATTACAATACCAAATAAATTAATTAACTAAACTAACTACTTATTACAATTTAAAATTAATCTATTAATCTAAGTAATGAACAAATTATTACAAGCTGTTACAAATTAAGGAATTTAACTAATTAATGAACAACACACTATTAAGCATAATTTAACAGGCTATGGGAGACGAAGAATTGCTTATGCATGAATGCGACTTTCCACCCGAGGATGCCTCTATTTTGGTGAGAGAACTTTTCTGTTCGCAGTCAAAAAATCACTCTGTTTTCACCTTCAGCCTCTGCTCTATTTTGCCATAAAAATGGCACTGCTTGGTCAACAAAAGGTGGCTAGCAAGCTAGATAAAGTGGTCAACTGGATGGCTAGCCGACCACTATTTTAGGGGTCTGTCCTGCTGTAATAGAAAGGAAACAGAACACAACCAGAGTGTTTCTAGGGGTTGTTTGTCCTTTCTTCCTCTCCTTATCATTAAACAGATCAAAGAAGAGATAGGCTCAATTCGCAAACCACCAATATGCGAACTCGTTGCGTGATGATCTATGAATCGACAGGACAAAAGCTTAATAAATGAAAATAAAAGACCAACAAGAACCTCCTCCCTATCATGGAGTTGTCTCTCTAGGGAAGTGGTAGACATTGTTTCTCGAGTCATTAACATCACTAATGAGTATGTAATGACTTGAGACATGATGGGTTCAATTAACGTCTGATTGAACCCAAACCAACTTTTATTACTTTTGCTTCTTTTAGTCCAATTTATTAGCCTATTTTAATTACCTTTCCATTCTTTAATCAATTAGCCAAAAAAATGAGAATTAAGTCCACTAAAAGGAGGGAAGTGTCAAACAAGAAGTTGTTTTAGGCATGAGAGAGATGTAATGCCATGGTAATGAGCCTCCGAAGAGATTAAACCATTAAGCACAGAAGGGTCTCTTTCTCAAGCTTAAACAACACTCATTTGAAACAACTATCAAACAAAGAAAACTAAGAAAGGAGGGAGAGTGCAAAGATGGTTATTGCAAGTGTGAACGTATGTGTAAAAAGCATGAAAATAAGGCTATCAATTCAATTAAGTTGGTGTCTAAGGCTTAAATTATCAAATCTATGAGGACCACAACACTATAAGCATACTATACCAAGCATAAACTAAATAAACACATTAAAAAAGTCCTAAAATGAGTAAAAATAGTGCTGAAATTATCATGAAAAAGTTAGAAAAAGTAAGCTAAAATGATAGAGAAATAAAGCTAGTAAGCAAGCCTAAAGATGGATGGCTACCCCCTCCATTTTTGGGACCTTAAAACCACATTTTTAGTCTTTGAAAAACTCTAAAAAAACAGTGGTAAAAAGCTTTAAAAAAGTTGAGGAAGATGTGGGAACACAAGGGCAAAAGCTTGGGAAACAAGGTTTAAAGAAGGGTGGCTAACCCCTCCACCTTAGATAGCTTTAAGCCACAAGTTTCAGCCCATAAAAACAGTGTAAAAATAGTTCAAAAACGGCAACAAAATATAGGAGAGAAGTAGTGTAGAGATGCTCAAAATTATACCCCTTGAAGAGAGGTAACTCCTTTGTTGACAAACCAACAAGCTCTCACTCTCAAGGGCTGAGATTTGAGCTCAAGAATCTCAGCAAGAAGAGCTAAATTTTTGGTTTAGGAAGTGTAGAAAGAGAGTGTTTAGGTTGCAAGATAGAGAGAGAGTGTGTGTGTGTGTTTTACAAGTTTTTGGCCTTTTGATAATTTTTCTAACCTTAATTTCAAGAGAGGTGGTCATGTATATATAGAAAAACCAGTGCCTCTGTCGAACACAACTGTATAGAGACAGTTGGTGTGGTGCATGCACATAAGGAGACAATTGGTAACAAAATATCTGTCAGCCGAGAAACTTGGACGAGCAGCCACCTAGGGGACGGCCGACCACTAAATTTTGGCTAGCCGGCCACCTATTGGCCTGCTGGCCTCTGGGTGGTCAAGCTTGGAAAAAGTCAATTTTTGGAAATCAAAACAGGTTTGGTACAAAGGTGGTACAAAATTCTAAGCTCTAGAGTTGGAAAACCGAAGCTCTTTTACTGAGGAACTTGCACAATTTGTACAACGTAACTTTTATCATTGAGTGATCAACCTTAGGCACCCAAGTCTTAAGGGCGGTCAAAAATGGGGTGTCTACACCTGTCAAGAACAGTAATATCATTTAGAGAACCATGCATGCCAAAGAAAGTATGATAAAACCACAAGTTGTAGGAGACGACTGCCTCGAGTACAACTGTTGGTTTGTGGTAGTGTCCAGTGTAAGCACCGACTTCAGCGGTTGGACATTTATCCTAACGCCAATGCATACAATCTAAACTCACTAACATTCCAGGAAATCGCGTTGCTCTCCCTCTTGCAATAATCTGGTGACATCTTCCTTATTTGGGGATCTCAAGTAAACGCCTTCATAGATATAACAACAGTCGTTCTGGTAAAAAAATTCAAGGCGGCAGTTGCAATAGATTTGCCGATTCTAATGTACTCGTCCACAGCATTAACAGGTACGCCGTATTGCAGTCATCTTCTGTATACCAGATAATCTAGGAGCACTAGTGGCATCATGGGTTTGGATGAAGTACTCATTTACTTGTTGCATATCATGTAAGATAGTAAGAAATAATGACCGCCTCATTCGAAAATGTCTTCGGAAGTATTCTTCTAGGTAGGCAGGATTATCTGCAGAGTAATCTCTATAAATTTGTTCGTCGCCTGTGACCCTCTCATGATTAATGTATCGACGACCACTTGTGGAACCAACATGTCTGGTTGGTTGGTTTAGGGTTAACGCTTATATTCTTTGTTGTTGCGCTGTTAACAGTTGCATCATGATTATATCATCATTAGATGATGAATATTCATCAAAATCTCCATTGAAGAAGGCTTTTGTGAAATTGTTCATTGTGGGTGGGTAGGTGAGTAGGTAAATATGAAGATTATAGAAAATCTTTTAAAAGATATGAAAATTATGAGTGGGTGAATATGAAAATTGTAGAAAATCTTGTGTTATATTTATAGAGAAAATTGTGGATGGGTGAATGATGGATGGTTGTTGGTAGGTGATTGTTGGTGAATGAATGCTAGGTGAATAATGGATAATTGTTGGGTAGGTGGTTGTTGGGTGAATGATGGATGATTGTTGGTGAATGAATACTGGATGAATAATAGATGGTTGTTGGCGGGTGGTTGTTGGTGAATGAATGTTGGGTGAATAATGGATGGTTGTTGGTGAATGAATGTTGGATGATTGTTGGTGAATGAATGCTGGGTGAATAATAGATGGTTGTTGGTGAATGAATGTTGGGTGAATAATGGATGGTTGTTGGTGCGTGGTTGTTGGCAAATGAATGTTGGGTGAATGATGGATGATTGTTGGTAAATGAATGCTGGGTGAATAATAGATGGTTATTGGTAGGTAGTTGTCGGTGAATGAACGATAGGTGAATAATGGATGGTTGTTGATGGGCAGTTGTTGGTGAATGAATGTTAAGTGAATGATGGATAATTGTTGATGAATGAATGCTGGGTGAATAATAGATGGTTGTTGGTGGTGGTTGTTGGTAAGTGAATGGTGGATGAGTAATGGATGGTTATTGGGTAGGTGGTTGTTGGTAAATGAATGTTGGGTGAATGATAGATAATTGTTGGTGGTAGTTGGTGATTGTTTATTTTTTTTTTTGCAATTAAATTTTTTTTTTATTTTTGTAGTGATATGTTTTTTGGTGGGGTTATTTTTTATTTATTTATTTATTTTTTTTTCAGTTTTTCAAATTTTTTATATTTTTCTAGTCGGGAATAATATAAATATATAATTTTTTTAGAAACAATTAAAAAAAAGTCACAAAAGACAAAAAATAAACACAAAAAAATATTAAGAAACCTATATATAAATAACACCTAGAAACTTAGAGGAAAAGTTGGTTAAGAATTGTCAAAATAGCAAATGACCATTAAAACACCATTATTATAATTTGATAAAATAACACTATTTATTGATAAATTATAACAATAGCAATATACTACTTTAACAAACTCCATTCAAGATGCTCTTAAGCTTGTCGCCCACGCCTAATCCCTTTTTTTCTTTTTTGGGTAAATTACACTTACACCCCCTGAGGTTTGGGTTTGATACATATCACCCCCTAACGTTTAGAAAATTACACTAAACCCCCTGTCATTGTAATTATTTAGACGGAATGAAAACATTGAACTCATACACTCTCTCTTTTTTTATTTTCTTTACTTTCTCATTTTTTTTCCTTTCTTTTACTTTTTTTTTGAATGTAATTTTCTCTGTTTTTTTGTTCGGAGTTGTTATCTTTTATATAAGTAGGGGGGTTTGTGAAATGAAACTATTAACCACAGGGGTGGAAATGTAATTTCTAAAACATTAGAGAGTGGGTGGTAATTGGACCAAAACCTCAAGGGGTGTCAATGTAATTTACCCTTCTTTTTTAGATCAATCCCACGCCTAAACTCTTGCATTACCGAAATCACCCATGACCAACCAACACACCTTCCTGCGTTACCGAAAAACACCCATGGCCGAAAAAAGAGCCACTGCTGCAACCGAAACAAGACCCACTGCCACCTCCACTTCCACGGTCAGACCTCTCCTTGTTCGACCCAAACACCGATCATACCCTTTGCTAAAATTCCTCTACATCTGGACGAGTTCACCCCTCAATCTCCCACTCGCATAGGAGCGCTTGAATGAAGACCTAAAACATATCAAGACCGACTTGGACACCCATATTTCCGCTTTTACAAAGCCCCGAAACACCTCCATAGATCTGAAACGAAGTTCACCCCTCAAACTCCCACTCGCAAAGAAGCACCCAAGTGAAGACCCAAACCAAATCTGGAACATCCTTCAAGTCGACCCAATACCTACCACTGACCTCCTTCTTCACTGACAAACACTTACCTTGACCTTGATTTACCACCTCTTATGGTCTGAAAACACCCCCCATGGTCTGAAAAACACCCATTATGAAACACTCCCAAGTAACACACCTCAGCAAGCTATAAATCTGAAAAGATAAGGTAGGAAACAAAGGGGATTCAAGTTTATTATGAGAAAATAAAAAACAGACAAAATAAGAGGCAAGGCCAGCCGACCACCATGACCAAAGGCGGTGGCCGGCCGGCCAACGGTGAGACCCGGGGTTAGAGGTTTTAGAGAGAGAGAGAGGTTGTTTGTTTGGGACCATCATTATATTTTTTTCCTATATTAACTTTCCTTTTGATCATAGTATCTATTAATTTTATAATTTTACATGTTCTTGTTCCTATATTCTAAAATTGCTAATGAGAATTTTTACGTATTGATTGATAGATTACTTGACACAATTCTTTTTATTTAGGTTTGGAATCAATTATGTAAAAGATAGTTTTGGAATCAAGTTAGGAGTTGGCTTGGAGTTGATAGATTACTCACCAGCTTTGGGTTTGGTACTGCTTGTTGTTTGTGCTTGCTTTATTGTGTTGGATTTTTCTCAACGATAAAGATTTCGAAGTTTACTCGCGTATTATTCTTACTTTATTGTGTTGAATTTTTCTCAACTACAAAGATTTCTTCTTTTTTGAACACTGTTGAAAAATTAACTTTTAGCGGTGTTTAAAACACGCCGCTATAGATATTCAAAACGTCGCTAATTCTTTTTGTGACATTTAGTATCAAACGCCGACAACGCAGCCGTCGCTATAACTTTATGACATTTGAAAAACGTTGTTATATTAGTATAGGAGGCGTTTTTAAAAACGCCGCCAAATCTCCTACTAACAGTACTATGACGTGTTTAGCAACGTTTTTTAAAATTTAGATTTAAGGTTTAGGTGGCGTTTCTGGAAACGTCGTGATATCTTCTTCTTCTTTTTTTTTTTTTTTTGAAATTGTGCTAATTTTATGTAATTAAACTAAAAAAATACCTGTAATAAAACTGAATGGCACTAATATGAAATAATGATTCCTATTCAAATAGCAAATGCAGCATTAATTCACTTTCCCATTCAATTTAATATCCAATCACCATTAACCACAAAATAACATCCACAAATGATGTTTGAACATTAATTACAAAATAAACATAAATTGAAGAATTTATACCCAATACTTGTAAACAGTACTTAAAACTTGAAGAAACACTAATAAGAAGATTTTATCACATCAGAAGCACTATACTTCCAAGAATATAAATGCAAAAAAGCACTATGGCTACAATTCCATATTCCCAAGTATGTATCCTGGGAATTGTCAAGGCTAAAAAAACCCATCTCAAAGCTTAAGAGAAAACATTTGAATCAGTTACCTAGGATGTCCACAATAACTTGTGAGAACAATTAACATGTACTTTTGATTGTATCCACAAGCTTCCATAATCATCTTCCCTATTTAGTAAATACACAAAACATCACTAATGCTGTATATTCCTCTGTATCATGACTCAGAAATGGTGGGACTAACTCCACTACCTCTTTGTTTTTTGCAAGGGCTGCTCACAACATTTAAATTCTCACAAAACTTTTCTAGGATAATCCTTAGCTTACCAGCAAAAAAAAACACTGCAAGTCATCCTAGGACTGAAGTATCTTGTAATCTCGGAATGTCCCAGCGAAAGGTGTCACTTTCCCTTCAGTTACCGCCCACAGCTGTTCCACACTTCCAGATATCAGATGTCCATCATGACTCACCTACAATTGAAGACATGATTAAATACTGTTGTTGTAATTGCAACAGGAAATTGAAGGACAAGAGGCACAATACCATCAGCACACCTCCTTGGAATAGAACAAGACCTTGAATTAACGCCTCCACAGCATCCAAATCCTGCATTTCACCAGTATTACTATGTTAATTGGGGAACAAAAGAATCAAATATGTAGTTGCAATGCTTTTGTTTTCTTATTACACCTATATCATTAATCATTTTACTGGTTGATGAAGTTAAGCAAAGTAAATGGGCCATTAGTCTGTTCATTGATGAGTTGCACACTCTGGGATCAGAATGTAATAGGGAATTTCTGCTTAATTTCTGTTTAATCTCCCATTTATCAGTCAAAGTTCTTACAAAAAAAAAAAAATCAAAAGCAACAAAATACAGAAATGAAAATTAAATTCATATGAAAGAGAGAGATTCAATAGAAGTTATGAAGATAAACCTCATCTCGACAATTATCAATAATCTTTTTGATCCTCAAGACCTCCCCAAATATCTTACTCTCTTCTTCAATATCATCAGTCAATACCTCAGCTTCTCCATAGCAGTAATTGCTCACTTGGTTGATATTGAATCTTATCATAAGCTTCTCCATAGCTGTAATAGGTTTGAAAATAACCCAGAAATCAGAATTTTTTCTAGGAGGAATCTATGTGCTAATTCCAGGAAAACTATGGCAAAGAAATAGTGAAATACAGGGAAGGAAAATAAACTCTCAGGATTCCAGCATTCTTTCTAATGCTTCAAGAATTAATTAACACAACAATTGAGTAATTGATGCTGATCCTAAAGGTTTTGCATATGAATAAACCTAAATGCCGGCGAGCAAATGCTAGATAAGGAAAACTTAAGACATATATACACAAAATGCACAATTTAACATCCCAAAAACACGAGAGAATAAGTTCAACATCCGGACCTAAATGCAGATTAGGGTATAAGTAAATGTAGTCAGATAGTTAATTAGCTAATCATTTTGTCGGCATCTGATCAGTGCATGAAGAATATATCCGTACGAACATAATATTAGTCTAATTATGGACAAAGTCTAACCATAACTATCAGTTACCAAAAATATAAATAAGAATACAACGAACTTCTACACAAAGAAAAGATACAATGATGCCATGAGACTTGTAGGATTACACAAAAAACACACAAAAGAATCACTCCAAAAAAGAAACAAAAGCCATATCCTTTGTAAACACATACAAGAATCATTCCCTTTTCTTATAAAATAGTCTAATTATGGACAAAGTCTAACTATAACTATCAGTTACTAAAATTATAAAATGAGAATACAAGAAACTTTTAGAAATGGATTTAGGATTCCATCACACTGCAGCATAACACAAAAGAATCACTCCAAAAAAGAATAATTTATCATGACATCTACATATTTATTGTTCTTAAGAGTAGATCATTTCTGTTAACCATGTAAAAGGTACAATAGATTTTTAATTACCTAATATGCTCCTGCTTCTTTGCCAGAGTAAACCTAATTTTTTTGGGGATTAGTCACTGGAGTAAATGGTAAAAACGAAGGTTTTTTATTGACCATCACTTGGTAACACAATTTAACTTGAACATGTGTGTTTGATGTATAGCCAAAATTGCTTTCACAGAATACTCATAATAGCAAGAATTCAAAAATGTATGCTCACTAGGCAAATTTTGAAATCTATGGAGTGGAAAATCAGAGAAAAACCGTCATGTCAACATATTTTCCAGCGATGGTTCTGGCTGCTACCAGTCCAACTACCAAAGCAGCACCGAATAAAGCATGCAATCTCACACAGTAATACTTTGCCATAAAGATCTTCATTTTGTCCTATAAGAATGAAGTCTCAATACCACAATAGAGAACTAATCCAATTCAACTATAAAAAGAGTAACAACTAGGGTTCATAACCATCCGATCTGTAATTCTACAGTAAAATTGAAGCCTAAAATGTTACTACTCACCTTGTGGTTCTACTCAATGTAGTTGACGGCTAGTTTTCCAACAGGCAAGGTTAGGGCACAGAGAAACTGAAACAAAGCTATGATTATATTTAGAATAGTGGGACAGGTAAGTATGATGCACTCCAAATGGCACTAAAGATCATGTGACACCTAAATTAAGCATTCTTTGCATTAAAGAACGCTCTAAAATCAATGAACTTACAATGCAAGCAAGAGGGAGGGCTCTACAAAGACCAAGAACAAGCAAAGCGAATAAAGTGTGAATATAGCCACTTTCACCACCTTTGACCCTGTTTCCGTGCCAAGCCTAACCTGAACAAAGATATCAAACCCAAAATAAATAAATAAATAAATACACATGAATCGATTGTTCAATTTTCCTTGAATTTTGAAGTTCCAATGTTAGGGTACTTACTAGAGGGGACATTTTTCCGATAGCTCTATCTCCGTTTACCTGAGTTGCACACCATTCATGTTACCTGATACAGGGATACCCTGAATAGGGAGATGTGGAAATATCAAGGGGAGAGAAAACAAGAGAAGAAAATTTTACTTGATGGAAGTGACTACAAAAGAGGATTAGAGTTATTGTGAAGCCAACTAGGAGCAATGCGGAAATGATTGTGCCAGTTATGGGAAGTTTACTGTATTAATCACCCAAAATCAATACTCATATAAGGCAAACAAATAACAATCCACAAGGAGGAAATGAATTCACTGTACCTAAGTCAAATCATTTGAAAATAATAAAATCTACAATTTTTAGTAACATAAATTGATATATATTCGCACACAAACAAATATGAACACTGATACATGCATATATATAATCATCATCTCAGTTTCTCGTTGGTGAATGTGAGTATCCATATATATAAATCATTACCTCAGTTTCTCGTTAGTGAACGTGAGTAATCAACAAAGTCAACCACTTCATATTTCAGAGATGCTTCAGAAGATTAGCTTTAGGTCTTGTAGATCTAAATCTTTTGATTGGAGATCAAGTCCATCATCTCATTCGAATCAATCTTGCGTAAATCTGAATCATGGATAAGATTTCAGCAACTACAAAGGACTGATTGCTAAGATATCGTCATTGTCCTCCTCAAGTTCTCGCCCACTGAGGCTTAAAAACAAGGAAGAGAAAAGAACATAAAATTTTCAGCATATTTGAAACAATGAAGAAGCAATTTTGACACACATTACATGTGCCAGTGCTATAACAAGATAGCAGTAAAGAATAAGAATAAGAAACAACAGGAAAAGAGAATCTGGAAAGAAAAGGAAAGAAGAGCAGAGACAGGCAACTGTAATATCTCGAAGTTTAAAAATTATCAATACAAAAGACAAGATTCGAAAATTATTTATTGTTTAAAAAGTTTGAAGATAATCAGCACAGCAAAGTTTGAAAATTCCATATCTCCAGATAAGAGGAGGTTCCATTTGTTCGACAAATAACAGATGCAAATCAGCCTTAAACTTTATTAACTTGCGCCTCTGAAATGCATTAAGCCACTGCTGACATATCAAATAGCAAACAAAGGGACTAAAATGTAATCAAAACAACATTTAAACAATAGAGATATTTAAGCACAACAAAAAGTAAAGTTGCGATAGAAATGATGATATGACACACAATCTGACCTCACATCCAAACCCTATGAGGAGATTCAAGACTGTAAACCCTACGAGAAGAATCAACGGAATGAAGATTTTGAGAGAAAGAGAGAGAACTTCGACATCGAAATCGAGATTGTAGACAGTAGTGCTCACCTTAGTAGACGATGTAGATGGTGGTGGTGGTGGTGGTGGAGCTTCGAAATTGAAAGAGAGAGAGAGAACTTCGAAATCGAAATTACTGAGCTGAAGAAGGTTGAATCGTATCTTCCAAATCGATATTGAAATCGATTCTGCTCTACGAAATCTATTTTTCTCTACGAAATCGAAATCACTCTGAGATTGGATCACCGAACTTCGATATCCAAATCACTTTAAGGGTTTAGAGAGAGCGAGCGAGCGAGATTCATACACTGGTGTTTCTCAGATTATAATGAGGGTTTGAACAGGGAGAGAGAGCGCGCGAGAGTGGGATACATTCGAAGGCGTTTCCAAATGGGTTAAACGGTACCGTTTTATTAAATTAAAATGTGGGATACATTTGAAGGCGTTTTTAAACAGGTTAAACGGTACCGTTTTATTAAATTAAAATGCGACATTTATAAAACGTCGTTAAATATTAAAAAAATATGGTGTTTAAAAAAACGCCATTAAAAAAGCGCTATTAAATCACACATTTCCTGTAGTGGAAGAAAACAAACTATGTAAAAGATGGTACACTTAAGCACAACACATGCAGTGTTATAAGAGCATCCCTATCAGTTTACCTAAATTTTACTCTAAAATATTATTAAAAAATTCATTCCTTATTTTAGGAATCACTTTTTCATTTACTTTCCTCAACAAACTCCATATTCTTTCCCTAAAATATTATTAAAATATTTTTTTCCCTATTCTTTCACTTTTTCATCTTCTTTCTTTCACTTTCCCTTCCATATCTCTACTTTCTAGTTTGATCTGATCAAATCAAACCTATCTTTTATATATATAAATGTTTGTGGTGACTTTTGTATTGTTGTTATTGGATATATATATATATACTAGCGTATACCCGTGCCTGAAGACACGGTGTAAATAATGTTGGGATTAGAATATAATTGTAATCCCAATACTATTTAATAAATTATCAATTATCAATTATCAATTTAATATAATTGTAATCTCAACCCTTCTTGTCTTAAAAATAAATTATCAATTATAGAGATGAAATTATGCCTTCAACCTAAAAATCCCTGTTTCTATACCAAGAAAATGGCATTGGCAAACAACCATTCTTGAGCTTTGGTGACCCACCACGAAACAAACTCAAAAACATCTATCTAAGTTCACAGAAGCTGTGGGAGTTTCCAATCAAATGAAGGGATTTGAAATTAAACTTTATAAGAACATAGGCGAGTTTTCAAATGAAATTCAATTAATGCCCAAATAGTTTTATTTTAGTTTAATTATGTGTTTATGCGATCTTTAAGTTGCTGTTATGTTATTTCATTTACAGTCAACAATAAAGCAAAAAGTTTTGCGAGCAGGTAAAGAACAAAATTTTCCAACAATCAAAGCAAATGTAAACTCAATGTTTGAACTTTCAAGGAAAGAGAAAAAAAGAAGCTTGAAAACAAAAGCCTATTTGGTAAATTTTTGGCAAATTTTCTACAGACTTAAAAGCCTAGAAATAAAATGTCCACTGTTTAATTGAGATTGAGATGGGCTCAACTCCAAAATACATTATTATTAACTCCAAAATTGGACATATCTCTATAAAGTTACATGTCAAATAGAAGGCTGACTATTGCAAAAGGGAAGCACTGTGAGCTATACATGAAATCTTAAAAGTAATACAAAATATTATCAACTAACAAATCCTTCAGGATTCAAAATTCAAACATAATTAACCAACAACAGCGATCTAGAGCAAAGAAAGGGAAATTCAAGAGACAATGTAAAATACCTCTATTTTGGTGTTGAACGATGGGTCTTGAAGCCACTATTGGGAAATTTAAAAACATTAAAAAAAATTTGAGTTATTGACATAGAATGGTAAAGCTAAAGGAGCCTCAAGAAAGTCTATTAGTGTGTCCCCAATCTAGGAGACCTTTGCATTATATATAGGACAATCAGTAGTGATGGGTCATCACTCATGTCCATCTATGTGTGTCCATCTCTTACCTCACCCTTTGCCTTCTTCTATGCAAACATTTCAACTGTCATATTTGTAATCTCTCAATCTCCTCTTCTGTGTATCTTTGCTATTTTCATCTTACCCCTTCAAATGCCAACCACCAATCTTATCATTCTCTGTAATAATTTTTAGTGTAATAATCTTGTAATTTAAACATGTAATTGATTGCCTTTTGGGGTTTGAACTATCCTTAAATCACCCATGCAAGATTATTATACATTTTTTGTGTGTGCATAGAATCCTAGTATCTATATATACACATAGTGAATACATTGCTTGATTATTCACGATGACTTCAAATGAGGGCACGTCAAAAGATTGTTCACTAAATAATTTGACCATTTCTATAATGGAAGCGCGATAGGATATGATTTCCTTTTTTTGTGTGCTTCAATTACTTAACAATTTCTTAGAATTTTGTTATCTTGTATGTTATCTCATGAAAAGTGGATGAAGATTAGAGGATGATTAGTGGATGAAAAGTGGATGAATTTTGTTATCTTGTATGTTAATAGTTTGGTTGAAACTAATTCTTTTCTATTATACTAAAATTGCTGTAAATTAGAGGAAGATTAGTCAGTTGTAGATTTCTGCATAGCAAAGCATGGGGTTACCGAACCAAAAAAAATATTGCAAATGAAAGAGAGAAAAAAGGGGAAGTGTGTGCATGTTTGATTAGCAAGCCAAAAAAATTAGATACAGAGACACAGTTAGCAGAATTCCTATTAAAGGGTTTTGACACATATGTATACAACTAACCAATGATGAGCTTGGAATGTGTCCTATGCATTCACAAACACTGGAATGTAGCCCATCTATAATAGAGAGAGAAGACCAGCAAGAAAAGTTTATGGGATGAAAATTTTCTACAGCAAGAAAAGTTTCTGGGCTGATAAGAAAAAAATAAAATATTACCTGGGTTTCTTTGTAAGGCTATGTGCTTTGTTGCAGAGAAGGGGCTTCATTTGGAGTTTCAAATCCTGACTATATCACATTTACATAAATAGATTATCGTATCAAAATCCAAATAAAAATGCTAGATTCTCACACCCTCACATTTATACAAATCATATCACATTTTACACAAATAGAAAACCCAAATAAAACTCCTTGATTCTCACACCATCTTCCAAAAAAAACCTAACCTAACCCAACTGAATAAAACTGATCTCAACCATTGAAATGTCCCAATAAAACTCTTCTCAACTATATTTAGGCTCTATTTGAAAATTGCTAACTTAGTTAATTTTCTAATTTTTGACCCAAAAAAAAAAATCTAAAAAAAAATGATAAAATATTTTATAGTGATTTTTAAATTTTTACTTAAAAATTATAATTTTGAAACAGACTTTAAATTATTTTTTTTTTCACACACCAACCCCCAAAGAGTTCATTCACACACCCACCTCAAAGAGCTAAAGGGCCGAGTCGACTCAATTTTTTTTCACTCTCATTCAAACCATAAATCCCAAACGGGTTGCAAATCATAATTTGATTAGAAGCGGGTGAGTTTTTTTTCATCCGATCTTATCAAGTCAGTTGACCAATTGATGGTAAAATTGAGCCTCAACTTGTGAACTATACATAACACAATACTATCTTAATTAAAAAAATGTTACATGAATCATCCAAAAGCACACAACATAAAAGAACCAAAATAATGAAACCCAAGGATCTCAAAACTCAAAAACAGGTTCTAATTGCTTCTTTGAAATCAATGTTAATGGGAAAATCTAACTAAAATTAAACCCAAGGTTCATTAAATAAAATTAACTCTACTATTTTTTTAAACAAAGATTACAACCTGTACGAGCAAGAAATAATCTTCTCGTATAATCCTGTTGATCAAGTCTGCGCTCCTCCAAACGTCGTCACTTTACTCCCTGAAAAGACAAACGTGAACTAGCCGGCGGGTGTGTGCCGGATACCTCTCTGATGCCTAAGTCAGCAAAATAGACAAATACACAAAAGCTCTGTGTATTCGAGAATCAAAGTTGTGTTACCTCTCCATAGGTGATGTTGTGAGCTTTTATAGGTTCCGCATGGCACAATCCTAGTAGGACTCTTATTCCTCCATGTAGAGTCCTTCTAGGAATCACATTCCTAAAAGACAATGCTTATCTTTTAACACCCCCTTCATTGCTTAAACCAAGTGAGATGGTTTTACCTCGGTAGTATAGCAAAACGACCGAGCTAACATGGCCATGCTAAACTGGCAAATATGACCGAGCTCTAACTAGCTCGGTTCTTCCCTTCATAGCTTGTACCTCAGTTTCACCTGTTGAAACCGAGCTAACCATAGCAAGCTTGGGCAAGGTCCTGAGGAAAGCTCAAAACACCTTGGCTCAGAATGGTATAACCGAGCTAATTATTACCACTCTGACCGTGGTGACCGAGCTAACTTCAAGGCTCTCTTTAGACCGAGCTAACTACAAGGCCCTTTTACTCAGCACTTTCTTACTGCAGCCCATAGAACGGTCCATTACCCAGCTCGGCCTAATTTACTTATAAATTACCCTCTCAATTGCCCCTTAATTCCATATGCGCAGCATGATTGGGATTACCCGTTACCAGCCGAGCTAAAACCTCTTGCCTTTCAACTGAGCTAAAATGCTGCTGGGCTACCGATTGGTACGGTCACAAAATGTCTCTTCAGTCACACTGTAACTGAATCGTTTCCCATTTCATGGACACGTGGCAAGCTGTCATTCGCCTAGCGTAGCTGTCACGCCGTCTTCATACTTTGCAAGATTTTTGAACAGTCCCACCTTTTTCACTCTCTTTACACAAAACAAAACCCTAATCTTTGAACCAACATATCACTATTAATCTTCCTTCTCTTCCTCAAAGTCCTTGTTCTTGCAACCCCAGCATCTGCCAAGCTCGTGTTCCTGCTAGAACTGTTTCCTACCTTTGGTCCCTTCATTTCGAACTGGTATGTAACTCAAATCTGTTTCTTCTTTGTTTATATAGTTTCTAAAGCATGTAGCATAATATTTGTATGCATTGCGAAATACATACCCCATTTTTGCTTCCATTTTTCTGGGAAAAGGCCATGTAATATAACCACTGTATCTATGAATAATCTGAAGAACGATGCGTTCGATCCAAAATCACACTTCAACCGAGCTAGGAAGTTGTTTGTAATAGGCGCGAACTTTAGCAAAACTGAACAACCGAACTAGGACTTCATGCCATACCTGTGGTTTCAAATAGGTCTAAGCACCTTCTGTTTCACTTAGCTGGGCTGTCGAACTGTATGAGGTTTGCGCAATACCGCGCTAGAAAACCTCAAACACCGACTGAGCTATAACTTGGGGCCAAACCAGCTCCCTGACTTAGTCAAAACCGAACTAAGAATGTTGCACCATAAGCCATGACCGGGCTACGAACTTCTCATTTACTTAGCCGGGCTAAAGTCCCTCGCTCAGGCCGAGCTAAAATTGAGATACCCCACGTAGACAAGCTAGGACTCCATTTATTCTGCCTTTGTGTCTTTTAGCGTGGTCCAACGATCTGTGCTTAATACCTTTCTTTTTCACTTTGTAGACTTGGGTTGGCCAGGCACTCCCTTGAACGCCCAACCGAGCTACTCAGCGTTATCTCTCCACTGAGCCAATACTTTAGCTAATTTATACATAACGTAAGACCACATGGGTAAATATAGGTTTCTAGTACACTCACCAGGGGCTATGGCCGAGTTCCGAAGGGACTATCATATCCCTGATGACGTCCATCTTAGTTTAGCCGAGCTAGACACCATACCCTGGGGAAAACAGGGCTTCGTTCCCTTCACCCTTCTTTCTATTGTAGAAACCGGACTCCGATTCCCTGTGCAGCCCCTTCTCTATGAATTCCTTAAACAAACAAATCTCTGCCCCACCCAGCTTTCCACAAACTCATACCGAATAATAAATGGCATTGCTGAGCTAAACCGCTGGCTTGGCCTCAACCTCGGTTTAGCAGAGATATTTCACCAATACTCTCTAGGCCAAAACGAAGACGGCTGGGTTTATTATTTAAGAATAAGGCACCGCCGTGAAAAGATAATAAAGAACACCCCAGATAAGGACGTTAACAACGACGATTTTTTCTGGGTTTCTAGGAATTTTGAAGACCATGAGGCCCAGATCCCAGGCGACCGAATTAACTGGAACAAAGGAGTCGCCGGTATAATTACCTCGGCTTAGTTTTGTGCATTCTTTTACTTTGTTTGTAAGCTATGAACCATACTAACCGTTGCTTTTTTCCTTGTACAGATTTAGACTTTCTAAACTCATAGTACAACTACCCCAACTTAGACGCACTTCGCGCCACGCTACGATATCCCAATAAAAGTTGGGCCGAGCTACTTAACTTCGAGCCGACGTATAGATATAGCAGCAGGCGAAAAACCAGGGTGACAGACTTCTTGTTGGAGCCCTCGCTAGAACCAGATCCTACCTTGCCTCAAATCAATTTGATCCCACTAACAACAGAGCAAGAGATGGCGAAGAAGAGAGAAGTTAGGGCCCTAATCACCGAAACAAATCAAGTCGAAGTACCGTTAACCGGCCAATCACAAGAGACCGTGGTAGCCCTACCAACCCATCAGCCTTCATCATCTCGACCCAGCAAGTGTGCTCGGACTTCCACAACCGAGCCACGCCTTGTTGACGAAGATGAAACCATCCTACCCCAGATCACACCACCAAGCCCACAACCGGAGCGCTCTGACCGAGCTACCTCCTCTAAATGGGTGCCAAAGGTCACCTACAAGAACCGCGCTATCACTGATTCTGACTCAATGATCGTAGAAAAAGACCATTTGTTGGCCTTTAATCTTGCCAAGGACGTCTGCCTTCCAGCCGATATGGAGCACCACGATCACCTTACCGAGCTGAAGGCCATTCGTTCGGCAACAAAGTCAATGGTGCTGGTAAGTTTTCTTCTTTCTCTTGCCTTAATTTCTACATCTGTTTGCTTGGTTCAGCTCAAAATTGATCATCTGTTTGTAGGCCCTCCAGAAGAACCACGTCGCTCATAAGCGCGTGTTGGAGCTTCGAAAAACCACAAGGCAGGCCTTGGCAGAGGCCGATACTAAATCGGCCGAGCTAGAGGAGGCCAAGAAGAAAATGGCCGAGCTACATACCGAGGTGGCCCGCCTGACCGGTCTTGTCAGCTCGGCTGAAGCTGATAAGCAAAAGGCTGCGGCCGTGCTGAAAGATAAATATTTGTGCGAGCTGGCCAAGCTTGAGAAAAAGAAGAATGATGAAATCGCCTGGTTGAAGAAGAGCGTGGAAGATGTAGAAAATTGGGGTTACAAGGAAGGGGAGGACACCTACATTCGGCAATGCGAGGCTGCCAAAGACATATTTTTCAAATGTGGATGGAAGGCGGCGGTAACGCAGCTCAGTCTTAGCCAAGAGACTGAGGTCTTCCTCAACCCTCCGCCACATTTTATACCGAGCTACATGGCGAAGTACGCCCATGCCATTCAACCAAAATTTCTTCAAGATGATGATGAAGAAGAGGCCCCAGAGCCCGACAATGCCCCGGTCATCGCCAATGATCCCGCCGTTCAGTCAGCTCGGGTGGAGCCACCGGTGGAAGACTTGGTTGAAAGTGTGACCGAGCTACCTGCTGAAATCGGGCTTCGAGTTGAACTGGATGCGGATCTTGACGACCTTTTCGCTTGATCTTGTATTTTCTTCTTTTTACTTTTGGAACGAAACTGTAACCGGGCTGCAGTCTCGCTCCTTTGTAACTCTGATTTGAACTTTAAATGAAAGCTTCTTTTGTTTCAACTGTTGTTTCGGTTCACTTCCATGTTTGTATTTACTTTCCAATTGTAATCTGAATGCAATATAACATTTTCTGGCCGAGATACATACCTCGGTCTTAACCTTGTAATCTACCTGGTCATACTTGCCAACCTCTTCAGCTTAGGTTTTTACCTCGGCTGAAGATTACAAAAAGTTGTTTATTCCAGCCAACCACTCTTCAGCTTGGATCCTTATCTCGGCTGAAGAGTACTAAGTGTCGGTTTTTTCAGCCAACCACTCTTTAGCCTCGATCCTTATCTCGGCTGAAGAGTACTGAGTGTTGGTTTTTCCAACCAACCTCTTCAGCCCAGATCCTTATCTCGGTTGAAGAGTACTAAGTGTTGGTTTTTCCAGCCAACCACTCTTCAGCCTGGATCCTTCTCTCGGTTGAAGAGTACTGAGTGCTGATTTTTCTAGCCAACCTCTTCAGCCCAGATCCTTATCTCGATTGAAGAGTACTAAGTGTTGGTTTTTCCAGCCAACCACTCTTCATCCTGGATCCTTATCTCGGTTGAAGAGTACTAAGTGTTGGTTTTTCCAGCCAACCACTCTTCAGCCTGGATCCTTATCTTGGCTGAAGAGTACTGAGTGTTGGTTTTTCCAGCCAACCTCTTCAGCCCAGATCCTGATCTTAGCTGAAGAGAGCTCAAAATTGGTTATTCCTGCCAACCTAGAGCGAAATGTTTGGTTATTCCTGCCAAACGTCCTGCAGCCTCAATCCTTATCTTGGCTTAGGAAAAGTGTTGGTTTTTCCAGCCAACTTCTTCAGCCCAGATCCTAATTCTGGCTGAAGAGGGCTCAAAGCTGGTTATTCCTGCCAACCTAGAGCAAAATGTTTGGTTATTCCTGCCAAACGTCCTGCAGCCTCGATCCTTATCTTAGCTTAGGAAAAGTGTTGGTTCTTCCAGCCAACCTCTTTAGCCTAGATCCTAATCTTAACTGAAGTGAGCTCAAAGTTGGTTATTCCGGCCAACTCTGATTTCATTGCCCCTAGTTCCCTAAAACTATTTTTACAGAGAAAAATAATTTATACTGAGAAATAAGCTATTTGTTTTATTGAAAAAATAAAAACTACAAGTAAGTTTAAAGAAAAGCTAAAAATAAAATAATTTGAGATTGGCAGTGTTCCATGGTCTGGGAATGGCTTTGTTGTCTTCATCTTCCAAGTGGTATGCCCATTTTCCTGCTAATCCAACCACTTTGTAAGGTCCTTCTCAATTGGGCCCTAACTTGCCATCTCTGGGTGCCAGGGTGTTTCCCATTACTTTGCGCAGCACCCAGTCTCTAATCTTGAATTGCCTTGGATGTACTATCTTGTTATATTTTCTGGATAACTCTTGTTGGTATGAGGCAATGTGAACCAGTGCTCTTTCTCTTCTTTCTTCTGCAAGGTCCAGCTCCAATGCTATGGCTTCTCCATTTAAGTCTGAATCAAAATTTTCACTTCTAACTGTGGGGAGGTCGACTTCCAGTGGGATTACCGCTTCCATGCCATAGGCCAAGGAAAAGGGTGTTTCTCCAGTAGACCGCTAAGGTGTGGTACGATAGGCCCATAAAACATGAGGGAGCTCCTCCGACCACTTGCCTTTTGCTTTCTCTAGTCTTTTCTTCAATCCATCTAAGACGACTTTGTTTGATGCTTCCGCTTGGCCATTCGCTTGGGGGTATGCCGGTGTAGAGTTGTAGAATTCTATCTTATATTCTTCACAAAAGCCTCTAAAAATTTTGCTGTCAAACTGAGTGCCGTTGTCAGATATTAGAGCTTTTGGTATGCCGAATCGAGTGATGATATTCTGCCAGACGAACTTATTCACATCTTTCTCCTTTATTGATGCTAGTGCTTCTGCCTCCACCCACTTTGTAAAGTAGTCTGTTGCTGCTAGAAAGAACTTTCTGTTGCCGGGTGCCGTTGGAAGTGGTCCTACTATGTCCAAGCCCTACATTGCGAAGGGCCATGGGCTAGTTAATGGTAGAAGCTCTCTGGCTGGTTGATGTATTTGGCGTGCGAACTTCTAACATTTCTCGCACTTCTTGACATACTTCTCTGAATCCACTTGTATGTAAGGCCACCAATATCCCTGCAAAATTGCTTTGTAGGCCAATGATCTTCCCCCTTGGTGGCTTCCGCATACGCCTTCGTGTATTTCGAACAAGAATGCCTCGACTTTGCTGGGATGGACGCATTTTAAATAAGGTCCTGTGAAGGATTTTTTGTACAAGGCCATTAATGGAGAGAGCCAAAATCGCTGCGACTTTGCCCTAATTTTGTTGGCTTCTTTCTTCTCTTCGGGTACGAAGCCGTCTTTTAAGAACACTATAATTGGATCCATTCATAAAGGGCCTAATTCGGCGCAACATACCTCTTCTACTTCGGGTTCTTCAATGCTTGGTCTTGGTAAGTAGTCAATCAGTAACGGATGTGGGATGGATGTATTTGCCATCAAGGCAAAGCCTGCTAGTTTGTCTGCTCTACTGTTTTCTTCCCTGCCAATCTGCTCTATCCGCACTACTTCGAACTTCATGATCTTCTTTCTGACTAACTCTTGGTACTTAGCCATCCTCTCATCCTTTGCTTCGTAGTTGCCTGAAATCTGGTTTACTACCAGCTGAGAATCGCTGTAAACCATTAGTTCGGTAGCCTGCATGAAAAGTGCTGATTTTAGACCTGCTAAGAGCACTTCATATTCCGCCTCATTGTTTGATGCTGGGAAGCCTAGGTTGACTGCTTGTTCCACTACTAGGCCATCTGGTGAGATAAGGACTATGCCAAGTCCTCTACCGTGCCTGTTGGACGCTCCATTCACGAAGAGCTTCCACATCTCTCCAACGAACAACTTCCAGCAAGTGGAGGGATCAGATGATGCCTTGGGGTTGTGAGTGTTGCTGGTATTTTCTTCCAAGTCCACACTTACTGTTTGCCCCTCACTTTCTGATTGTACCAGGTTTTTACTAGTTGATGCGTCTTGGCTTGGTGTAGCATGGTTTGCTTCTTTCTCCCTTTCTTCACTCCGGTTTATTTTGGGATGTGGCTGGGCATCCTGTATCAGGGGTTGCGCATTTCCTGCGGCGCTTTCCATCCCCATTTTGGTTATACCAGTCAAGTCAACTAGGCAGATGTGATGACTTCTTGGTGTGAACTCTGCCACAAAGTCTGCTAAAGCTTGGGCTTTTATTGCGGTTCTGGGTTGAAACTTGACGTCAAACTGTCCCAACTCCACTACCCACTTCAAGATTTACCCAGAAAAGTTTGCCCTCTCAAACAAAGCTTTTAATGGAAAGGCTGTGAGGACGATTATGGTGTAGGCGTGGAAGTAATGCGACAGTTTCCTAAAGGCCATCATTAAGGCTAAGGCCAGTTTTTCCAATGGCAAGTACCTGGTTTCAGCGCCTAGCAAGGTCTTTCTGACATAGAAGATGGGCAGGTGTTGGATGCCTTCCGCTCTGACCAACACCGCGCTAACGGCGTGCTGTGAAACTGCCAGGTACAAAAAGAGCTCTTCTCCAGGTTTTGGGGTTACTAGCAACAGTGGAGAAGACATGTATTCTTTCAGGCCTTCTAGGGCGCCGTCGCATTCTTCATCCCACTCAAACGTGGCCTTTAATGCTTGGAAAAATGGTTGACATCTGTCTGATGACCGACTTATGAATCGGTTGAGCGCAGCTGCCATGCCAGTGAGATACTGCACCTCTTTCACTGAGTTGGGCCTCTCCAGATCCTGGATTGCTTTGATCTGAGAGGGGTCTGCCTCTATTCCCCGGTTGGTCACCAGGAAGCCTAGGAATTTGTCCGATCCTACACCGATGCACACTTGGATGCATTTAGGCGCAACTTGTTCTTCTTCAGTATTTCGAACATTTCATCTAGGTCCCTGAGATGGTCCTTCTCATCTTTGCTCTTGACCACCATGTCGTCGATGTAAGCCTCCATTGTTCTGCCTAACAACGGTTCAAACATCTTGGTGACTATCCGTTGGAATGTTGCCCCTGCATTTTTTAGGCCAAAGGGCATGACCTTGTAGCAATATAGTCCTCTGGGCGTTGTAAAGGATGTGACCTCGTGGTCTGGTTCATACATAGCGATCTGATGGTAACCTCTGTATGCATCAAGAAAGCTAAGTCGATTGTGTCCTACCGTTAGGTCTACCAGTTGGTCTATCTGCGGTAAGGGAAAACTATCCTTTGGGCATGTCTTGTTAACTGTTTTGTAGTCCACGCAGACACGCCATTTTCCATTCTTCTTTGGTACCACCACAGTATTGGATATCCACTTGGGATAGTGCACTTCTCTGATAGTTCCTGCCTCTAGAAGGTTTCCCACTTCTTCCGCCACTATCTCGGCGTGGTGGAGTGCTAATCTGCGAGTGCGCTGTATAATTGGTCTGGCAGTTGGGTGGACATTTAATTGGTGACAGATGAAGTTTGGGTCAATGCCAAGCATGTCATACGGCATCTAGGCGAACACTTCGATGTTGGAGGTTAAGAATTTCATGACCTCTATTCTCTCAGTGCTGGACAATGACGAGCTGAGCAAAAAGAACTTTTATGGGTCTTTTTCATCTATTCTTACTTGTACCAAGTCTTCTACTGCCTTCTGTTCAGCTGCTTTGCCAACATCTGCGAACAGCTCATTGCTCTCAGGTTCTTCCACCATCTGTACATATCCCTTGGCAGCACGGCTGCCATTTACTATGACGAAGCATTGTTTGGACATAATTTGGTCTTCAAAGACCTCTTCAATTACTCTGGCTTCGTTGGGGAACCGCAATACTTGATGGTAGGTCGACGCTACCGATCGCATGGCATGCAGCCATGTCCTTCCCAAGATTATGTTGTAAGTGGAAGGGACTTTCAATACCTAGAATTTCACTTGTTTCGTCATGCTTCTTGCTCTGACTGGGAGGATTATCTTGCCCACTGGCCACTCTAGCATTGAGTTGAATCCGATTAGGGGAGATGTTGCAGGCGCCAAGTCTTTGTCCCCCGGTTTCAATTGTTTGAGGGTTTCATAATACATTATCTCACACGAGCTTCCTTGGTCGATCAAAATCCGTTTGATGTCGTAATCCTTGATGCGGAGTGTGACGAGCAGTGCATCATTGTGAGGGCAATATATCCTTGCCAAGTCTCTGTCAGAAAAGGATATGACATTCGTGGCTTTTGTTCTCCCCTTTTTGATGGCAGGTTGTGCACTTAATACCTCCCTTAAGTGCTCAGCCTTCTTGATCATTCCCCTGAGCTCACATACTCGCTCAGGTTCGAATACCCCATGTATTACGCTAATCATGCCTTAAGGTGGGACGTCGATCGACATTCCGTTTGGGTGATCATGATTCTGGGGGGCTGGCTGTGTCCCTCCTTCTATGTACTGGTCCAGGTGCCCAGCTGCCACTAACTTCTCCAAGTGCTGTCTCAACGGCGTGCAATTCTCTATGCGGTGCCCTTTCTCATTATGGAAGGTACACCGGGATCCTTTGTCATAGTCTTTTTGTACTTCTCCCAACTTAGCTGGCCATTGGATGAAAGGTTCATCGCGTATCTCGCTGAGAATTCGGTAGATTGGTTTTTTGAACACCGTGGTAATGGTAGTGCGAACTCTTAGCCACCTTTTGTCTGGATCCTCTTTGTTAGTCCGTCTGCCTCGCACATTCCTGCTCGGTCGTTCTACCGTGTTGACTTTTGCCAAAGTCTATTTATCTGGTGTTGCTGTCGTGCAAGATTTCGCCTTAGCACGGGCGTCATCCTCTTCCACCCGAATATGTTGGTGCACTCTCTCCATTAAGGCCTCCATCGTGAGGGGAGGCATCATAGTAATTGAATCCCTCAATTTATTGCCGACCGGCAGGCCCCGTTTGTATTGTGCGATGGCGAGGTTTGTAGGACAATCTCCTATCTGGTTGAAAGTTTTCCAATAGCGACTGTTGTAGGACCTCAATGTTTCTTTGTCGCCCATGTCAATGGAGAGTAGCTGATCGATCTCCACTGGTGTCTTGGTGTTCGTTCTAAACCTTGTCACGAACGCCTCTGCCAATTGTGCCCAAGAGGCGATGCTGCCTTCTGGTAGCCTTTCGAACCAGGTTAGACCCAGGTCGCCTAGGCTGGATGGAAACAGGATTCACATTAAAGCCTTGTTTCGCCGGTATACTGCCATAACCTGGCGAAAGTGGCTCAAGTGCATGTAGGGGTCCGTCTTCCCCTCATAAGTGGTGAATTTGGGCTGGTGAAAGCCCGAAGGTAGTGGTGCGTTCTCAATTGCTGAAACGAACGGTGAGGTCTGCAGCATTGCTAATGCTTTGTCTGTTGGCTCGTAAGCAAGGCGCGGTATTGGCATTCCTACCTCGACGCTCCCATGCGTCCGAGGAGCCAACCACTGAAGGGCTGAAACTTTGCGCGAGTTGCGCGCCCTAGTATCTTCCTTCCATCGTGTCCTTTCTTCTAGCACAGTTCGCAAATCGGATGATCTAGGCAACTCCGTCTGCCTAGATGACGTCTGGTGCGTGCGCGAGGGCCGATAGGTGCTTCCCTCAGTATATGACCTCTCAGTTCTCGTTCTCTCAGACCTGGAGTAACGAGTCCTAGGAGTTCTTGACTGAGTGTCGCCTGTTCTCAGGTTCCTACTCTCTGCTTGCGATGGTGTGGTATGCCTACCACGATCTTCCGAGTGGCGAGGGGGCGTGTTGCTTTTGCGCCCCTCTCCTGTCGCCACCCCTTTTCCTTTGATCTAGCGTTTCATAGACTCCATGTATGCCACCATCTTCCTTATTAACTCGTCTTGTTCCTTTACACGATCCTCCAGAACTTGAGGATCGATCCTCCACCTCTATCTTTCAGGACTTTGAGAGCGATGGGGGCTGTTAGTCCGCCTCCCCCTTGCATCCCTTCGGGGGTTCTGTCACTGGGGCTCTAAATCCGCCATGGGAGGGATAGAAGGCAAACCTTCGCGCCTCCCGCCCCCCTCTGGGGTTTCTCCGTCGATAGAGGACTGCGGCAAATCTTCATTGTGCGCCATTACTTCCAATTAGAGAGGAAAAACTTGATCAAGAGGTTTTGTTCTTTCTGGTCTTCCCACAGACGGCGCCAATTATACGAGCAAGAAATAATCTTCTTGTACAATCCTGTTGATCAAGTCTGCGCATCTCCAAACGTCGTCACTTTACTCCCTGAAAACACAAACGTGAGTTAGCCGACGGGTGTGTACCGGATACCTCTCCAATGCCTAAGTCAGCAAAATAGAGAAATAGACAAAAGCTCTGTGTATTCGAGAATCAAAGTTCTGTTACCTCTCCATAGGTGATGTTGTGAGCTTTTATAGGTTCCGCGTGGCACAATCCTAGTAGGATTCTTATTCCTCCATGTGGAGTCCTCCTAGGAATCACATTCCTAAAAGATAATGCTTATCTTTTAACACCCCCCTTACTGCTTAAACCAAGTGAGATGGTTTTACCACAGTAGTATAACAAAATGACCGAGCTAACATGGCCATGCTAAACTGGCAAATATGACCGAGCTCTAACTAGCTCGGTTCTTCTCTTCATAGCTTGTACCTCGGTTTCACCTGTTGAGACCGAGCTAACCATAGCAAGCTTGCGCAAGGTCCTAAGGAAAGCTCAAAACATCTCGGCTAAAAATGATATGACCGAGCTAATTGTTACCACTCTAACTGTGGTGATCGAGCTAACTTCAAGGCTCTCTTTAGACCGAGCTAACTACAAGACCCTTTTACTCAGCCCTTTCTTACTGCGGCCCACAGAACAGCCCATTACCCAACTCGGCCCAATTTACTTATAAATTACCCTCTCACAACCAAATACTTAAGCATACATCCACATATATGAATGTTTCATAAAGGTAAAGTTTTGCCAAGATTTGGGGTTAGCAGTTCAGATTATACAGAATTAGAAGTGAGCAACCAAACAAACCCCTAAGAAGTGAGGCAGTGACTTGAAGAATAAAAAAAGGTTTCTAACAAATTGCTATCAAAATGGTGGGTTTTCTTACCTATCAAAATGGCGTTGAGGTTTTCATTTTCTAGAGTTCCAAGAATTAGAAACCCATAATACCTTTTTTGGGTAACAAAATAGAGCAGAAAGAGAAGAAGAAAGAGATTACCTTGGTGAGAATCAGTTCAATTCCTGTTCTAGAGTCAAAAATTTCTGTTTGGTAATTGGTAAAAACAATGAAATCAAAAATGAAAGAGCGAGGAATTTCAGAAATTAAAAATTGTATATTGCAATGAGAGAAAAGAAAAATTTATATAATATCTTAAAACAGGTAAAACAATTCACACCTTAATTAAAAAAAATTGAAAATAAATAAACCTCTATCATTCAAACAGGTAAAACAATCAAACAATAGATCATTGAAAAAGAAAACTCTTCTATCATTAAAACAAATATTGCAAAATCAATAAAACATTGTGAAGAAAAAAGAAAAACTTATATAATATCTCCTCTATGACATGAAAATATTACTTCAAACCCCAATGACAACATTTTGAGATTAATGTTGGGATGTCAATTGCTATAAAATTGATGTTGGGATTAATCCCAATATCTCCAAACATTTTGTCCTAAGATTAATCCCAAGATTAATGTTGGGATGACAGTGTATACCCGTAATAAAATTGGACAAGAGAAGATTAATCCCAAGATTATTTCTCCTTTATTTTATACTTTTGTAAGAAGCCATCAATTACATTAACTAAGACAATTTTAAAAATGAAATTGTTGCCCTCAAAGTTGGCCAAAGTTAAAAGGATTTGAAAGTCGTTCAATAGCCATTCTAATATCGATACCTAAAATTAAAAAAAATAAAAATTAAATTTGAAAAATAATAATAAAGTTAGATTAGATGGATTAAAGCAAAAATGTCTAATGTTCAATATTTTCAAATCAACGTCACATAGTATGTAATAAACTTTCTAACTGCTCAAAAGCATCTATCATTTATCAAACACCACTTGCCATCACACACAGTCCAACTCACTTTCTTCACATATTTCCTTGTCTAGTTTTACTACTTTTATTATGTACTTGACAAAAAATGAAAACACTTGTTTTCCTTTACTAACTAAACCAGGCAAGAAGAACAATGGGACAACAAAAACTCTACACCACGATTTTGTTGTCCTCGTATTCCAAGAGGTTAAAAAAGAGAAGACAGAAATAGAGAGGAAAAAAGAACCTACAACTTTAGTTTTCTCTTAAATAAAATGTAAATTTATAAATCCTGAAAAACCAATTTAAAAGACAATTAGACATCAATTTTTATTTTGACAATGGGGGATTCCAAAACTTAGCACAAAGTTATTTCCAAAGTAACTCAAAATTTACCGACGTATATTGTCTTAAAAAAGGCATTTTGTTACTAAGATTAGTCTGTGTGTTCATCAAAAAAAAAAAAAAGAAAAAAAAGAAGAAGAGATTTATCTATGTTTATCTTCCTTTTTCTTTTCTTTTTTCAATTTTTTCAATCCTCATTATGCACATTTTCTTTTTGGTTTAAATTTTCAACACATACTCCCAACAATCACCAAAATATGTAATGGCCAAGCCAATACTTTCTTATGGGGGGAAAAGAAATCTAGTGCACGGTGCATAGGTCATACTAATCCATTCAATTTGATTCCACTACTTTAACATTCACCAAAACCACTAACAGAAAAGCGACAAAGACTACTACAACACCCTTTACTAAGCTCCATAAGAAAGAAAGAAAGATTAAAGAAAAATAATCTAGTGGAAAAAGCAAATCAAAGCAAAAAGTTTGAGCAATACTATTTTTTTTTTTATCATGGTTTACTGCTCAATAGTTCCATTTTGCCTATCTTTTATGCAAATGGAAAGGGAGCTTTGTTTAAAACATAACTAAAAAAAGTAACAAACCAAACAATTTAACTTTTATCAAAATTATATAAGTAATGAAACAAATGTGATAAAGAAAAATTGTGTGAGAGAGTTATACCTTTGATTATATTGAGAACCTAGAAATTGATGACCACCAGCATAAAAACACAACACAATATGAAAATAACAGAAAATAACAAACTAAAATTTGGGAGAAAACTAATGATTAGAGGGAGAAAGGAAATGACATATTTATCAAATCTTTAATGAAAAATATTATGAAAGAAATTAAAAAAAAAATTAAATACCTTTCGTTATAGAAACTGATGAACTGCGTCAAAAATTGATGCACTGCAGCAAGAGGAAATCAGATATTAGAAATTGATTTATAGAAATATGGCAATCAAAACAAAAGAAATAAAACAATTAATCAAAGTACCATAATGTTTGTACAGGATTATTTTCTACAGGATCATTTTCAGATAACTTTATTTTTTTAACACAAATAAAATAAAATAAATAAATACAGAAGTGAATAGTTGAAACAAACATTAAGGATTGAAAGTGAAACCACCTTCTTCTTCACTTATGAGGTACCATTATGCATAATCATCTAATTAAAAGTATAAAGCAAGTTTAAACTGCTTCAAGCATAAAGTAAGTTTATGCCATCATTCATTACTCCAAGATGACTAACTAATAACATAGATACTCTACTGAATTAATGTAGTTCCAAAACCAAATATTTGAAGAAAAATCAAAACGGCCAATTGGCTTAAAACTGACTTTTGTTACTCTAGACCTCTTTACTGTTTTTTTTTTTTTTTTACAATTTTTTTCTAAACCTCATTAAGCCAATCTCAGCATTGTTTAACTGGCAAAGCTGAAAGCATAATTTGTTTTATTTTTTATCAGAACTTACAATCCTCACTCTGAAAGTAAAATAAAAAACGAGAGGAAAAGAAGAAAGAAAGCAAAAAAAAAAAAAAAAAAAAAAAAAAAAAAAAAAAAAGAAGAAAGAAAGAAAGGAAAGAATAGGCTCAGCTCCTGTAAAAAATAGTAGACGGTTTTCACCCAATAGAACAAAAATATATTGAGTTAAGAGTCACAGGAGTAAAGGGAAGAAGAAGAAAAAAATTGACCCATCCAATCAAAAATTTAATTTATTATAACCACATTTTTTTGTCACATATATTTTAAAATGAATATACAATTGTGCCTACAGTGTCTAAGTTTTAAAATTAAAATTTTAATTGATTATAAGCACAAGTAGAGTTATAGGGTGTGAAAAAAGTAATAGGCAAAGTTATTCTATTGAATCAATATAATCTAAATTTCTCTTCCACCCCCAAAATCACCTATTAAGAAGAAAAATTCCAATAAAAAGAAACTCAATAAATAAACTTCTACAATTGTGAAGAAAAAAAAAGGCTCACTTGTTAAATGGGCTGTTGTGCCATTGCTCTCCATTTCTTGAAACATTCACTAATAGACCCACACAACACTTCCATTCATTGTCTAACTTGAATTTTTCAAGTCTAATCAAAACAAACTAAAACATCTTGTTTTTGAAAAGCAATAAAATCAAACATAAAGGCATTCTAAACGATGCTAATTTTTAAAATTACAGTAAAAATTGTCACAATGATTATCATCAAAATAGTATGAAATTCAAAAATTAAAATAGAAGACCCAAATTATTAGCATAAAAAAATCAAGTACTCGCTCTTCTTGATTCTTGCTTCTCTACCGTCTCTGAACAAAAAACATAAACTGCATCTAGCTAATAATCCAGAAGATAGCCAACATATAAAATGAAGCCTAGTTAGTAAAAATTTAAGATTCTTAATTTTCACATGTCAAATGAAGCCAAGTTAAACAATAGATAAGCAACAAATTATTGACAAATCCATCAATGGAAGGCAGACCAATTACCTAATCAACCATTGTAGCAAACAAAGCCATAACAACTTTTTATGAGTTAATCAAACATACCTTCAAGCCAAGGCATAAAAATAAAAGGAAGAATAAAAAATGAACTCCTTAAAAATTGCAAAAGGAAGAATAAAAAATATAAGCAAGCAAGCGCCATTATCCATTGTCCATTATCTAAAATCAACTCCCTAAAAATTGCCCACTGTTTATTATTAAAAATAAGATCCAACTCCCATTGATTGATTTACCAATTTGAATATACCTATATTTTTGTTAACCTTACCAAATATCCAAGGCATGTATCATTCACTATTTTGGGGGAATGTAGAATAAACTATGATGGATTCACTCACTATTTTGTGTGTGTGTGTGTGTGTTTGGGGGGGGGGGGGGGGGGAGGGGATGTAGAATAAACCTATAAGATAACTTTGATCAATTAGGACATTCACATTACTAGCACTAAGTGCATTCAAGCATGGTTAATCAAACTCTCTGTAGGAAAGGTTATTTAGTCATTTACTTGGCTTGATAGATTCACTCACTATTTGAACAACAAAAAAATATAATTATATAAGAAAGTAAACTATTTTAATTGAGGCATTTTACAGAACATCCAAAATTTGACCATAAAAAACAACCGTCACAACTTTCTAGCAAAATTTGCAATTAGTTACCTAACCAAAGGTAATGTTGAGGAAGAAAACCAACAATTCTATAGCAAAATTGAATTTATAGGTGTTAGAAAAGTGAATCTGAAAGGTATAGAATTTAGAAAAGTGAATCTGAAAGGTTCAGCTAAATGCAAGTAAAGAAATGATGTCTATTCCTAACAAAGAAAAAATATACACAACATCATTGTAACTTAAGCCTAAACTTAGAAAACCCACATAGAAAAATCGCAAAAAAATAACAGAACACAGACCCAGAAGAATAATATTAGTAGTTGGATGATTCCCATTATCCAAAAGAAAGTTAAAAATTATTGGGACGATTCCCATTTCTCCACAAAATCAAACCGAAAACAAAAATATGAGAGAAGATACCATAAACTGGTTTTGTTGTGTGTATATTCCATTGAAACATTTTATCAAACACTTAATAAGTATGGAATATAGAATGGTTATCGAACATTTTGGTAACAACCATTCAATAGAGTAACTCAATACAATAGTTGCACAAATTCCTACTAAATCAAAGTAAATGGGTTTCGTGAAATAAAAGTGCACCCAAACTTAAAGTGCACCCAAAATTAACAAAACCCATAAAAGTGCACCCAAAATTAAAGAAAAACGATACTTACAGAAAAAAAAAAAAACAAAGAAAAAAATTGGTAAAAATCTGTAATCAATATATATACACACAAAGAAAACATTACCCATAAAAGTGCAACCAACTCTTCAATTGATGATCTTTCTGGCTTCAAACAGAAAAAACAAAAAAAAATCTGTAATCAATATATATACACACAAAGAAAACCTTACAAAAAAAAAAAAAAAATTGGTTTCATTGAAAATGAAGGGATGGTATGTGAAACGCCAAAAAATTTTGGAGAACCTCATGAGGAATGAACAAATATAGTCAAGATTTTGGAGAACCTCACCGATTTGTTGCCGCGATGTCGCCGATTTGGACCCACCGATCTAGCAAGGCTAGCACCCAACAATCTGCTCTTGAATGTATGAGAGAGAGAGAGAGAGAGACAGATGGATGGCAGGGAAGAAACATATGAGAAAATGTATCTGCTCTTGAATGTGAGAGAGAGAGAGAGAGAGAGAGAGAGATGGAAGGGAAGAAGAAACACTGTAGGATTGAATCTGCTCTTGAAAATGTATCTGCTCTTGAAAATGTATTTGTCTCTTGGACACTGTAGGATTGAATCACCATTGCAAATCCACCATTGAAATATAATGTCTCTTGGACATTTTTTAGCTATTGGATTGAATCAATCAAACGGTTCATATTTTGACAATGTGACAACAATCCCATCAGAATTCAAAAACCACTCTCCCTTATTATATAGATATGGTAATTAATAAGGGAGATGCACCATGAAGATCTTTTGGAGGCCCTATCTAGTGACAACGTTGGCGTCAATGTCAAGAATGTTGCTGTGAAAAATCTGAAGCGTGGATTTGTGGCTTCAAACTCAAAGGCTCACTGGAACAATGTTTCAAGCGTGGATCAATCCCCTGGAAATTCAAACCCAAAACCATTCAACAATCCACTGTGTTCAACACCCTTGGAACAAAGACTCTCTCAATAGAGGTGAGGTCATCCGGCCGGACGTCCGGCCGGTCAACCCCCCGGACGTCCGGCCCGTTGTCAGGGCTGCTGTGTTAGCATCTTTAACGAAATAAAATATGAATTTATTAGATATGAGGAAGCTGCAGTGACTCCCTACAAATAAGGAGGCACTGTAGCAATCCTAAATTTAAGGGATCATATAAGGGATCTGATGGGGTTGCATTTTTGAAAAATCCGTCCCTTATAATAGCGAAAAGCTATTTTAAGGCATCTGCGGGGATGCTCTAAATCAACAAAGAACATATATGAATATTCTCACTGCGGAGTATATTTTTAAAAAAATATTACAAATAAGTTTTTCATATTAATAATTAAAATTATAAATTGTTCATGAATCTTTAATAATTTCTTGGTAGGACAGCGGACAAGTAATTTTTCGAACATTTTTTTTGCATTTCATATAAGATAAAATTGTAAACAGAAACTAAGGAATTGTTTGGGATGATCTAAATAAGTGTACTTTTTGTCTTTTTATAAAAAGATGTGCAGAAAAGTAGAAAGGTGATGTGATGGAAAAAAGATAAAAAGATAAAAAGATGGATTATTTTTGGGTTGCCAAACTTGGCCTAAACACATGAAAATAAAAACAAAAATATGATAAATCAATTATTTCAAATCTAATATTTTATAGGGGGATTTACATGTAAGTCCTAATAGGCAGATTTATTATCTAATAAATTCTATGATAATTAATGACATTTGTCATCAAACACTATTAAAACACTTCACTAATTGCTAATTTTCAGTGACAGTTTAAAAATTGTCATAAAAAATGTCACTAATTTGTAACTTTCAGCAACTGTTTGAAAATTTTGTCACAGAAAAACGTCAATAATTGTAAATTTTAGCGATAATTTATAAAAAAATGTGACAAAAAAAGTTACTAATTGTCAATTTTTAACGACATATACAAAAAATATCACAAAAAAATATTTTAAGCGACAATTTTATTAAAAATTTTTAACTATTAAAATTTATTGGTAATTAATCTTAATTTTTTTATTTTATACTCCTACTAAATTTACCTTGCTAAACCTGAGATGACTGATTCGACTTCATCCTCAGATGGAACAGAGCCAAACGGTACAACAAAATTGACTGAAATCTGAAAGTTAACCTTAAGAAGAAGCTGATGATTCCATGCTGTTTTACAAAACAAAATGTAACGAAATTGATTGTTCGGGATGATCTAAATAAGTGTATTTTTTGTTTTTTTTATAAAAAGATGTGCAAAAAAGTAGAGAGGTGATGTGATGAAAAAAATATAAAAAGATGAATTATTTTGTGTATGTCAAATAGTAGCAAGAAGAACCTACATAAAAGTCACCGGTTATATAAGTTTAAAAATGAAAATATTTTATTATAAAATTCATAATAAAATAGCAAATTGATTATATATCTATATATATGTGTGTGTTTAAACAACTAAGAAATTTATAAGCTTGACTTTATATAAAGGTTTCAAATACCAAACTTTTGATTCCTAAACAAAATATTTATGTAAAAAATAAATTTGATTGTATATGAAATTTATTATTAATAAAATACATGGCAGAAATGATTTTAAAAACAAATTTTTAAAAGATAAATATGATTTAATTATGTGACTACCGTTATTTGTTGATTTAATTTTGTATAGGTTATCTTATTGAAAAACCATATAAAATCAATTATTTAGATTATCAAGTTAAAACCCATGGTAGATTTACGGAAACCCAACAATATGATCCAGTTAAACCCATTGAAAAAAATCTCCTTTTTTGGGACAGGATCGTGTCTTATTGATTTTATCAACTGGACATTAATAAATTTTCTTTTTTGAGAAACTTATAAAAGAAAATCTCCGGATTTAATTTTTATAATAAGATAAATCTCAAATTTTTAATTTTATTAATTTAAATATTAATATTTGATTGTTTGCAATCTAAGTTATTTGTCTATTTTTATTAAGTAAAACTGATAAAAAAAATTAATATTTTAGTTATTAAACTCAATGAAAATGAATATTTTAGACAAATTTTATACATTTTTTATACACTTATATTGAGTTTAATGACTAAAATATTACTTTTTCGTCAATTTTACTTAACGAAAATAGACAGATGATTTAGTTTGAAAATAAATCAAAACATTAAGCTTTAAATTGATAAAATTAAAATTTTATTTTATTATAAAACTCAAATTTTAAGATTTTTTTTATAATAAATTATTATTAGGGAGCTTTTTTCATAAATCCATCTTTAATTACATATGTTCCATTCAACCCATATTTTTTTTAAATATTCCATTAAGTCCTATATGAGATAAGAATACCAAAATACCCTTTTCATCTACTTATGTTCTATTTAGTTCATATTATTTTCTTATGTTTTAATAAGTCCTATGGGTGACATAATTACCAAAATACCACTAATGTATCTACTTATGTTCTATTTAGTTCATATTATTTTCTTATGTTTCAATAAGTCCTATGTGTGACATAATTACCAAAATACCCCTAATGTGAATGTTCACAACGTCAATGTGAATGTTCATATCGTCAATGTGTAGGGGCCCGGCCCGTGTACAATGTGAATATTCACATTGACATGTTAACATTCACATTAATAGGAGTGTAAAATTAGCCCGCGGCCCGGGGCGAGCCCGGTCCGGCCCGTGACAATGTGAATATTCACATTGACATATTAACATTCACATTGATAAGACTGTAAAATTGGCCCACGGCCCGTGACAATGTGAATATTCACATTGATATATTAACATTCACATTGATAGGAGTGTAAAATTAGCCCGCGGCCCGTGGGAGGCCCGAAGCCAGCCCGCTGCCCGGGGCAGGCCCGGCCCGGCCCGTGACAATGTGAATATTCACATTGACATGTTAACATTCACATTGATAAGAGTGTAAAATTGACTTGCGTCCCATGGGCGGCCCGAAGCCCGTGGGTGGCCCTGGGCGAGCCCGGCCCGGCCCGGCCCGGCCCGTGACAATGTCAATATTCACATTGACATATTAACATTCACATTGATAGGAGTGTAAAATTAGCCCGCGGCCCATGGGAGGCCCGAAGCCCGCCCGCTGCCCGGGGCGGGCCCGGCCCGGCCCGTGACAATGTGAATATTCATATTGACATATTAACATTCACATTGATAGGAGTGTAAAATTGGCCCACGACCTGAAGACGACAGCCTCGGGTCGGGCCGGTGGGCCTAGGCCTAGGCCTAGGCCTAGGCTCGAGCTTAGGCGGGGCTTGGGCGGGGCTGGCTATTTTTTTTTAATTCTTTTTAATTTTTTCTACCAAAATTTTATTATTTTTCACAAAAAAAGACGTTGTACCTCAAGTGGGCTGGGCCTCGGACCGAGCCTTGAATGGGCCTTAAACGGGCCGATGGGCTGGGCCGGGCTTTAAAGTGATGGCCTAGGCCCTAGCCTAGGGTCTCGGACATGCTCGGGCCCGGACCCAAACGAGCCTGCCCCGGGCCATGGGCGGGCTTCAAGCAGCCCACGGGCTGCAAGCCAATTCTACATTCCTATCAATGTGCATGTTAACATGTCAATATGAATATTCACATTGTCAACGGGCCGAGCTGGGCCTACCCCGGGCCGAGGGCGAGCTTCAGGCAGCGGACAAATTTTACACTCCTATCAATGTTAATGTTAACATGTCAATGTGAATATTCACATTGTCACAGGTCGGGCCAAGCCCGCCTCGGGCTGCGGTCGGGCTTCGGGCCGCCTACAGGCTGGGGGCCAATTTTACACTCTTATCAATGTGAATATTTACATTGTCAACGGGCCGGGCCGGGCCCATCTCGGGCCGCGGGCGGGCTTTTGGCCGCCCATGGACCGCCAGCCAATTTTATACTCTTATCAATGTGAATGTTAACATGTTAATGTGAATATTCACATTGTCAACAGGCCAGGCCAGGCCCGCCCTGGCCGCCCACGGGCCGTGGGAGGGTTTCGGGCAGCCACGGGGCGCTGGCTAATTTTATACTCTTATCAATGTGAATGTTAACATGTTAATGTGAATATTCACATTGTCAACAGGCCGGGCCGGGCCGGGCTCGTCCCGGGTTGCCCCACGGGCCGTGGGCGGGTTTTGGGTAGCCACGGGGGCGCGGGCCAATTTTATACTCTTATCAATGTGAATGTTAACATGTCAATATGAATATTCACATTGTCAACGGGCCGGGCCCGGCCACGGGCCGTGGTCGGGTTTCGGGCAGCCACGAGGCGCGGGCTAATTTTACACTCCTATCAATATGAATGTTAACATGTCAATGTGAATATTCGCATTGTCAACAGGCCAGGCCGGGCCCGTCCCGGGCCGCGGGCAGGCTTTTGGCCGCCCACAGGGACGCTGGCCAATTTTATACTCTTATCAATGTGAATGTTAACATATCAACATGAATATTCACATTGTCAACAGGTCGGGCGCCCGTCCCGGGCCGCGGGTGGGCTTTTGGCCGCCCATTGGGCCGCGGACCAATTTTATACTCTTATCAATGTGAATGTTAACATGTCAACGTGAATATTCACATTGTCAACGGCCCGGGACCGGGCCCGCCCCGGGCCGCCCATGGACTGCGGGCGGGTTTCGCGCCGCCACGGGACGCGGGCCAATTTTACATTCCTATTAATGTGAATGTTAACATGTCAATGTGAATATTCACATTGTTAACGGGTCAGGCCCGCCCCGGCTCGCTGATGGGTTTTGGGCCGTCCACAGGCCAATTTTACATTCCTACCAATGTCAATTTTAAAATATGAATGTTCACATCATAAATTGCTAACCGTTCAAAAAATATTTATAAGGGTATCAAAATTAAATATAAGGGCATAAGTGTCCAAGAAAATAGTGTAAATCAAGAAAAAGGACTTTATGGAATAAAATTATACATACATGGGACTAAATGGGTTAAAAATTTTCTTCATGGACTTCTTGGGCTAAAACACTTCTAAATATGATTTATCAATAATTTTCCCTTATTATTACTATTATTATTATTTTTTTTTAGGGGGGAAGCTGTAGGTATTTTTAAGTTTGATGGATCAACTAACCCCAAGTTCTTTGTACCTGGTGAGGCGATGTCCAAACGTCATTTGAATTGTTTTTGGTAACGTTTACGTTTTCAGTTTATATTTACAAAAATTTTATAAATTGGTTTTTGTTTATTTTTTGTTTATTTTTAGGAAAACATAAACTACAAACGCGTTTGGTAATTGACAAAATGTTTAAAAATATAAAAAAGAGTGAGAAATGGCGAGTGAAAAATAGTGGCGGCGGAAGACGGTGGTAGAAAGTGGTGACTGTGGGCAGTGGGTAGCTGGTGGTGGTGGGTGGCGGGTGGGTGGTGGTGGTGGTGGTGGGTGCGTGGGTGGGTGACGGTGGCGGGTGACGGGTGGTAGTGAGTGGGTGGTGGTGGTGGGTGGTGGTGGCAGGTGGGTGGCGGATGACGAGTTGTGGTGGTGGGTGGTGGGTGGTGATGGTGGATGGGTGGGTGACGGTGGTGGGTGGTAGCGAGTGAGTGGTGGTGGTGGTGGTGGTGGTGGTGGCGGGTGGTGGCAGGTGGGTGGCGGGTGGTGGGTGGTGGTGGCGGGTGGTAGTGGTGGGTGGGTGGGTGACAGTGGCAGGTGGTGGGTGGTAGCGAGTGGGTGGTGGTGGTGGTGGTGGTGGTGGTGGTGGCAGGTGGGTTGTGGTGG